>LNAC01000330.1:83149-157902 GCA_002007465.1 Ailurus styani | reverse complement strand
GGGCGCGGTGGGTGGGGGCCTGTGTTTGGGGGAAGGCTTGGTACCGGAGGGAGCGGGCGGGCGCTCCATGGCTCCCTGCCGGGGGAGCCTGGAACCCGGAGGAAGCTGCTGGTCCACCTGGGAGGGCGGCTGTTGGAGGCGGATGACAGCTGGGAGGAGAGGGTGGCAGGTGATGGGAGAAGGAGAACAAGGCTGGAGAAAGGAGGGGAGTCGGTGTCGGGGAGAGGACGGACGGATGGACGGATGGACAGATGGACAGACGGACGGACGGACTGTGAAGTGGTAACAGAGAAGGGGAGACAGGAGTACCCCAGCAGACAGGGTGCAGGCAAAGCTGTGGCACCAAGCAAACCGGACCCCTCCCAACCCTCCAAGTCCTGGGCTCTGAGCTGAAGGCAGTCCCAGTTTTGCTCTTCCTGCTGCCTGGAGGCTTGCTTTGCAGGGGACTTCCTGACCCCCAGGACTGGCATAGGCCTCTTCTACAGGGCCTGGTGCACTGTGTGGGCAGCAGGGCCCTTCAGCTCCTGAGGTGGAACACGCCCCCCCCCCCCAACAGGCTGGTCCCCGATGTCGTCCCCCTCCGGACCACAGTGTGGAGGATTTGCATATAGTGCAGGAGGAAGGGATACCTTGGTCAGATGTTCATTTATTGATGCAACAACTATTTATTGAGAGGTTATCATCTGCAAGGCATTGTGGGAACACTTAAGAACAAGAAGGCGTAGCCTCTGCCTTCATGGAGCTCATAGTTGGGGGGAAGTGCAGAGAAGTGAGGGACTGTCATTTGGTGGCATGGAGTGCTGTGGTAGCCCCAAGGCAGTGTTTTAGAAAATCTGAAGAGCCTTCCTGGAAGAGGCAGCCTCCAAGCTGGGACTAAGGAGTGAGCTGCAGTTACACCCGGAGAGGTATGGGAAGAGTGTGGGAGGTGGAGGGGGAGCTTGGGCGAAGGCCCCCAGGAGGGAGTTGAGCTCACCTGCAGACCTACAAGTAACTTAGTACAGTCAAGTGGAGAGTCGGAAGTGGGGATGGGGTGAGGAGAGGGGAGGAGTGCGGGACCTGCTGGGCCTCAGGGAGCCCTGCAAGGGGAGGCCCTGTGATCTCAGCTTCAGGACAGCACTCCTGAAGGTTCCAGCGGAGAGACTAGGTTGGAGACTGCTGCTCTGATCCAGGCCAGGGGTCGTGGTGGCCGGCTGAGGACTGTGGCAGGAACGGGGCAGGGTCCAAGGAGGTAGAACCAAGAGGTCTTGGTGAAGGGAGAGGAATCAAGGGGGGCAGTTTTCCCTTTTGGGCAACAGTGTGGGTGATCGGGCCGTTTACAAGAGGCAGCAAAGGTTTCCTGTGGGGGGAGGGCAGGGAGATGCCTTAATTTTGGGGCGTGTGGCTCTCGTTGGCTATGGCCCGCACACAGCCGGCGACGTAGAGCTGGAGGCAGGTGGGGAAGCCGCACTGTACATAGAGATCTAGGAGCTGGCCTGCAGGCAGAACTGGGGCCAAGGCAGGGGGGATGTGCACACTGAGAGGAGGCGGGGACAGAACACCCCGACCACCACCGACATTTAAAGATGGGTGGGGGAGGCAGGGGCACCTGCAAGGGAGCCGGGAGAGAGGTGGGAGGGACAACAGGAGACGGGGGGGGGGGGGGGGGGGNCCAGTATTTGGGGTCCAGCAGGAGAGGGCTGGCAGAGTGTCCCTGTGCCCTTGCGGGGAGATCTGCAGGGGGCTACTGGCAGAAACCTGGTTAGGGCATGAATGCGAGCTGGGAATGGTGACTGTGGACAACTTCTAGAATTTTGCTGTGAAGAGGAGAGGACAAAAGGATGACTTTTTTTTTTTTTTTAAAGATGTGAGAGGGTGGAGCAGCTTGAATTAGAAGCTAGGCCAGTAGTCGAGGTAAGAGAGGGGTACGCTGTGGAGCCGTGCCCTTGGTTAGCCTGAGATGGAGGGTGCTGGAAGGAAGAAGGAAACAGACACCAGGTGTGGGGTCGGAGATTGAGGGATTTCTGACCAGTGGCCAAGATGGTTCCAATATGCCCTGAATATGGGAATAAAGCGGGCATGTCATTATGAACAGTGTTGCCACTGTGAATAGCAAAATAATTCCTCTGAATCAGTCTCCTGTTCCTTGCAACCTCGAGTCCTGGAACTAGAGGTGAGCAAAGAGTGGGAAATGGTGCCACAAAGCGCGTGTCCCTTACTCTCTGCGAGGTGAGGGAGAATGCCTTTCCAGGGCCCGAAAACTGAGGTTCTTGAGCCCAGGGCTGGGTTCTTTAGCTTCTTGTTTTCTTTCCCGAGGCCTTCAGTATCAATCCAAGGAGGTGGGGCGGTATCTTGGGGTGGGCTTGCTGAGGGCTGCAGGATGCACAGGGGAGGGGACAGAGGGACTGCCAGCTGGAGGAGCCAGGTGGGCCAGCTGAGAGCCTTGCCACCCCAGTGGCTTCCTCTGGCCAAAGCGCTGAGGCCCTTGCTGGTGGGAGCCAGGCAGTGGGGCGTTTGGATGACAATGGTATGCGTCACAGGCTTTATGCCGCGTGCTGCCCTGTGGTCTGATTTCAGGGCCCTCAAAAGCCAGGAATGCGGGACCGGGAGCCCGGGAGCGTAGAGGTGTGAGCTGGCTTGCTGGTTCTCTTACTCAGCAAACACCCCTGAAGCCCTGACTGTGTGCTTCAGAATGGGGGGAGCGCCGATTCAGCCGTGGTCCCTGTGCTGGCCTGCGTCCTCTGGGCCAATCCTCCAAAAGTAGAGCCCCTGCTTCCTTGTTCCTCAGAACCCACCCCGCCCCCATTCCTGGCTCTTGGGAGCTAGAGGTAGTTTCTGTCTAGAGCTGGCCAGGGGAGGCTGAGAGGCCTTTTAACAGCAGGTAACGTTCCTGTGAGTGACAGGATCCACCCGAGAGTTAATTGTTCACGGTGTGGGATGAGCGGTCTCCCTGGGGGAGGCTGCAAGCACTTCCTCCCTATTCCTTAATAACACTTAATAACCTGGCTTGGGCCCCAGGTGGGGCGGGGGGTGGAGGAAAGGAGAGATCTGTGCTGGTTTGGACGCTGATTGTGGCTTCTCCTTGGCCCCTGCCGGCGCCTGTGCTGGTTTGGACGCTGATTGTGGCTTCTCCTTGGCCCCTGCCGGCGCCTGTGATTGCCCTGGAGGCTGGGCCCCACCTTCTCCTCCACCCGAGGCTGAGCTATGCATAGTCTGAGGACCGCAGCTGTGGACAGAGCCGGCGGTGGCAGGAAGGTGGCCTCTGCTGAGCTCCTAGACAGTCCCAGTTGCAAAGGACCTAGATATCGTTCTGTCCCACTCCCACTTTGGTGGGGAAGCTGAGGTGCAGGGAGGAGGGTTGGTGGGACCAGAGCCCCTGACTCCTTTTCCAGGCCCCTTTCCAACTGCCCTGGGGAGATGCTGTGGCTGGGGTTCAACTTTCCCTTCTGTCACCGCCACCAGAACCACCAGTATTTACATGGGGGGGGGTGCTGCCCCTGGTGGTTCCACGGGGCACTTGAGATTGGGCTTCTTGTCGTCTCCAGAGATGGCACTGAAGTTCAGGGTCATTCTGGTCCTTCAGATGTGAGGAGCAGAGGCCTCCCCCACAGGCCATGGCCCGGGAATCTGACTGACACCCTAGATTTGGGTCATTCTTGTGGCCAGGATACCTGAGGGGCCAGGTCTCCGATTTCCCACTGGTGAATTCTGCTGCGGAAGCAGGCAGCGTGAGTTGACTTCAATAGGATGGGTCTCTCGCAACCGGCCCTGGAAGAGGCTGTTTCCCCCTCCTCGCCCCAGACACTCCCCCCAACCCTGCAGTCGCTCATGCTAGCCAGGGGCCTAGTTTGTCAGGTGCAGGAGCAAAGGACAGGCCCTTTTCATTTAACACTTTTCATTTTGGAGACCGTATTCGTCATGGCTAAGTACTTGGACTCCAGAGCCAGCTGCCTGGGTTCGAAACCCGGCTCTGCCCCTTACCAGCTGTGGGACCTTGGGCCAGTTACGTAACATCCCTGTACCGTCTCAGGCCAGTTCTTTAGCAATAAAACAGGGAGAGGAAGAGTGCCTATCTCATGGAGAAATTAAGAGGACGAAGTGAGTTCATACACCGAAAGCGCTTTCAGTGGTGCCCGCACACAGAGGGCTCAGGATAACACCATTTTTATTATAAAAGTGCTTCCTGAGCTCTTGCATTATTTGGCCCCAACAAATAGCTGTGGCTGGTAACCCCCCCACCGCCGGGGGAGTTTCCCTGGTGCCTGTGGGTAGAGAGGAGGACGCTGAGATCGTCCAGGCCTGGATAGTCCCGGGGGAAGGTGGGATTGGAGATTGGCCTGGAAGTGTGTCTGTCGGCAGATAGCGCTGAGGCCCCGCTGTGTGTCTCAGGGCCTGAGGGGTGCTCGTTCCTGTGAGGGGAAGTAAAGCGTGGGGGCCCGTTCTCCAGGGGGAGAATGAACATCCGGGGGTCTGCGCCATTTTGGGGGGGGGTCTGCTAGCAGACAGATGCCTTGCTCTGTGAACCAGCAGAGGGCCGGATAGGCCTGGAGTGCTGGCCTCTGGGGGACCTCATGGGCCTGTCCAGATGAGCCCCCCTGTGGGCAGATTACAAGTTCCCTCTTCTGGACAGCTGGCTCCTTCTTGCGGGTGGCCCTGTGGCTGCCACCGCACGTGTGCTCTTCCTCAGGTGCCGGACCCCGGGTGGATGGGAAATCAATGTGTGAGACTGTGGGTCGTCACCTGTCTCCCCCGCCCCTTCAGCACACACACACACAGTCTGAGTGATTACCCATTGATTTCTCCTCACGGTAACGTCTCAAGAGGATATTTCCTCTCCTGCCGAGGTGTTGGCAGAGGGGCGGGAGTCCCGATGAGGAGGTGGTGGGTCTCCAGGGCATCCCTGTGCCATTTATCTCCTGTCACTCGCTTGCTTTCCCATTCACCAAGCCTCTGAGGCACCCCAAAGCCCTTGAGGAGAGGTCTGAGAAGCCAGCAGGTGGTGGGGAGGCCCGGCAGGGAGTACAGAGGTGGGGGAGTCAGTCAGACAAGCTGGGAGGTCAGGCCTCCACTCAGCAGACCTTCAGCCCCTCCAGTCAGACTCTTCTGGTGACATGTTGGGAAGCAAAGAGGAAGTTCTGTGCCGTTAGGTGGCCTGGGCAAAGCGTGAGTGCCAGGGGACCCGAGTCTAGTCTAGCTCTGCCAAAAGGAGCTGTGTGATCTCAGTCAAGTTGCTTTACCTCTCTGGGCTACTTCAGAGTCCTCTCCTGTGAAATAAGGAAGCTGTACTGAACAACCTTGGAAGGCCTTTGGCTTCACATCTTTTGATTTATGTCTGGCCTTCTGCGGGCTGTCCACCTCCCCAGTGCTTGCTTTCTGGAAGCATTTGGAAGTCTTAGAAGAGGGCTGGACATGCAGGGAGGTCAGGAGAGGGAAGCGTGAGCAGTACTGACGTGCTGTGGGGGACGTCTACTCTAGTTGGAAAGAAAGAACTCACCTATGTGTACGAAATGCTCAACATCTCATGCATCACTTGCCCTTGTCTGGCACTGTGGGAGGGGTGAGCCTCTGCCTGACGCTGGTTCTCTCTTCCAGGTGAGGAGTTCTATGAAGCCTCCCCCTATGAGCCGGTGACCTCCCGCCTCTCGGACATCTTCAGGCTTGCTTCAATCTTCTCAGGTAAGTGGGCTCGTGCTAGGGCCTCCCCAGTCCTCCTGGGCGCCCTGGCCTTCATTCACTTCTGCCTTCCACGAGCAAGCCCCTCCATGTTTCTGAGCTCTGGGTCCTTGTCTACGAAAGAAGAAACCGTAACAACCGGCGCTGAGGTTGTGTGTGGAATGGAGCATTTATGGGAATTGCCTAGTAAGCGCCTATCCTGCAGTGGGTCTTGACTCGGAAACCTGGTGTCACTCCCCGAGTTTGTCTTGCTCTCTGGGGTCCTTCTTTCCAGTTCCCAGCTCTTGCACTTTGGAATTGTACTTCGGTCAAGTTGTTCAACTTTTCTGTGCCTCAGTTTCCTCAGCTGCGCAGTGGGAGAGTACCTACTTTGGATTGGCATGAGGTCTGAATGAGCCAGTGGTTGTATAGGGCTCGGTGAGCCACTGGGCAGCGCAGCCCAGGGCCTGAATAGGAGATATTAGCTGTGGCTCTTGGCAGTAGTGTCATCCCTCTCCCCTCTGCTCTGGGACTCCCCTTTGCCCGAGGGCTCTTCTTCTTGAGCGCCATGGAGAGGCCTCTGAGTCCCCGGCCACTCCTGCCCCAGCCTGCCCCGGGAAGTGAGAGGACTCCGGAGCTCTAGCTTTACTTGCCATGGTCCTTGTGTAGGAGTCTGATGAGTCTGTTGCTTCCTTCTTCTTGGCCTGTTCCCTCTGGCATCTGGGACACCTGCGGGCCCAGGGCAGCCGCTCCTGCTCGGGCCCTGGGGTGGGCCTTCCAGCCTTGGGAACCACTCTGTGGGGGCTGGGGGTGACCTCCTCCTGAAGCCATCACTGGGGGCCATGGGGGTCTGTTACGGTCCAGGGCCCCAGACCTCAGGATTCTAGGAAGTTTCGTGGCAGTATGTGAAGCCTTCTGAAGTTTCTTTTGCTCTAAACCGTGGGTTCTCAACAGCATCACCATTGGAGTTTTTTTTTTTTTTTTAAAAGATTTTATTTATTTATTTGACACACAGAGAGAGATTACAAGTAGGCAGAGAGGCAGGCAGAGAGAGAGGAGGAAGCAGGCTCCCTGCTGAGCAGAGAGCCCGATGTGGGCCTCGATCCCAGGACGCTGAGATCATGACCTGAGCCGAAAGCAGAGGCTTTAACCCACTGAGCCACCCAGGCGCCCACCATTGGAGTTTTGACCTGGATAATTCTCTCCTGTGGGCAGAGCTGTCCCGTGCGTTGCTGGATGTTCAGCAGTGTCCCTGGCTTCTACCCATGGGACACGAGGAGCAGCACACCGAGTTGTGTCAACCCAAAATGTCTCCAGACATTGCCAAATGTCTCTTGGGGGCACGACTGCCACCCGTTGAGAAGCAGCACTCTAAAACTGTGAAATGAAAGGCTCTCCAGTGAGACCCTAAACCCTTTCTAATGAAGAATTCTCTAGGAGACAGTTTCTCGAACTTTCTTTTTCCATTCTTGCCTCCCTAAGGAGAAAAGTCAATTCTCTGTTGAGAAATATCGTCTTGGTCTGTTTGGGCTGTCCTAATGAAATACCATGTTGGGGAGCTTCAACAACGGAAGTGTATTATCTCATAGAGGCTGGAAGTTGAAGATCAAGGTCTGGTGGGGCTTAGTCTCTGGTGAGAACCTCTTTTCCTGGCTTGCAGATAGCCACCTTCTCACTGTGTCCTCACAGGGTGGGGTGAGGTGTGGCATGGAGGGAGGGAGGGGGAGAGAGAGCGAGAGAGTTCTTCTTTCCTTCTTCCTCTCCTCCTCCTCCTCCTCCTTCTCCTTCTTTTTCTTCTTCTTTTTAATAAGGACACCATTTCTATTGGTCATGGCCCTACCTTCTCACCTTTATGACCTCACTTAACCTGATTACCTCCTAAAGCTCTGTCTGGAAATACAGTCACATTGGAGATTAGGACTTTAGCATATGAATTTGGTGGGTACAATATAGTGCATAGCAAATACCAAGGAATACTTACCTACTTTTTTTTTTTGGCCTACCCAAGAGCCAATTTTGGTCCCATTGAGAATATGTGAAACCTGCTGATTTCTAAGAGAGTGATATCTAAGAGGTTGATAGAGGAAGATACATACATATGTACCTGGTGGGAGAAATCCTGGAACCCCATGAAAAAGGAGACATGGGCCAAAGGGTGACCTTCTAGATTTGCCCTTGGGCCCTAGAGGCATTTGGGGGTGGTTGTGAATGAAATGGAGACTTCAGAGGTGATCCTGATTGGTTTTGGCTAGAACTCCACCTTGGGCCACTCCTTTGGAGACAGCTTCGGGGCTCAGATGCAGGTTGAGAATATTCTCAGCATGGGTTGCCCTACAGCCCTGAGGTACCCAGTTCCCACTCTGCCATCTGAGTATTGATGGAGGGGTGGGAGCCTTTGGGTTTGCCTCCAACAGAGAAATAGCTTAGGCTTGCTCCTTGAAGAGTGAAGGTCAGAGGTCTGCTTGCCAGACTCCCACTAAACATCTTTCGAGCAGAAGATCTTTATGTGATGAGCTTGACACTCTGCGGGATAAGGATATTGACAAGTGAGGAAGTTATTGGGTCTCAGCTCACTGAATCAGCTTCCTTTACCTGCTGCCCAGATGAAACGGGGCCACACATGACCCTGGATCCTTGGGCTTGGGAGTCCGCTCCCTACAGAGGGGACATATCTTTGGGGTCTGTGACAGCTCGCCCCTCATTGCTCCGGTTGACCCCACTCCACCCAAAGTTGGTGCATGGGTGGCTCTGTCTGGAAAGCTTGGGCACAGAGCTGGGAGGAGGAGGGTCCTGGCCAGGCCAGCAAGAGACCTAGCGGGCCAGGGTGGAGCGCAGGGGAGAAACAAGGCTGGACGCGGACCTGGGAGGCCTGGGCGAGTGCCAGTGCGTTCTCTGCCACAGATCAATTGAGGGGCTGTGAGCAGGTCACCTCCCTGCTCCAGACCTTGTGTTTCTTTTCTGAGGAAGGGAGACCCGAGCTTGGAGCAGAACTTCCCTATCCCTTCCCACCACGGCACAAAGACAGCGGCAGTATCGTGTGCCGTGCTAGAGTGAGCAGAATGTCTTGGCGCTCAGGGGGACATGGGCCTCTCTGTGGCTGCCCCGTGGGGTCAGTATCCGGGCACATATGTCGCCTAGCTGTGGCTGCCTGGCTGAGAAGGCCTGGCCTGTGGGACCCAAGATCTGCACTGGGGCTCTAGGATGATGAGACCGGCCCCCTCGAGAACTGGCTGGAACCCGCCTGCCCTTACACACGCCCAGAGTTGGCTGTGCATTGCTTCCTCCAGCATCTCTGGGTGGAAAGACTGTGGGTGGGGAGCATGGGGTCTCTGGGGCCCCCCTCTGGGCCACAGTACACCCAATCAGGACCCTAGGAACCCGGAAAAGGTTGCCCTTGTAGCTTTGGGGTTCAGTTGCTACTATCTCCTTCACATCTACTGCCTAAGAATTTGGGCCCCAAATTCTTGGGGTCTCCTGGGACATGTGTTCTTTATCTCTGGCCTCCTCTCTCTGTTGGGGTTCTCAGAAAGTCCCGCTGGGAATCTGCTGGCAAAAAAAGCTGCCCGGATTCCTCCAGCACTGTCTGATGCCGGAGGCCCCGGGAGAGGGACCAGCCTCCCCTCCTCTCTGCCTAGTTGAAAGACAGGCCCTGGGGTCAGTGACTGGGGTGGGGATACTGCTGTCCCATCAGCCCTGAGTCCTGGGCCGGGAGCAGAGCAGGCTGGCTCAGCCCTGAACCGGGGTAGCAGTGATGTTGGAGGCGTCCAGGTGGGAAGGGAGAGTTCATGGGGAAGTGGGGTTTTTCCCGTTTCTAGCCATTCACTGCCCTTGCAAGCAGGAAGCGGCTTGCTTAAGCAGGCAGCCTCACACTCGAGTGTGGGCCTGAAGGCGGGCAGTCTAGGGTTTGAATCCCGACCTGGCCACGTAGGGGAGTGTGACCTTGGGCCTCACTGATCGTTCTTGAGCTGTAGTACCTATGTTTGTACAGGGGAAATGCGATCCCTACGGTAGTGAAGAGGTCCAGGCAAGTCTGAGAGGCCTGTGTGTGCCTCGTCTTCAGAGTATCTGAGGATTAGGGAAGGCTGGGGTGCTCATAAGTTAGGGAAGGCCAGGGTGCTCATTCCCAGGCTTCGTGGGAGAGGTGGGTTGGGGCCCACCTGTTTGGTAAGCATTGAGCTTGTTGTGTTCCAGATTCTACATCAGACACTGCTTTAGAGTGAAGCAGATTCATGTCCTCACTGTCTAGTGTGGTAAGCAGACACCTACTTGGACACCCGCTAGGAGGCTTATTGGTGTTGGTGGTGGTGTAGACCAAGGGTGGCCCCACGAGTTCAAGGAGCCGGGGTAAATCAGGAGAGGCTTGGAAGAGGACAGAGGGGCTCTGGGAATGCCATTCCTGGCACCGTCATGGCTTGGAGGCCTGGCCCAGCTGAGGTGATGGAGGAACCACACGTCTTCTGGGTTCAGTGGGCTCTGAGGACAGTGAAGAGAGACCTTTGTGTCAGACGGGAGGTTGGCCTCTCTGGGGTCTCTGTGCTTGGGACTCCTGCCTTGGACTTCTCCAGGACGGAGCTCAGCATGACTGCCTGGCTAGGGGACCTGGGTCCCAGGGGAGGGGCTGCTCTGCCCTCCGGTGGGGGAGAGGCTCAGGTCCTGGGCTCCAGAGCCAGGCCTCTGTGAAGGACGCCTCAGTGGCCAGATGGGGGGGCTGGCTCGGCTCTGTCAGATGCCTCGGGAGGCCCCTTCCTTTCCCTGGCTCCTCTGAGGGGGTGCCTGAGCCTTTGTGTCCCCAGCCCCTCCTCCCCCCAGGTTGCTTATCAGAGACTGGTGAGCAAGGGCTTTAGGGACTCAGCCTCAGCTGGTTGGCTGGTGCCTCTCAGAAACCCCCTTCTGAGGCAGCGCCTGTGAGGAGGCGGTGGGGGAGGTTTGGGGACTGAGGGCAGGGGAGGAGCTGAGGAAGCAGGCAGACTCTCTCCCTGCCCCCCTGCATGGTGGCTTAGGCGATAAACTGCTTATCCTCAGGTTGTCTCCCTGAGCCGAATGCAGAAGCGTGTTATTTAAATTTCAAAATCACATTCTTCTTCTAACAGCTGTCAGAGACTCTGAGTGTCAACGAAAATTGGGCTTTAGCTGCAGCTCTGTCACCTCTTACACCTTCCCTTTCCTGAAGAACTGGTTTGATGGCCAGGGAGAGAGGGCGTGGGGTGGGCGGGACAGGGCCTGTGGGGACAGGGGGAGGGGAGGCGACTGTGTGGATGGGGTCAGGTGCCCAGTGACTCTTGCCATGCTGATCAGCAGTTGGGAACAACCGGGAGGAGGCAGGTTCCGTCATTCAGGGGTGCTGAGGTGTTTCCCGCTTCTGTTTCCTTTCCTGCTCTCTCCTATCAGCTCGGGTGACCTCAGGCTCTTGTCAGTGGGAGGGAGGATTCGCTTGCCCTCAGGTGTGAGTAGGATGTTGGTGACATCATGTTTTGTTGCCTTTGTGTCTAAAGAAGAAATTGCTATGAGAAAAAAAGAAAAGAAGGAAGGAAGAAAAGAATAAGAGAAAACGAAGTATAACCCCAAAGAAAGGCTTTTTAATGGTAGGATTTGAGATGTCATGGTGGGGTGAGGTTTTTGGGGTGAAGACATTTTCTGGTACTTTTTTTTTAGGAGGAGGGGCAGAGGGAGAGGGAGAGAGAGTCTTAAGTCTCCACACCCAGGGCAGAGCATGACGAGGGGCTCGATCTCATGACCCTGAGATCAGGACCTGAGCCAAAATCAAGAGTTGGGTGCTTAACTGACTGAGCCACTCAGGTGCCCCTTCTGGTACTTTTAAAATAAGATCTCCTAGGGGCACCTACTTGCTTCTCCTTGGGTATGTAAGACAGGCTTCGCCAGCAGTGGTGATGGGGGGTAGTTCTGGGCTGGGTCTCTCTGCTCTTTAGAGGCTCCTGAGATGGTTCTGTAAAGTTCTACATACCCGCCCCCCCCCCAAGCACGCTCCTGGTTTAGCCATGAACTGTGTTCACCTTACTTATCCCCGTGTAAGGGGGGGGTTTGGGTAACTGCCCCCGGAATGCCCCTTCCAACCATATCTGTTGACAGACTCCTTTAACCCCATGGCTGTGGAGAGTAAGGAACAGGTCTGAGGGGGGTCAGGTCAGAGTGTGTGGTGGGTGGTGTGTGTGGGCTGGTGTGTGTGTGTGTGTGTGTGTGTGTGTGTGTGTGTGTATGTGTTCTGAGAGGGAAAGTGGAGAGGGGTGATGGGGCCCTTCCCTCAGCGGAACAGTCACCGCCCTCAGCCCTCTTTCCTGCCTCTTAGGGAAGCCCTGGGAACATTGGTGCAGGGGTGAATACAGAGGGACATTTGAAGATGGGAAGGCCATTTTCACATGATCAACAAAAATAATTAGTGGACTAAACCTTTGTATGTGTGTTTTGGGGCTTCCTACAGTCTTGAGGTTGTATCGCCGAACTCTGGAGCTTCTGTCCCATCTCGCAGATGTGGGGGTGTGTGCGAATTCATCCCTCAAAATCTGGAAGCATCCTGTGTGTGCTGTGCCCTGTTCTAGGGGCCGGGGTTATGTCAGCGAACAAAATAAGGGAGCTTGCTTCTCACGGAGCTTATTTCAATTTGCCTGAGACAGAGAAAAACAGAAGACAAGCCAGCAGACAAATGAACAGCACCACCAACAAAAAGATAGTGACAAACGCCACACAGGATTAAATAGGAGGCCACGACAGAGGTGGCTCTTGGGTCCTCCCGATGGGGAGGGCCACATTCAGACTCCCAGGAAGGATCCAGCCATGGAGTCCGGGGAATGACAGAGGGCACATGTAGGGGAAGGTCCCCAGGAGGGGACACCGTGCGAAGGCCGTGTGGCTGGGGCGCGGGGCGTGAGGGGGAGGTGGTGGTTGGGAGGCGAGCACAGGTGCAGGCAGGGGCCAGATCCCTGGGCTGCGGCCGGCAAATTAAGGACTCTGGGTTTCATTTTAAGAGTGAGGAGAAACGTTGGAGGGTTTTAGAGACTGTTGCACTGGCTGGACTCCTAAGACAGCAGGGGCTGGAGAGGGTGCGTGATCTGGGATCTGGTGTGGGACGGAGCTCAGGACATCTTTGGCAATTTAGGCTCAAATGGCGATGGTGCTCCCATATGTTAGGATGGGAAACAGGGAAGGAGAGGTTGGTGGGGAGTAATCCAGAGTTCTCTGTTGGCCACAGTAGGGTGGAGGTGCTAGGCAGACCTCCACCTGAAAATGCCAAGTTGGCAGTTGGATGTAAGCCTGGAGTTCCGAGGAGAGGTCAGGGTTGATATATAGATTGAAAGTCGTTAGCATATAGATGGTATTTAAAGCCGTGGAGCCATGAGGTCACCTAGCGAGAGTGTGTTGGCAAAAAGAGAGCTAGGCTGGACTCTCTATGCAGGGGACGAGGAGCAAGCAAAGAAGCTGTGAAGAGGGCTGAGGAGGAAGGGGAAACCAAGTCAAGGGTGTGGGGGAAGCCAAGAGATGCACAGGTCTCAAGAGGGAGGAAAGGGCCAGCTATGCCAAGTGTAGCTGAGAGGTCAAGTCAGAGAGGTTTAGAGACATGACCGTTGCATTTGGCAGCATGAAGGTCACCAATGACCTTGACTGGACTGTCCTTAGTGGAGCTGTGGGTTGGAAGCTTGATTTGGGTAGGGTGGAAGAGAAGATGTGAGGTACGAAGGTAAAAACAGCAACTGTAGGAGGCTTTTTGGAATTTCTTGGTGAAGAAGGACTTCTCATGGTGAGAAAAGTGTATTTCATAATTAGTAAAAAAATTTTAGCTTGTGGTTGGTGCTTCTAATCCTGCAGCCATTCACCACAAATAAAAGATGCTGATGAAGGATTTAGGTGAATCACATCACTATGAAATGCTTCAATTTTGGTTTTTAATTGTTATGCAAAATTAAAGCTAACACGCCATTGCGGGATTTGGTGTGAGTATGGTAAAAATTCTAGCTAAAAAACAACAACAACAAAAAAACCCCCCATCCAGACTACATTTAAAAAGACACAGAGCCCTTGAAAGTGACTGAAAAAGTCCCTTCAAATGAGAAATAATGAAATTTTAATTTTTAATTGCTTAAAACACTAAGACTAAGGAGCCTTTTGAAGAATAGGAAAGACTTCTGACAGTGGTTAAGATTTGACAAAATATAAAATGATATTCAAGAGCAATCGATTTTTGGAATTGATTTTCAGTGAATTTGCCATTCATCAAATGGACTTTTGGTGGCTTGGTCTGCTTCCAAAAATACAGCGGACCCTAGAGGGTGCTGGGGCGGCTGCGTGTTGTGTGGGGCCGGAGGTGAGGGGGAGGTCGAGGACATAAGGGAGCCTGGGACGGCTGCTGGTTTGAGAAGGGCCGCACCCATAGCGGCGGGGACGAAGGTGGTGGTCCCACTGGATCCCTGGGCCTTGAGTGAGGCCAGAGGACTGGCAGGCGAGGCATTGGGATTGGCAAGGTCGTTTCTTGGGAAAACTGAGGTACCACTTCTTGTCGATGGTATGAGGCTCCTGGCTGCCTCTCTCAGTGGCAAAGAAGAACCTAGAGTTCCTGTTCTCTTAGGCGTCTGGATGACCCAAGAACACTCTGAGGAGTGCTCACCAGCGAGGAGACTGGGCACCCTTCTATCTTTTGGGGTGTGGTGTGTGGGGCTGGAGCAAGAGATGCATGGGATGGGTTATGTGACCGTGGAGAGACAGGGGGAGGGAAGATCTTTCCAGGTGGGGAACACATTCGTAAACAACCATTTATGGTGTCTGTGCCGTGTCCCGGAAACCGCAAGGGCATTTTAACCTACCTTATCCTGTCTAATCTTTAGCACCTTCCTATGTGCCGGCAGGCTGGGGGTTTTATCCTCATTTTGCCGATGAGGAAAATAAAACGAGGCTCAGAGAGGTTGCATCACCTGCGATGCTTGCTCTGCTGGTTGGTGGCCCAGCGTGGTTCTCTGGCTCCCAGCTGGGCCAGAGTCATGGCTCATAATCACCAGCCAGCCCCGAGCAAGGATGGGCAGGGACCCTTGTGAAGCCTGCAGAGCAAGCCTCAGGCCAAGGGTAAGTTTCCATTAGTTACTTGATTATAAATCTCACTCATCCTGGAATGTAAGCTCCGGCGGGGTGGGGGAGGCAGGATGCTTTGTGGCTTTTGTTCATTTCTCTAGCTGTGCTCCACATGTACGGGTGCTCAACATGCCAATGTTGGGAGAGTGAGTGGATCTTGAGGGGCAGCTGGGCATGGATGGCCCCATGAGGGCGAGGGGCGTAGAGGTGATGGTGTGGTTGACTGCAACCCAATGGGGAAGGTGTACTCCCTCTAGCTCCCCACTGTCTTGTCTTCCTTGTCGATTGCCTCTCTGTTCACCCTTATGTCCCTAATTATTTGGACTCAGTTGACTGTCCTTCTCTTTGAAGCTCTTGGCTTGGCTCCCAGGACACCTGACTTTCCACCACTTCCTGGTCCACTCCTTCCCAGCGTCCATCAAATGATGGAATCCAAAGCTCTGTCCTGAGCCCTTTCCTCTTCTTTATTGTCACCCTCAACCTAGGCAACCTCATTTAGTTCTATGGCACTAAATAGTCTCGATGTCAGTCATGCTGTTTTATGCCTCTGGCTCAGACCTACCTCCTGCACTCCAGACTCATTTGTCCTTGTGCCTTTGCAATATCTCTACTTGGACAGCTAGCTAGTAGGCATCTCAAACTTCAGTGAAAACATAATGTCGTGTTTAGTTCTGCTCTCCTTCTTTCCTCCAGGTCTTTCCTGTTCCACAAGTGATTCCACTAGCCACCTGGTGCTCAGGCCCAACACCTAAGAGTTTTCCTGGATTTCCCTTTCTTCCTATTCAGCGTCCAACGCATTCTGTTGGTTTTATCTCTAAGTCATATGCAGAATGGGCTCAATGTTTGACATATTTGTAGTCACTACTCTCCTGGGGTTACCACCTGTGGCTTCTCTCTCTTACTTATGCTTCATTAAGGAAACCTTAGCCACTTTACCCTTCCCTTGGCCTATGAACACACCAAGCTCATGCCTGTGTTAGGACCTTTGCACCTGCTTTTCCTTTTGCTTGGGATTCTCTTACCTTGGATTTTTTTTTGCATGTTTCACTCCTCCTGCCCACCATTCTTTCTCAGTGTGGATGTTACCTCCTAGGACAGGCCCTCCCATCCCCCATTCATTCTCTTCTGAATTCCTTTAGTTTATTTTCTTCACAGCACTTACCAGCACTTTAAATTACCTTATTTATTTGTTCATACATTTTTTTAAAAAATTTTATTTATTTGACAGAAAGATAGCACAAGTAGGCAGAGCAGCAGGCAGAGGGAAGAGGGAGAAGCAGGCTCTCTGCTGAGCAGAGAGCCCGATGCGGGACTCGATTCCAGGACTCTGGGATCATGACCTGATTGGAAGGCAGCTGCTTAACCGACTGAGCCACCCAGGCGCCCAGTTCATATGTTTTTTTTTTTTTTTTTAATCAGTCTTTCACTAGTTTGAAAACTTCTGGAGAGAAGGGACTCTGTCTTTCCAGTTCACAGCTGGGTTTCTAGGGCATGTGGTCAATACCTGAAAATATCTGTTGACTGACAGATGTGTGACTGACTGCCAGGCGACAGGGACCTGGGGTCTGTGCACGGAGGAGGCAGGTGGGGCTGTGAGCCCTCGTACATATGAGCTTGTTTCTGTGTGTAGACAGGAGCCACGTTTGCCTGGAGCCACCGTGGACTCCTTTTAGCCTGTTTCTAAATGAGGTGGGCTGGGAGCTTCCTCACTCCTAGCAGCCCTCAGCGTCTTACACTTGTGTGTGCGTGTGCGTGCATGCGTGCGCACATGTGTGTGTGTACAGGGGGGTGAGGGTAGGCAGGAGAATCACAAAATGTAGAAGACCATATAGTTCTCACCTGTCATTTTTCAGGTGAGACAGTAAGACCCAAAGAGGGCCCAGGCTTTGTCTGGGGATTGACACGTCGGAGAGGCAGAGACAGAATCAGGCCTCCGACTCCCCCTCTGGTGGCAGAGCTGCAGAGTATGGCCCAGGGAACCAGGGCGGGCTTGGGGCTGATCACTGCAGCCGGAAATGAGATTAGGGGGCAAGCAACCAGGCTGGAAGTTTCCTGGAAGGCCAGAAGCGGAACAGAAACACCCAGCCCCCCATTGGCTTGCAAGTATCATAGAACGCTCTCCACAATCGCTCTAATTATTTCTGCTCCCACAGGGAGAGGCCTGTTGGTGGTTGGAAGGTCTACCTTGATGAGCCTCCTAGTTGGGTTGGGGGTGAAGCCCCCAGGGGGCATGCCTTCTGCAGAGGGTGGGTTTAGTAAATGGTGTATTGGACTGAGAGTGTGTGTGTTTGGGGAGGGGTGCTGACAGCCCAGCCCCTGCTCCAAGTCAGCGGTCCTGCAAATTTGGAAGGCAGCCGCAGAATCATGGGGAAGCTTGCAAAATCCAGATTCTTAGGCACCGCCATAGAGCTCTTGGCGGGGAGGTGTGGGGCCTGTGTTTTTCTTGTAAGGGGCACTTCAGGTGACTCCCAAATGCACTGAAGTTGAAGAACCTCAGCTGTCAATCAGTGACTTCCCTCCGACCGTACGCACACGGCTGCTGGAGTGGGAGATGGGTGTAGGAATACATATTTTTATTTTAATAGCAGTGCATTTTAACACATATTAGAGAAGTCCAGAACTAACATAGTTGTTATCGTTTAGGATAAATCTGGGTAGGTATTAAAAAATTTAAAAAGGTGCCTGGGTAGCTCAGTCAGTTAAGTGTCTGACTCTTGGTTTCCACTCGGGTCATGACCTCGGGGTTGTGAGATCGAGCCTGGTGTGGGGCTCCGCGCTCAGTGTGGGGTCCTCCTGAGATTCGCTCCCTCTCGCTCTGCCCCTCGCTGTCTCCCTCTTTTACGTGCGCTCACTTGCTCTCTCTCCAATAAATAAACAAATCTTTAAAGAAATTAAAAAAGTGAGTCAGTTGAAGAAATTTAAACATTTCACTTACATATTAAGAGAATTAAAGGAGAAATTAGTTAAATATTTGTACCTGTACTGGTAACATGGCCGAAACGATAGAGGTGGACTTCGGTGACTGTGGTGTGGCAAACCCGGCTCCTTACAAGGCTCACACACTTATTTCAAGGATGTCAGTTTGAAGATGTAGGGACAGATGGTCGTTGGCTCAGGGCCGCTCCCCAGGAGGGAAGGGGGGAGGCAGGCGAGGCTTGACTGGGGTGAGGGAGCCCCTCTACTGTTGTAGAGAGAGGCCCTGCCCTCAGGGAGGGACGGGGAGGGAGGGCGAGAAGAAGCCAGGGTGTGACTCCCAGGGGCTGGAGCCCGGAAGCTGTGTTCACTGAGATTTTGGAAAGTTCCAGGCCTGGTTCGATTCCCTCTCGCTCTCCCTGGAGCGGCTGTTTCCCTTGACCCCTTGGCTCATCTGGGCTCCTCTCAGCAGGCCCGGGAGACCTGTGTGTGTGTGGGGGAAGCAGAGTGAGTGTGGCGAGCAGGCCGGCCCAGGCCTATGTGCCCTTCTAGCTCCCGAGTCCTTCGCAGGTCCGGTGTGGTCTCCGCCAGGGTTGTGGAAGGGGTGTGAGGGGAGGGGTAGCTGCGGCCTCCCCCCCTGCCCTTTGGACATTTTAGTCAAGGGGCTGAGGCCCGCACTGGGTGAGGCTGGTGTTCGCAGCCCAGCACTCCCTCCTTCCTCCCCCGTGGCAGGAAGAGAAAACCGAAGCCTTCTGGAGCCCGGGGAGAGGCGGCTCAGGGGTGAAGCAGAGGCAGGGCGTGTGGGAAGGGGCGTCTGGTCGGCCGGCCTGGCCCGGAACGTGCCTCCTGGGCCGTCCTCCGCTGGGCAGGTCCCCACTCTGGGAGGGTCCGCAGGGGCCGTTCTCCCCCAGGGTGGGCCCCCGCTCCAGGAGGGGCAGAAGGGGCCTCTTCCCTGCGGCTAGGCAATTGTTACGGTTGCCACATTTATTGTTTTTTCTAGGAAATTTACCAAGTTTTGGCCCAGGGGTTTACATTTCCCGCCCCCTAGCCCAAGCTTTCACTACTGAAGCTCCGAATGGAAGGCACTGAGGCTGTAATTACTCTGGCATTAGCTCAGGAACACGCTGAGCAGAGCACCTGGGGAACCTAAAAGCAGCCGCGGGCCTAAATTAGCTGCCGCTCCGTGTGCCGAGTCGCCCCGCTCCCCTCCGGGGCCCTCACCGTCCCCGCTCCCCTCCACCTCCACCCCAGGCTGCTTTGCTGGCTCTTCCCTTCGGCCCGCCAGCGTCCTGACAGGTGCAGGGAACGTGGAAGGACAGCGTGGTTGGCGGGGGAGAGAAGGCTTTGTAGAGGGGGTGCCCCCAGAACAGCCTGTGGGCAGACGGGCGTCCTTGGATCCCGGCCCCGGGCAGGATGGTGTGGCTTCGGCTCGGGGCGACTGCTCGGGAGGCCGCACCCCTGTGGACAAGCCCTCTTCTGCTCTCCATCTCAGGCATCCTGAATTGCTGTCAGCTCCTCCCAGCTTTTGCCCCAGCTCTTTGTTGGCTCAGCCTGGGACCTGCTTTGTACTCTTTTTGCTTCCTCTGACTCATCTTGTAGGTTCAGCGGAGATGCCACTGCTTCTGTGACCCCGGTCTGGGCACGATGCTTTCCTCTCTGCTCCCACAGCACCCTGACTTCCCCGACGCACAGTTCAGCCCTTTTGTTTCCAGCTGGGTCTCTGAGGAACTCTTTGGCACGTAGTAGGCCTTCAATAAAGATTTGCTTATCCAAGGTTGGGAAAACCAACCTTGATTTCCTTTCTGCTTTAGTCCCCCTTTTGTTTTTACAAGAGAGGGAACTTTTCTCTTTTGGCCTTTGTAGGGCTGTTGTTGACAGGGTGGCAGGGTGAGGCCCAGTCTTCGTCCATCGTCCCCCGACTTTCACATCTGTGCCCTTCCGGGCCACACTGATACTTGATTACACGTGGTCTTGTATTGACCACTACTGCTGACTCTCTGTCAGTTTGGCGTCTTTAATAATATTAGCCGACAACTTTTGAGTACTTGTTAGGAATTAAATATTGTTCTAAGTACATTTATTCTTTCACTTAAGTTTGTCTTTAACACCTACCATGCACCAGACATTGGGAAATATGGATATAGCAGTGAGAACAACCAATAAAGCCCCTGCTTTTATGGAGTTTTTATTTGACACCAACAAATGACTAAGGAAATGTATTCTATGATAGATGGTGATGTGTTGTGGGAAAAAGAGATCAGAATAGAGGTAACGGGAGTGGTTTCTTATTATGTACAGTGAGGTCAGGAAGGATTCACAGATAGGGTAGCATTTGAACAGAGACCTGAAAGAAATAAAGAAAGCTGATGGTGGAGAGCTTTCCAAGAGGAAGAAGCAAGTGCAAAGGCCCTGAGGTCAGGGCTCAGTCTAGGAAGAGCAAGGAGGTCCTTATGGCTGGAATGGAGGAAGTGACCAGGAGGAGTAGGAGGTGAGGTCATCTAGAATAGTGCTGGCTAACAGAAATATGAGTCACCTATATAATTCTAAGTTTTCTAGTAGCCACATTAAAAAAGTAAAAAGAAGCAATTAAAATTAATTTTAACAATACACTTGTTTAAGATATTTCCAGAATATTATTGATTTATTGTGTAACAAAACTAAAATATTATTAATGAAATGCTTTACATTATTATTTTTTTTTCTTAGCAAGTCTTCAAAATCTGTGGATATTTTCAAAATCTGATGTGGACCTCTCATTTTGGGCTAGCTACTTTTCAGGTTCAATGGCCATGTGTGGCTAGTGGCTACCATATTGGACAGCACAGACATAGAGCCTTGAAGACCATACCCTGAGTGAGAGAAGAAGCTGCTGGAAGCATTGGGGCCCAGGAACATTATCTCTCTGCCTTGGGTTCTAGAAGGTTCACTCCAGCTGTGATGAGAGTATTGCTTTGAGGCAGGGGGTGGGGTGGGTGCAGGACAGAGCAGGGAGACTAGGAACCGAGGCTCTTGGCAGCATGCGGTGACGATGGCTTGGACTGTGGTGGGAGCAGTAGCGGTGATGAGAAGCGCCTGCATGCTGCACGTATTTTGGAGATGGAATTGCCTGGTTTTTCTGACATGGTGTGCGAATGCTAGAGGAGTCATGGAAGTACCAAGATTTTTGGCCTGAGCTACTGGGAATGTGAGTTGTTTTCAGAGGGATGAGGAGGACTGGGGCTGGGAACAGCCTGGTGGGGAACACATGGTTTTGGTTAAGTTTGAGATGTGGGTATCAGCCTTTCAGATAGAGAGGGCAAGCAGGCAGTTGGACATATGAATCCGGGGTCCAGGGGGAGGTCTGGGTGGGGACTAGCCATGAGGGCCCCAGGGAGGGGGCACCCAGAGAGAAGAGGGGGCTGAGCCCTAGAGGAGAAGGCACAGGGCTGCTCAGGTGAGTATAGAAAGACCAGCGGAGAGGGGACGGGTGTGAGGAAGGGGGGCAGAGGGGGCCACAGGCTGTGTCCAGTGTCCTGATGGGCTGAGCCAGAGGAAGCCCCAGGATCCCTGACCGCTGGCAAGAGTAGGAGGCCAGTGCCAGGCTACAGTGGGTCCAAGTGAGACCAAGAGGGGAGAAAGACTGTTGGTACGGACAACTCCTTTGAGGGGTTTTGCTTTCAAGGAAGCAGAAAAATAGGGTGGTACCTTAACGGTGTGTGTATGGTCACGAGGAGGCTTTTTTTCCCCTTAAAATAAATAAAAGACGGGTGGCCTTAACAGCTGATGGGGATGATCTCCTAGCCAGGGCAAAGTTATCATGCAGGAGAGAGAAAAAAAATGAGCTATCTCATTCATGCTCACAGCAATGCTATATGGGAGCTACTCTTTTGCAGATGGGGAAACCGAGGCAAAGGAGGATTCAGTCACTTGTCCAGAGCCACACAGCAGGGCCGTCCAACGAGGATGTCTCAGTTCTAAAACACCCAGTCTTAACCACTATGCTATTCTGTCTCTTGCTTCCTAGCCAGATTTGTGAGCTCTTCGAGAATTGGGACGAACTCTCACACATCTGTATCTGACATAGCACCTAGCAGAGAGAGGGTGTGCAGAGGTGGGGTGTGGTAGATCTTTAATGACCCGGAGACCCGAACACCAGGAACCGTGTTGGAAATGCTCAGGCACCTGCACTGGCCATGGGGGCGTGGTGGGGGACACGGGCATGCTGTCAGCCTCCCTCACCCTGCGTCCTTCCCAGCGCCTTCCAGGACTTTGCACTGCAGGGGTGGTGCTCACTAAATATTGGAAGCATTTACTGGGTGGATGAAGAATGAATGAACAGGCTGTGGCCCACCCATCCTAAAAGCTAAGCTGGTGGCGACCTGAGGCAAACCCTTGCCCACTGAGCGCCTCAGTTTCCTTATCTGCGAAATCAAGAGGTAGGGTTGCGTGATCTGCCACCTGGCCCTGCCCAGGACGTCTCAGGTGGGCACGTGCAGACTGGATTCCTGCCTCCCTCCTCTGTCTGTCTGTCGTCAGGATGGCCAAGAGGCCCTCTGTGTGGGTGGGGGTCTACTGCCAGGGGAGGGCCACGTGGTCCTTAGAAGAGCTGAGACCTGTGGGATGGGGTAGCCACCACAAAGGGAGCCCGGCCATTCCTGAGAATCCTGCTTCATGTCCGAGACGCTCCGCTCCATGGGCAGTGATGTCAAACTCAAGGACGCAGCACTGACGCCGAAGTTGCCATATCTAGCACGCCTACCCTTTGGCCGGCTATGCGCTTGGCCCTGTTGGAGTCCGAGGCTGGCCTTTAGTCTCTCCCTCATCTTGCCGGGCTCCCACCGGCACTGTCCTTCGTAATGGTTCTCTGGACCAACTGGCCGCTGCAGCACCCGTGCCTTGGGGCATTTTGAAACGTGTAGGGACAGTTTCAGTGGTCTTATGGTGGGGGTGTCGGTGGTGGTAGTTGCTGCTGAAGATCCCATGATGGGAACTGTCCCTCCCTAAATGCCAGCAGGACCCTGACCAGAAGCCTGCTCAAATGTGCAGCTGCGGGGTGCCTGGGGGACTGGGAGCCCATCCTGCCTCAGCTGCCACTCGTTGTACGATCTTGAGCCAGTCACTTTATTTC
Source organism: Ailurus styani (assembly GCA_002007465.1). Lineage (NCBI taxonomy): Eukaryota > Metazoa > Chordata > Mammalia > Carnivora > Ailuridae > Ailurus > Ailurus styani. Next base: position 135,182 of record LNAC01000330.1, on the reverse strand, counting down.
CCGTTACCCGTGTTTGTGAACAGGACTGCGAACCCCTAGTTGCTTGCCATTTTGGTTGTGATAAGGTTTTTTCTTTAAGATTTTATTTATTTATTTGACAGAGAGATAGAGAGAGAGCACAAGTAGGCAGAGCGGCAGGCAGAGGGAGAGGGAGAAGGAGGGTCTCTGCTGGGCAGGGAGCCCGATGTGGGGCTTGATCTCAGGACCCTGGGATCACGACCTGAACTGAAGTCAGCCGCTTAACCAACTGAGCCACCCAGGTGTCCCTGGTCGTGATAAGTTTTACATAAGACAGAATGAACAGTCCTCATCATCCGAGCCCCCACAGGTCCAGGTTGCTCATGGACCTGTTTATTCATGCATTTAATCCTAGCTGCCTGTTAGGTGTCCCCACTTCACAGATGAGGAGACTGAGGCAAAGGGCATTGTGACCGCTGGGAGGTGTCCCCAGGGTACAGGTGGCTGTGGGCTCCTGTGCCCTGGCCGGCCTGTGACCTGCTCTCTCCATCCCTTCCAGGGACAGGAGCAGACCCAGCGGTCAGCGCCAAGAGCAACCACTGCCTGGACGCTGCCAAGGCCTGCAACCTGAACGACAACTGCAAGAAGCTGCGCTCCTCCTACATCTCCATCTGCAACCGCGAGATCTCGCCCACGGAGCGCTGCAACCGCCGCAAGTGCCACAAGGCCCTGCGCCAGTTCTTCGACCGGGTGCCCAGCGAGTATACCTACCGCATGCTCTTCTGCTCCTGCCAAGACCAGGCGTGCGCTGAGCGCCGCCGGCAGACCATCCTGCCCAGCTGCTCCTATGAAGATAAGGAGAAGCCCAACTGCCTGGACCTCCGCAGCGTGTGCCGGACCGACCACCTGTGCAGGTAAGCATGCCGCGGTGGCTCCCTTCTCCGTGCTTGGGGGGCCCCCCCGCGGAGAGGGAACGTGGACATGCGCAGACCAAACTGCCGGCCACTCCATTCATTCATTCATCCATTCATTCATTGCGCGGGGGCTTATGGTTTGTCTGCCTGCTCGGTGCTCAGCTCATGCTTAGCACTATGGGAAACCAAGGTGCACAAGCCAAGGAGCATAGAATTTCAAATCACAGACCCCCTAGAGCCTGGACTAAGAAGGGACCTTCAGTGAATTCGGTCCCTCCTCTGAAGGCAGTCCCCACCTCATGTCCCTGGGACGTTGTGTGGCCGTCAGGAAGGGGCTCTTCTAAATCACAGAGGTAGCTCCCTCCGCACTTCAGGCTGAGTCAGGCTGGTGTGGCCGTGGAGTGCGGGTCGAGTCTGACTGCCTGGGTTTGGCTTTCTGCTCACTAGCTGTGTGATTTGGAGCAAGTTGTCAACATTTCTCTAGGCGCTGCTCCTTCACCTGTAAACAGGAGTAAAAATGCCCATGTCACAGGGTCATTGTGAAGATTAGATGATGTGATGTGTGCCGGAAGCTTAGCACAGAGCCTGGTATAGAGGAAATGCTTAGTAAGTGTAGCCTAATGATCTGGAAGGTTTTTTTGGTTGTCATTTCAGTGAGTTGGAATGTGCTTCTTTGCAGTTCTTCTGTCTTCTCTCTTTGTAGTTAAGTGTTTATCTAGTCTCTGTTGCTCCCAGCGCTCAGTTCTGAGTGTGCAGAGGTGGACATTGTGCACTGCGAGGAACAGCCAGTCCAGAAGAGAGGACGGACAAGGCAGCCATCCCAGTGCAAGGCCATGAGGGCTGTGGGCTCTCTGATGAGGCAGCATCAGGGAGGGACATCTGCCTCAGCCTGGGGGCCCAGGGAGGGGGGGTCTTGAGCTGAACTTTGAAAAATGAGAAGGAGGAAGCTAGGGAATGTTGTCAGCTGGAAAAGTGTAAGCAGAGGCTGGAGGGTAGGACAGAGCTTGGCCTTATGGGGCGCTGTGGATGGTGGGCACACGTGGTGAAGGGCTGTGAGGTGGGGAGGCCACAGGTGGGGCTGCTGGAGATACAGAAGGTTGCTTACTCTGTGCTGAACGCGGTTTATTATGTGGTTTATCTAATTTAATTCTCACAACAAAGCTATGAGGTAGATAACTATTACCATTTTTATCTGTCGAATGAAGAGATTGAGATACAGAAAGGTAGTTTGCCTAAGGTCACACAGCTCCTACATTCTGGAGCTGGGATCCATTATCTGTCCTGCTGCTTTCCAGGGCAGCACACTGGCCCGCACTAAGCTGGCAGCTGTAGGAGCGGAGAGAAGTGTATCATTTCAGATATGGTTGGTAAGTAGACTTGACAGGACTGGGTGATTGGTTGAAAGTATGTTTTCTGGAGGCACAAAGTCATTTCTGTTTTTTTTAAGCCACACCTTGTCCTACACAGAGAGCCTGGCACATGGTAAGCCCTCCACAGACATCACTTGAATGGATAAATGAATGGTGACCACCATGTTTCCTAGTTGAGTAATTATGGAACAAAGGAGCCATTCATTCAGTGTGTGTGTAGGGGGCTTTGGATGTGCACCATTTGTGGTGCCTGGAGGACCGTTGCCATCCCCTTGGCTATGTCTGGGGGCATGCCCAGTAAGGGTGCTGAAGAGGAGATATGGGTTTGGGAGCTGTTGGACGCCTCGTTGGTGATTAAAGCTCTAGCAGTGAGTGGAATGGTGCAGGGTGGGTTGGTGGAGCCCAAGGGGGAATCTAGGCTGGAGATCCTGCAGATTGGGGCATCCTCGGTGTTTTGGTGATAAGAGAAACCATTGGTGTGGATAGTGAGGCAGGACTCTGCTGGACGCACGAGTTCTTCAGGGAGGGCAGAGGAAGGGGGGCCTGTGATGGGAGGCTGGGAGGTGGAAGGACAGCTGGGAGAAAGTGGGCCAGATTGCAGAAGAGAGGGGGGTTCCTGAGGGAGGGACTGACTGAGACGTGGTGCCTTATGGTGTCTGTGTGTGTGTGTATATGTGTGCGTGGGCATGGGAGGGAGTGTGTCTGTGTGTGAGAGTGTGAGTGTGAGAGTGTAGGAAAGTGTACGTGTGTGGTGTGCATGTGTGAGAGAGTGTGTGAATCTGTGTGAGTGTGGAGTGCATGAGTGGAGGATGGAAGCCAGTTGGGTTGGTCTGGGCCTGGCAGGAAGCACAAGCAAAGTACCGAGACAGAGGCTGCAGAGGGAAGGGAGACCTCTTTGCACCATGTTGGATGAAGGGGGAGCGCTAGTTTGCTTTCGAAAACAAGCTGCCTGAGTTCTGGGGGCTCTGGTTCTGATCCCCCGAGCTAGCAGCAGGGCTCTGGAAAGCTGTGAAGAAGGTGGGCCTTTCTCTGGCTTCCTTAAAAAAATAGGCCTTATCACCTACAGACACTGATTGAGGCCATTTTAAATGAACTATGCAGGGCACTTGGGTGGCTCAGTCGGTTAGGCGGCTGTCTGGTGATTTCGGCTCTGGTCACGTCTCAGGGTCCTGAGATCGAGCCCACATCAAGCCTCCATGCTCAGCAGGGAGTCGGCCTGGGGATTCTCTCTCCCCTTCCCTCTCCCTCCTCCTGCTCACACACACTCTCTCCCTCTCTAAAATAAATAAATCAGTGTTGAAAAAGAAAAGAAAAGAAACCGTGCGCATGGCAGGAGCATGGTTAGAAGAAGAGAGTGAGGGCCCTACAAAGGGTGTCGGGAGCGAATGCTGCAGGCCTAGCAGTTGCTGAGCTGGGGCTCTGGGCCCCGTGGTGGCTGGGATCTTGATGGGCTCCACGAGTCCAAAAGCACCATGGAAGGGAGCGTGGTGGTTCTTGGATGAGATCATTCCCTCCTTCTAGGTCCTAACACGGCCTGCCAGGCTGCCTCATGCAGTGTTCATGCAATGACAGGCTGGACGCTGGGCCTGGGAGGGAGCTGGAGGGCTGCTGAGTCCAAGGCCGGGGACGATAGGCCGGGGCCTTCGGGAACCTGTGCACACTCGTTGGCCGGGGGCACCACGGCCAGCGGGCGAGACCCCTCAGCCGTCTCCCCGAGGGCTAGTAGCAGAGGAGCCCCGGCACCCCCTTCACGAGTCCTCTGTTACGGAAGGACGACATGTGCGGCCCCCCGGGGGTGGGGGTGGGGGTCTGCGGCCCCGTGTGAGAGGGGAGACTTTAGAGCAGGGTGATTTCAGGCTCATGGAACCTCTGTGTCTGTTTGAAGAGCCAGCGGGACTTTTTGTTTGTTTTCCTAGGGGTGGGGGAAGCCAGGAACAAGAGATTGGGGAGTAAGCCTCACATCATAGAACCAGAAGGGTGTCTCAACAGGTTTAAGTGTTGGGGGGGCGGGAATGAGCCATCCCCGGAACTAAGGCCTGACGGTGTCTGAGAGGCACTGAGCCAGGTCGGGGAGGCTCCGTGCTTCAGGGTGTAACTGAGACAGCAGCCACCACAGGACCCATGCAGTCTCCCACAGGACAGTGCAATCTCTAGATGTTTGAAGTGGGTCAAGGGTAAAAGTTCTAGGTGCTCCAGGGTGCTCCAGGGTGAGCTCCTGGTCTGGTACCAGGACATTCCTCCACCCCTCCCTGCCCAGCCCTCAGCCATGCATGGATATAAAGTGTGGCCCTGCGAGTGGAAGGACAGGGATGCAGGAGGGCCTGGAGCATTGTGCTGGCCTGGCCAGGTGTCCTCTGGGCAGCTTTGCCTGTCAGCGTCGAGGCTTGAGGTGGGATGGGAGTGGGTGCCCTCTGGTGAAACAGAGTGATGGTGGTGGCCAGAAGTGGTCATTGTGGACACTCTCGAGCTGGAAGACCGGCCCTTGGTCTCCCGGGTGGTCACTCCTTATGCCCTCCTGGTCTTCACTGATCACAGAGAGATGCTCACCAGTCTCCAGGGATCCCTCCGGGTCTGTGAGTCATTCTGTTGTGGCAGGCTTCTCCCACTGCTCCTGCTGTACTTGAGGTTGTATACCTGGAGAGATGACCTCTCGGCACAAGAGGACACAGCAGAGACACCTCCTTGGCGTTAGAGGATCTGGAAGGGCAGGTTTGAAGGACTCAGGGGCAGGCCTGCAAGGAGAGGAGCAGATTGTTTTTCCATGCACCTGCAGGCCTGATTTACTGGCCCATGGGTGCTTTCCCCACGTCCCCGGAGGAGCCTAGGAGGGGACGGGTGGCTGGAGGTAGGGGCATGTAGAGAAGAGGCAGCCAAGGCTTCGTTCTCCGCTATGCCCAGGAAGAAGCGCCCTCCTTTCCCTTCCTGGCACTGGATCCTTGTAGGTTTCTGTCCTCCAGGGTGGGCACCATAGGTGGCAATCTTTACTGTGAAATGGGAGGGCCCAGTGCTGGGGGGTTTGGATCAGTAAGTGGAGACCCCAAGCCTTCCTTTCCTGGGTACTGGACAAAGCTGGCTTTGATGGGCAGCAGGGGAAGCTTCTTTGAGCTGACTCTTTGAGAAGGAGGCCCTTGCCTGGAGGCATCCCTCAGAACCTGCCCTGTGCTGCAGGGCTGTGCACCCAGGCCTGCCTGGCCCCCTTCACTTTACTGCAAGGGAAAATGGGGGAGCAGGCCCAGCTATGCTTCTCCTTGGGTGGATGTTGGCCCAGCATCCCTGGGGGGCAGCTCTGCTAGAGCCCACCTCACCTGGCACTGCGTTTTTTTTTTTAAGATTTTATTTATTTATTTGGCAGAGAGAGAGAGAGAGATTACAAGCAGGCAGAGAGGCAGGCAGAGAGAGAGAGGAAGAAGCAGGCTCCCTGCTGAGCAGAGAGCCCGATGCGGGCCTGGATCCCAGGACCCTGAGACCATGACCTGAGCCGAAGGCAGAGGCATTAACCCACTGAGCCACCCCGGCGCCCACCTGGCACTACATTAAAGCAGGCCTGTTGGTCTGCTTTGGGGCACACCCAGAGGTAGGCCTTGTCCCTCCCCAGTGTGATATTTAACAGACTCTGCTGTGCCATCTTATGAAATATCACTAACCACAAGGTGTTGGGGTCTAAAGAAGCCTTTGGCTAAGCAAGGACATGTTTTTGCAGGCCTGGGGCTAATGGGAGGCACTTCAGGGTCCTCCCCTGGTTCTTTGGACCAGGATCAGCATGGAAGCTTCCTACTCTAACCAAGGTTCCAACTGGCTCTGAAGTTGCATACTCTGTCTCTAGTCTTTGTCTGGTTCCTATCCGATGAGACTTCAGAGCTGTAAACTTAAGACCAGGAGAGGTTTTCCTTTTAAAGTGTTCTGATATGGAGTTTGGAAAGCCCAGAGAATCTCTTGGAATGAATCCATGGAATTTGGCTCAATTCTCTTTCTTACTGAGCCCCGCAATGGGCCATGACCTACTTTTTTTTTTCTTTCTTCTTTAAACACAATCTTTTGATTGCTACCCTCCGCTTTCCCTCGTTGTCAGGATGGTCTGGATTGCGTGTGTGTGAGTGCATGGGGGTGGGGTATGTGTGGCTGGGAAGCCGTGGGGAGGATGAGTCTGTTGTCCTATAGACTGTGTCCCTTTCAGGCCTTGTTTGGAAGAGGCTCTCTGAAATGCCCTATTCCTCCTGGTCTACCGAGAGGACAGAAATAACTCGGTGCTGGCCCTGTGCCATATCCTGGGCTGTAATTTAACCTCTGGGTGCTGAGCATGTGTATAAATAGACTCCAGCCTGGGGCTGCCCTGGCCGCTTGGGTCTCTTCATGCAGTGGCCACTATCCTTGTCCAGGAGGACTGCTGAAGGCAGCGGGCTGGTGGTCCCCTCCCCCAAGGTTGTCCACAGGAAGCGGGGAGGAGTCCCTCCAGCAAGCTCACCCTCTTGCTTAGCTTGGGCACGTCTGGTGTCTGTAGGCGGTATATGTGAACATGTCCACATTTGATTCTTGGCTCCCGGGAGTGGTCCCTCAGTGTCCTTTGGACTCTTTATAGAATAATCTGTTGGCTGATGTTTTTAGTGGGTTATCTCTAAATAGCAGCAAATGATTATTTGCAGGGGGCGCGTGGGCTCTGGGGCTTCCAAAACTTCACTTCTTTCAGAGAAGAAGATCTTAAATATCTTGAAATCACATACAAAGTTTCGCGTGTATGTTCCAGAGAGAAATGCATGGCTTTCATGAGATCCTCAAACAGTTTCTTGACGTCTCAAAGGTTATGAACCTGTGCCTTCTCTGGATCGCCAACTTGGATGGGCTGCCTGGAGGATTGTGAATGACTGATTCAAGATGCCGGCCACAGACATGGGCGGGACAAAATGGCCGCCCTGATGGATTCTGGCCAGCGTGCCTGGGCCCAGCAGGTCACCCGGAGCAGGAGGAATGGGGGTCATAGGGACGTTCCTTTGTTCATTTGACAGCTATTTGTTGATCCCCCATGGGGGCCAGGTCTTGTACTGGGATTAGAAAGTTAGTGAGGTAGGTGGATGTCCTTGCCCTCAGGGCACTCAGGTGTCCCAGAAACCATATGATTGCACTTGCACTCACATTCTCTTGCCATCACAGTTCTGCTCTGCTGCCTTTCAGGTCTTCCCTGGGTCACTGTGGTTACACTGAGAGCAACCATTGTGGAGAGGAGCCACACCCACCCGAACCTGGCTTAGAGACCTGCCTGGTCTTGAGCAGAGCTCAGCGCCAAAAATTCCCGTCTTTTCCCAGAGCAAAGATGTGCCCAGGAGTGCCATGGGGTAGAGAGCTCACCATCTTCCTTGCAGTGAAGGGAGACTCCTTATGTGGGCAGCATTAGGATCTTCAGCCTTGCCAGCAACCAACCCCGAAACCCATCTTCCCATCAGGGACCCCATGCTGGCCCCTGCAGCTGACCTCAGTAGGGGTCCTGCTTGCCCTTGGGCTGTGGGCCAAGGATGCCCAGATGAGTCTTCTTGGAATTTCCTGTGGGGCCTTGAGACCCAGCTGGAATGTTGAACATTATTGTGCTGAAGGGTCTGGGAAAATAAACAGGGCGAGAAGCTGCCACCTGCATGTCTAGTCTGCGTCTTCCGGCTCTGCCCACAGCAGGGGGATTCGCACGGCTGGCCCAGAGTGCCTTTCCCCATCCCCCTTCCTCTCCAGGCTTTCTGTCCGGGCGTCTGGGCTCCATATAGCTCTCACCCTGCAGAGACGTGGTGGTGCACCCCCTGTCAGCTGAGGCTGCCATTTGAGGAATCCAGGTTTGGTCACACCAGTTGTGTGCGTGTTTGCTGACACAGGACAAGGGCACACTGTTGGCTACCCTCGTCTCACTCCATTCCCTGGGCTCCTTGGTTATTTCCACTTGCACTCGTTGACGCAGGCGCTCCCCTGCTTTGCTAGTTAGCGTCTTAGCCTGCTGTTGCCGGAACAGAATACCATAGCTTGGGGGGCCAACAGCAGACATGACTTTCTCACAGTTCTGGAGGTTAGCGGTCTGAGATCAGGGTACTGGCATGGTTAGGTTCTTGGAGAGGGCCCTCTTTGGGGTTATGTCCTCATGCAGACTCCCTGGGAATGTGCATGCCGAGAGAGAGATCTGGTGTTCCCCCTTTTTATATAAAGGCACACATTCCTTCATGGGGGCTCTACCCTTGTGACCGAATCACCTCCAAATGCCATCACAATGGGGTCAAGATTTTAACACATCAGTTTGGAGGGACATGAACATTCAGTCTAAGGCGTGAAGACTTACCCTTCGTTCATAGCCCTGTTTGACCCTCATCTCCTAGCTATGTCTTCTACTGATGCTTTCTAGAACTTGTCTGTATCCTTCATGGGGCGGCAGTCACATGACTTTCCTTTAATACTTTATCTTCCCACTGAGGTCTCTGGATTTTTATATTCTTATATCACTATGGTGTTGACTAGTTTCTTTAACAAATATTTACTGGTGGCCCAGCCCTGCGTTAGACACTAGGTCCTTACTGGAGAACATAGTAGAGATGGTCCCTCTCCCCGCCCCCCCCCATAGTGTATAGTCTGATGGCGGAGGTAGGAGTAAACATTCGCAAAATGAGCAGGATGTAGAAATAGGGGATAACAGGGAAGGAAGTGGGGAGCTACTTGGACAGGGGTCAGGAAAAGTTTATCTGAGGAGATGACATTTAAGCTGAGACCTGAAGCACGAAGCAGCCAGAGGTAAGACAGATGGGAGAGAACATTTCACACAGAGAGAATAGCCTGTGCAGAAGTTTGGAGGAGGGAGGGAGCTTGGCATTGCTGGGGAAATGAAAGGAGGCTGGCAGGGCTGGAGCAGAGGGGACCCCGGAGAGAGGAGCAGGGGGAGGTGGGAGAGGGGAGGCAGGGCCAGGTCACACAGGGCCTCACGGGCCACAGCAAGGAATTTGGATTTTGTTGCAGATTGGAGTGTAGTTGACATACAATATTATATTAGTTTCAGGAACGTGACAGTGATTTGACAATTCTATACCTTATGCAGCGTTCACCGAGATAAGTCTGTCACCAGACAAAGTTATTACAATATTATTGACTCTACTGCTCGTGCTGTATGTGACATCCCTGTGACATATTTGTTTTATAAAAAGGAATTTGGATTTTTTCTGGGCACAATTAGGAGGAAGCTTTAAAGCCAACTAGTGACATTATTAAAATCACGATATGAAAAGACTACTCGGGCTGCTGTGTGGAGGGCCAAGGGAGGAGGCAAGAGTGGGTGGCCTCAGAGAGCCTGGGAAGAAGTTATCCTAGTATCACCAGACCAGAGGTGATGGCCGCTCTGGCCAGGGGGTGGCCGTGAGTGGGGAGTTAAGTGGGCAAATGTGAGATATTTTAGAGATGGAAATGATATACCTTGATGTGGGAGTGAGGAGATGAAGGGATTCAAGGATAACCTGCTGCCTTCTGGCTTGAGCAGCTTGCTGTGTGATCGTGCCATTTTCCGAGATGGCAAAGGCTTGGACAGGGAGATAAATCAGGGATTCCGTTTTGGGCGTGCTAATTTTGAGATGCCTTTGGGACATTCCTATTTGGAGCTTGACGGGGGTTATAAATTCTGGGGGTCATTAGCATATTTCTGGTATTCAAGGCGTGGGCAATGGGCAGGGTCTCCCAGGGAGAGGCTGGACTGGGCAGAGGCACTGAGAATGTGTCTGGCACCTCTAAGGGCCTGGAAAGGGGTTGGTGGTGGTACTTCGGTGCCCTGGGAGTCAGAAGGAGACTTTTGAGAAAGAGGGAGTAGGTGTCTGTGCCAAATGAAAGGTCCAGAAAGATGAGATCCAGAAAGATCCAGAAAGGTCCGGAAAGATGAGGGCACACAGCTCCTCATTGGAGTTGGGAAAGTGGAAGGCACTGGTGACTTCTTCTAGCAGTTTGGCGAAGAGGCGACTATGGAAGCTTGATCAGAGCTTAAGAAATGCTTGTCAGTTGGCTGGTTAGAGCTTCCTGGGATAGGAAGCATGTGCAGCATGAAGAAGTTGCTCATCATCTGTTTGTTCAGCAGAGAAACGACCAAGGGGCACCTATCCACTGGCTTGGCTTTGAGAAGTGTGGGGTGGGGGTCACTGACCCCATGGGCACTCCCAGGAGCTCTGCCGTGACACTCTGCAGGGCCTGGGGCCACATCCTTGGCCAGGGAGAGTCTGCGGTTCTGCGGCTGCTCAGCCCTGGGGAGAGCCCATGGTGTGGGCCCCATTTGCCTGATGGTCTCTGACGCTGACCCATGCCCTGCACTATGATTAGAACCGTGAACATCCCCACCTTCTGTGTCCTCCCTGGGCTCTGATGCGTCATGATATGGCTGCCACTGACTCAGCTTTTCTAACCATGACTAAAAGGGTCCTTAAAATGTGAGAAGAGACCTTTCTTTAAGCCCTACGCTTTTCTGATCAACCTACATGATCCATCTTCCCAGAGAAGACAGCCTGGGGCTGCCCGAGGAGCCTTGCTTTTTCAGCTTTCTCCAGCAAGGAGGGGCACACTACGACACTGAGGAGTGTTTGAGAGGAGCCCCTGGGCCACCCGCCTGGGAAGTCTTCTCTGTGGTGTTCAGGGGGTGGGATGTGACTTTTCCCACGGTCAGCCAGGATTTGTTCTTTGTCCTCTTGGGGTGGTATCCCCTGGGGAGGCAGCCCTCTTCCCCTTCTTCCTGGTATCCGGGAGCTGGCTGTCCCCCTCGGGGCCCTTGTGGGAGCTCTTACGGAAGACTCGCAGCCCTCGTGCAGGTGGCCCTGTTCTCCCAGCGTCTCGGAGGTGAGGAAGCTGGTAACCATTGGTGCCCTCCCCTGGAGTAGAAGCAGGACACTGAGCTGGGCATGAAGGAAGAGTAAGATGCTTTTCAGGATGGAGCAGTAGGGAATCTGGGGCGCCCGCCTCGCCCAAGGTGCCTTGCTTTAGTCCGGCAGGGGTCCTCTGGAGCGTGGCCCTTCTCCACCACTTGGCCTGTGGCAGGGGCTCTCTGAGTACTGTGGCTCAAGCAGAGACTCCCCGGATGTATTCTTCAAAGGGTGGAACGAAGCAGCTGGAGTCACAGTCCTGACCTCAGATCCATCCCCACCTTGGCAGTTGTGTGAGCTTGGGCGGTTTCTTTAACATCCTGGAGCCTCTGTGTTCCTCGTCAAGCTAAAGGCAGTAGCGCGATGACGCCATGTTGAGGCTTGGTAGCCAGTCATTGGGACTTGCATGGGCGCTGGTGACCAGGATGCTTGAGTGAACCACAGGCCTGCGCTGGTCCTGGCCGTGAGGGCCAGGCTTTCCCCACCGAGGCTGCTGGGCGCCCTTGCAGAAGGCAGCTTTGGGGGGATATGTGAGCCGAGGATGAGGGAGGGAGAGGCCTGAGCAAGGAGGCAGGCCTCTGGTCCTCACAGAGGGAATGTGTGTGTTATTAAGTGGGGGCCCCGTGGAAGGACGGGAGGACCGGTTTGATGTCCTCCAGAAGACTGGGAAATCGTGAGGTCTTTCAAGCAACAGAATAACATGATCCTGCTGGTGTTTTGGAAAGATTTCTTGGGCTTCTGTGGACACAGTGGTCTGAGGAGAGTGAGGCTGGAGACAGCCCCGCAGTGATGGCGTCATGATGGGCCCTGAGGTCAGGCCGAGGCTGAGGGCTAGTGCAGAGGGACCGGGTCAGAGATGCACTTGGGAGACCTTCAGTGGTCACTTCTGCAGGACCGGCACTAGACGGAGGGGGGAGTCCAGATTGATGCCCGTGGTCTCTGGCCCTGATGTCTGCTGATTGGTGAAACCATCACCTGAGGGACGAGAGGAAGAGGAGGAGTCTAGGCACAGAGGGAGGATGTCTGGGTTTCAAACCTGTTGCTGGAAGCAGGTGGAAATCCAGTGAAGTGTCTGTGTACGTGGGAGTTCTGGAGAGAGGCCTGGCTTGGGATGGAGATTATGGGATTAAGGGAAGTAAGGCAGGAAGAGCAGTGAGTGTGGGGCCTGGCACACAGGCACGAGGTAAACATCAGTTCTTCAAAGAGCGTATAAGCTCATTTGGGGAGACAAGGCTCACACGTGTGAAAACCTTAAATACGAAGAGGAGGCCCCACTTAATTAAGTGTTGTAAGGATTAAACTGCTGGCTGTAGGCGTTCAGAGAAGGGGAGCCCTGCGGCTTGAAGAGCTGCCGGAAAGGTGGTGTGGAGTCAGGGGCCTGCGGCTGGGACGGGAGGGAGGGCAGGCTGTCCTAGGGGGCAGAGGCTCCCAGGGGAGGGGGACAGGAGGGAGAAGCGGGACTGGGCATGGCTTCTCCAGGCAGGGAGAAATGTTCTGCTTGGAGGAGCAGAAGGTGCCGCAGGTGGAGGGAGGAGAGTGAGTGTGCATGTGTGTGTGTGTCTGTGTGAGTCTGTGTGTGTGTCCGTGTGCGAGTGTGTGTGTGTGAGAGAGAGAGGTTGGAGCTTTGAGATGCCTTGGGGAGACACAGAGCAGAGAGGGTCTCCCCCAGCCCCTCCCAGGCCTCCCACTGTTGGTCCCAATTCCAGCAGACTCAGGCGTTTCCAAACTTGTTGCTTAGTAAGTGGAAGAAACAGAATCAGGTGAGAAGGGTCCTGGATTAGGAGTTATACTAAATCCTAATACTGCTGCAGGCCTAGTTCTACCCTTTGGCGATATTGGACTGTGTGTGACTTTGCTGGAAACTGGGATGGGTTGCTTTTTTAGGTAGTGAGTTCCCCATCCTCAGAGGTACCAAGCGGAGGCTTGAGGCCCCTCACTAGGCCTCAGATGAGTGTCAGGTTGGATGGGCTTTGTAGTTTCCTTCTGAGCAGGTGTGATACAGATCGCCTGTCCCCTGGGGTCCAGTGAAGAGAATGGATTATGTGGTCCAGTGGGCTCCCTCCCCTCGCCTTTCTTTCTTTTTCCCCCTGATTTTTAAAATGGAATTCACTTTACCATTTTTGCTGATTATAAAAGTGATATGCACTCACTATAACACATCGTTCAGGCAAGATAGACATACTAAAGAAAATAGAGATCATCTTCAACTCTAACACCCTGAAATAAGCCATGGCAAACGTTTTGGAGAAAATATACTTCCAGACTTTTTAAATATGCATACACATATTTTAACAAAAATGATGTCATGTGGTACATGCTGTTTTGTAAGTTATTTTTTTTCTCTCAATATATTGTTAACATTCAACCTTTGTCAACATCTCCGTGCATACAGGTTTCCTGGATTTTGATGGAGGTCTGGCCTTCCTTACGGCTTCACGTCCCAGGGGAGGACATGCCCCACTCATCCTTCATACACGTGTGCATTCACTCTTCTCATGGGAGAACCTCGTGTTGGGATCCAAGCCTGTGGGATGGAAGGGGCTAGCACATTCTAGGCCCTTGGAGGGGAGGGGGTACCAGGCAGCAAGACCCCCAGAGAGCTCTCAGGTGCCCAACTCAGGACTTCCTCAAGGTGGAGCGGAGGGCAGGAGACTGGAATGGAGCAGGGTCTCCACGGTGGGTGTGAGTGCTTGTGGCTAGTTTCTTTTTGTGGGTTTGGGTTCGCTCGGCTGGAGGAGGTCACTAAGGAGAGTGTGGTCTGTTTCCTCTAGCTTTTGGGAGGTGGTATGCAGGGAGAGGACTGTAATGGAGCCCGTGAATTTCAGAATGGAATATGGGGAGGCTTCTTTAGCAGCTATCCAAAGACAAGGAAAGATGATGCCCAACGTGGAAAATTTTAGGAATCGGTATGGGTATGGGCCCCATTAAAAAATAAGCTGGCTGGTGATGTTTAGAGCGAGGGGCCGTGGGGCCCATCTGAGAGGTCTGGCCTGGAGAGTCCTGGCAGGCTGAGCCTGGAAGGAAGGTCTGGGGCGGTGGCGTATTTTCTCCTCTTGGTTTTCCTAAGTGCTTTGCTTCTCTGGGAGAGTTTTAAGTAAACTGAGCAAGGATCATTGCCTGCTGCTTGCTAATCCTCCCCTGTTTCCAGCAGGGATGACTGGAAATCCCTGAGAAATCAACTAGTAGTTGCCGAGTGGTAACCAGTGAGCTCAGAAGACCTGGGGGCTGCCGCAGCAAGGCGGTTAAGCTGCCAGCTCCCCCTGCTAATGAACCGAGGTGCGGAGCCGTGCTTGGAGCAGAGATGGGCTCTCCTCTCCCAGGAGGTAGCCAGGGTGGGGAGAAAGTTGGATGGGTGACCAGGTCTGGGGGCCCCCAGCCTTCTTCCTCCTGCTGGGAACAGAAGCCCTGTGGGGGAGGAGTCACTTTAGCCACCTTTTCTGCCTGTTCCTGCTTTTGTGTTCTAGTTGCTTTAATTAAGGCCTGTGTCTTTGAGGAGGTTAGAGGGGTCTGCTAGAGGGGTCCTCAGAGAACCAACCTAAGCACCTTAAATTCAAGGTGGGAAGGGAGAGCCCAGGAGGTCCCCGTCCACTGGCCTGAGCACTCTCCTCTCGTCTGTGCTGCTTGAAAGAAGGGTGGCTTGGAAGGACCCTGGTGTGATGGTGTATACCAAGTGGGGCTGGCAGGGGGAGGGCTTGGTTTCTGTGTCTTCAGTGTTCCTCAGCCTTATTGATGGGTGAAAGGTGTGTTGTCTAGAAGGTGGCAGCTAGGGAAAGAGCACGACATGGTACCTGAAATTGTGTCTGGGTGGAGGCCCTAATGATCTAGGAGTTCACCTGGAAATAGAGCTTCAGGAGATCTTGAAACTCATTCCAAAAAATTTTCATTTATAGATGAAGACGCTGAGATCCAGGGAGGTGAAATCATCTGCCCAGAGCCATAGAACTAGGGAGGGGCAGACCCCAGGAAGAAAGTCAAGTCTAACCTCCCTGGCACTACAAGGCATCTTGGCCCTGTGGTGGGTGCACTGGACAGGGAGTCAGAAACCAGGGTCCCACTCTTGGGATATGGAACATTTCTGAGCCTCCATTCCCTTATTGAAAAGAGTGTACAGAATCAAATCTGTCCCATCCACCTTACATGGCTGCTGTAGAAAATGAGAGATCAGTCAAGGTCTTGTAATGCTGCAAAGAGGCTGCCCCAAGAGCCCCTCCCTGCATGTTTGAAAGTGTGATGTTGGGGTGCCAGGGCGGCACAGGAGGTTGAGTGACTGACTCTCGGTTTTGGGTTGGGTCACCATCTCAGGATTGGGAGATCAAGCCCCACATCAGGCTCTGTGTTCAGTGAGGAGTCTGCTTAAGAATCCCTCTCCCTCTGCCCCTCACTCACACGTGGGCGCACTCTCTCTCTCTGACAAATACATCTTTAAAAAAAAGTGTGATGTGTTCACCCCACCCCCAGAGAGAGCCCTGGCCAGTAACCTGGAGAGGAAGGTGGGGCGTGATGGCACTTCGGGGAGGATCCCCTCAGACCTGGGAAGGGGTGGAATGTCAGGGAAGGCTTGGGTCTTGAGTGCTTGTGGAGCCCGGAAATGGCTTTTGGCTTCTGGCCGTGGACAGAAGGCCGAAGACCAGTCAGATGGTCTGACTTGCGCTTCCTTTCCTTTCCTTTCCTTCCAGTTCTTTCCCAGGGAGCCCATCAGACAGTCCGGAGCCCCTGCAGTCCGGCCAGAAGCCCAGCCAGTCCATGGTGGACTAAAGGCTGGGTAGGAAGGGGTGTGGGGCGGGGAGGGGGGTCCATCAGTCGGTGGCCCCCTCGCCCTCCCTTTCTTCATAAGGGCTCACCCCTACATCGCTCTTGTCCCCCGCTCCTCTCTCCCCTTTGGATCAACCTCCCAGAGGTCAATGGCAGAAAGGAGGGGGGAGAAACCGAAATGATGATGACTTTGATTTTTTTCTTCTGTCGGAGCCTGGGGAGGGTGGTTGTTTTGCTTCCTGGACCTCAGCGGAGAATTCTCTGCCAGACAATCATCTCGGCGCTTTCATTGCTTTCTGATGCTCCTCTAACTGCACAGGGTCGGCTATTAAATGGTCATCAAACCTCAGCCTCTATCCCATCAATAGTCATAAAGTTGGGGAGATAAAAGCCATCAGTTTTCCATTATAGCTGAAAGCAATGCTGTAGATAGCTATTTTCTGAATGCTGCAGATAGATGTATTTTAACTAGAGCAGGGTTTCCAGTGGCCCCCAGCTCAGCTGTGGGCCCTGCTGGGCCAGGGATAACCTGCCAGGTGGTTCGAATGGGGTGGGGTGTGTGTGTTGGGGAGGGGGTAGAGACAGGGACTTCTCTCCCTCATCTTTTTTCTCCTTGGAGAGTTGAAAGGGCATATCCTCAGGTGTGGGGCGCTGGCCAGAGGCCACAGTGGTGGGACTGTGGGCTTCAACCCTCCGTTCTAACCACAGACTGTGGATAAATGCAGGGCTTGTCATCCGCTCACTCTAAGAAGGAGTGACCCTCCTGAGCTTAGCCTGTGGGCGCGCCAGGTGCCTGGTGATTTGTGGGGATTCTGGGGAGGGGGCGGGGGGGGGCCCGGGCTGGCAGTGTCGACGTGGAGCAGGGGAGCCACAGCCTGAGGATGCTGGCCGGCAGGATGGGATGTGGAACCTTGGGAGGTCGGCTGCTCCTGATATACAGCCCTTGTAGCTTCTCACAGACGAGCAGGCCATTTGGAAATGGATTTTGCAATCAAACACCTTGGCAGTGAGCAGGCATCAGATAAGTCCTCCGAATGAACTTTTCAAAGCACTCAAACCCCGGAGTCCTCCTGCCTCAGGTTCCTGAAGAGCCTGGGACTTGAGCCCTCTGCCTCGGACCCTGTCTGCACGCCCTTTCCTGGCGCTCCTTCCAGGCACCTGTGCTCAGGCCTCCCTTGTCTCTGGGATCTTGCAGGGACAATCCACACTCCCCCCACCCCGCTTCCCTCCCCTCCCCCCCGCCAACAAGGGATGTTTCTCTGTGAAATGGAAAGTGCCCTCCTGTTCGTCTTAGCAGACCCTTGGAGGTCGTCCCCTCTTGGAAGCTTCTCCGTCTTCCAGGAAGCCGTGTTCTGTTGCCCCTGCTCCCAACACGACTTTGTCCCCAGCCAGTCAGAGCTATTCTTTGGATGCATTGTGCTTGTAAAGTGTGTGGATTTTACTCCACAACACTCTGGGGTCAGATCACATTTCCTGATGTTTCTAAACCAGTTTCAGTTCCCTGCTCCCCATCCTGGCCAGCAGGAAATGCAATCCCAGTTAATGGAGCTTCCCTGTCTGGGGCATGCAGGAGCCCGGGCTCAGGTGGGGAAGCCGGAAGGCGCGGGGGAGGCTGGTCTTCAGCCTGTGGTGGTGTTCCTCCTGCCGGCCGCACCGCGGGCCTGGGTCCTTCAGCGTCTGTCGGGCATCCCTCTGCTGCCACAGCCGTAAACCCGACTGACTCCAGACTTGCCCAGGGGCCACGTCCCTGCAGGCCATGGGGCTCCCTGTTCAGCCGCTCCTGGTGGTCCCTCCGCTGGGCCTCAGGGCAGTGGCCCCAGCTCCCATCCCGCCCAGGGGAGGTGGCCTTCTCTCCTGCCCCGCTCGCCAAGTCCTGGGCAGCTCTGGCTCTTGGCCTGCTTTGCACGAGGTGTCTGGACCTAAGGCTTTCCGGCGGCAGGGATGCCCAGGCCTCCAGGCCTCAGAATCCTGCTCCCCTTCTAGAAGGGGCACATGGGTGTGCAGGGAGGAAAGGAACACACCTTTCTTCCTCTTCATTCATATTCTGCTGCGCCTTGAGGAACATGAGACACGGCTGCCTTTCCACCGCGTTCCTGGCGTGCCGTGTGCGGCTGCCCAGCTCACACCGGGGCCTGTTCACGTACCCCTGCGTCTGGCCCGGGGCCTGGCACAGTGCAAGGGGCAGGGAGCGCTTGACTTCTCGAATGTTCCTTGTCTCCTTAAACAGAGCTTGGAGAGGGTGGCTGCACCTCTCCTCCATGACACGGTGCTCTCCGTGACTCCCGGTTACGTCGTGTGGATGACGCACGGTGATGCCTTCAGGTGTCCCTGACTTAGAACTGTTTGCCCTGCACTAATTAGCCCCAGCTACTGTGAATTTTGAGTCACCGTGTTTTGTTCTTCTGGGCGTTCTGTCTCCTTCTTCGTGTTTGCTGTCATTTCCTGCTGAAGGCTCTGTGTGCCCTTGGGAGGTTCCTTCTGTCACCTGTTCTTGTTCTCGGGGTTTCCGTGGCACAGAAAACCGGATCACCGATGTATTAGAATTATGTATGCACCAGGAACCATTAGACTCTAAGTGAAGAGAGAAAGGATTTTCGTAGGAGTAAAATATCTGTTTCAGTGTGCAAACTTTACACTCTATGCCGGCGGCTTCCGTGTTCCTGGCAGGCTGCCCGACGAGTGACCTACAGAAACGCTGTCGTGCTGGAGCCCTTTCAGATTAAAATATGTATTGTGAGATGACTTTGGAAAAGGGACAAGAGCACATAGTAAGACCTTTTGGAATTAGAGTTGGCTCTTGAGATGGGTAAGGATAAGCAAACCCTGTTTTCTCTGCAAGAGAATGTGACCAAATCCTCATTGTCTTGTTCTCCCTGATGACCTTGGGTAACAGCACAATTTTACCCTGTCTTTTTGTCACTGCCCGCAGGCCCAGGGATTGGGATGAGGGCAGTTTTGGTGTCTGGTGGGGTTGGGCGCCCGCATGGGTTTCCTGGCGCTGTCGCTTCCCCACCCTGCGATGGTGAGCACCGCGTCGGTGACTGTGACAGTAATGTCTGTGTCAGGCAGGGGGGCCGTGAGGACCAGATGAAATGGGGCAGGGCGAGGGTTTCGTTTCAGATATGAGGCCGGTGTGAATTAGGTTGGTGGCGGTGGCTTATTGGCAGGGACAAGGCCTCGGCCAGAATTCCTGGGTCCTGACCCCTACATCAGCCCTTCTTGCTGGGAACCCTCAGAGATGTTAGGGAACCTGTGGGGGTTTTGCTCCTTTGTTGGAAAACAGAAGGGCTGAATGAAATGACACTCATCCCAGCTTTTGCATCTCATTAATTGGTGTGTGTTATTTCTAGAACTGGGGGCAGAGACAGAGGGAGTAGGTGATCTGAGGAGAACCCTGGGCTCAGGGCATTAGTAAAGTTTCTGCCATCTGGTGAGGTAAAAAAAACACCAAAAAGCTGAGGGCTTTTCTTTGACATCTGTCTTATGATTCCGTAAGTTTGCATGAGATGTGGGTGGTTAGTGTTTTTGGGGGCTGTGCGTGCGTGGATGTCTGAGGTGTGGGGCCCAGAGAGATCCCAGGGGCACGTGAGACAGGGCTGGAGCTGCTGAGCTGTGAGGAGAGGGCCTTGTATTTTGCACTGCTGTAGGAGACTCGAACTTTCCCCCCACACGGGACCTGAAAGAGAGGCCTTGGGTTAGCTGCTTGCCCCTCTGGGCAACAGCTTCGTTTCTGGAGTGAGGGGAGTGGGCTCATTGGTCTCTGCGGTCCCTCTTGTGTGACAGCACTGACAGCCTGAGAAAGCGCGTTTACAGTCCCTCCTCCTCCTGCCCAGGGAGGTTCTGCCTGGGGGCCCGTCCCTTGTCCCTTCCTCCAGTCCTCCAGGTGGTGCGGCCCATGACAGCTCGTCTCTCCAGGGCCTTGTGGGAGCCGCCATGTCTGAGTCTAGGTTTTCCAGGTATGAACGCATGTCTGCAGACCTGTAGGCTGTTCTTGGTAGCATTTGGGCTTCCCAGACTCGGAAACATGGGGGCTAGGCAGGGCAGGGTGGGAGGCGCCCCCTAATTCTTGGAAGAGCACAACGGAGAGAGTCATTCCCTGGTGACTCTGCCCGGGTCACTGTGCCCTTCGGGGCGGCAGTGGGAGGGAAGGAGACTCGGGCTGTGTGTTCTCTGGGGGAGGAGTATGAAGTCACATGAGGGCCATGAGGGAGCGAATGTGTCTGTACGCAGTCAGGAGGAATTCCTTCTGTGAGTGGGTCAGTGTGTTGTCTGTGGATTTTGTCAGCGTGCCACCAAAGTGTTTCGGAACTGCAGGGGCCACTTCTGTGCAGAATTGCCTTCTTCTTTCATCGTTGTGAAACCCACGCTCTCCACCGTTATAATGTGAGGAAATCTGAAATGCAGGAAGGAAGGGCAGGTGGGCCTCTAGGTCCCACCCTTGTCTCCTGGGGCCCTTCTGGGGGATCATCCATGGATGGCCAGCACTCCTCCCTCTGTGTGAAGGGGCCGGGCAGCATGCAGACTCCGGGGCAGGGAGAGTGCCTATCCACCAGCTGGTACCCCCCAGCCACAGTTGGGATCAGGCTGAGATGTTCACGGACACTGAATAAAGCCTCAGGGAGGCAAAGGAAGGTACGCATGGGGAGAAAGCTGCATCTGAGTTACCTGCTTTTTGGGCCTAGCATGCTCTCTGGGGCCAGCCAGTGCCTGTCCCGCTCTGGTCTTGTCCGCTGCATGTGGTGGGCACCAGTTGGAATCCACTACCCGGGCACAGGCCTTGGTGCCTGACTCTGCTGACCAGACACCAGACAGCAAGGCTGCCAAAGGGGATCTGTCCCTTCCCCCTTGTAGCTGAGGCTGGATCGCCACAGCTACGTAAATCTCACAGTTTCATAATTCTTCAGGGAGGCCAGCCTTGCCCAGAAGGACGTGGCCTTCCAAGGCAGGTGACATCAATGGAGCTCTTGTGTTGTTAGACACTGTGTCACTGTGTTAGGAATTTTCACCGCCAACCTCACATGTTCTAAGGACCCTTTGAGTCAGGCCCTGTTACTGTTTCTCTATGCTCAGGTAAGGACACCCAGACCAGAGATTTTCAGTGACTTGCCCAAGACCACAAAGCTAATAAGGTGAGCAGAAGCCCGAAGCAGGTGGACTCCCAAGGCTGTGTTTTCACTGTTATTCTGTGTTGTCTCCTCAGATGTGGCCTGTTTCAATCAGCTTTGGTGAAAACACTGATTCCTGGGTTCCTCCTAAAACCTACTGAAATGGAATTCCTGGGTTTGGGGCCAGAAATCCAATTTCATCTGGCTCCCTGGATCATTGTCCTCCCAGCAAGGGTTATAAGAACCGAAGCATGGAGGCACACCATGCCCATGGTCAGTGCCGGACGAGGACCTCGAGAGAAGGTCCTGAGACGTGCAGTCTGATGAATCTCCTTCCTAGGTCCACCTGCAAGGGCCGTTTGTGTGCCTATGTCTTCACCTTCTCTGCATTCTCTAGAGCTCTCTTCCCATGGCAGATGGAGCATGTCGGGGAGGGAGAGTGGCCCAGGTGTATCTGCTGTTTACTTGCGTGGAGCATCCAAGAACTTTTGTTTTAATATCCAGCTGGCATTTTTACTATTAAAATGACCTCTGCTTGTTTATCTGTTGGAAAACAATCAAAGTGTTTGCTGTGAGCCCAGACGGTCACTGGCAATGGGATGTCAGTGCAGAGAGACACTATGGTGTGAGTGGGACAGATGGATGGGCCTGAGCCTCCAGGACTGAGGGAGGCCCAGTGTGGAGACTAGGAGACTAGTGCTTGTCGTCAAAGAGGGGTGACACTCCTGCGTGGGTCTGGCTAGCCCGTTACTGCGAGTTGACGTCCAAACGGCGTCCTGAATGGCTTCTCTGACTGTTGCGCTGGGGCGTACCTGGCCCTCAGGGTACATGTGATTGGAGTCCGAGGACCTGCAGGAAGTGAGGCTAAGGCCTGAAGCTCTCTTTCCCTGGTAGCACCCTGGGAATGGGGAGAATTGCTCCCCTGGGGTGTCCTGGGGATCAGGCCTGGAGGGGTTCCGACCCCCCAGGGCAGCTCCCGGAGAAGGCCCCCAGCAGGGGCTGGGGAGCTGGCCATCCCTGGGTGGGCAGCAGAGTCAGGTCCTAGAGAGTAAAGGCTGCCCTGGGCAGGGTAGGGTGGTCAGCCGGGCAGAGTACACACTGGGGTCTTAGCCTGTATCTGAACCGAGCTGGGGGTGCGGGTGGGAGGTCAAGCACCTGCTGCAAGGGGAAGGCGATTGGTGAGTGTGAGTGGGTTGAACAGCATCCCTCCCAAATTCCATGCCCCCTTGGAACCTAGAATGTGGGCTTGTTTGAATAGGGTCTTTGCAGATGTAATTAGCTGAGGCCGTACTGGATGAGGGTGTCCTTATGACAAGGAGAGAGCAGCTGTAAAGGCGTGCTGGGAAGAAGCCAGTGGAGACAGGCAGAGGCTGGAGAGATGGGGCTACGAGCCAAGGAACACACGGACTGCTGGGAGCCACCAGTGCCCATGAGATAGCACTGACCTTTGACCTCAGACGGCTAGCCTCCAGAACTGGGAGGGAATTAATTCCCGTGATTATAAGCCACTCGGTTTGTGGTGATTTGTTTCGGCAGCCCTAGAATGCAAATACACGGAGGCGGGGTCTCCCACACTTCTCTGGGGTGGTCATTAGCCAGGGAAAGGCCATCTTCCTGCTGTCACTGTGACCCCTAAGTGGCTGGGGGGCCCTGGCAAGGGTCATGACAGTTCATATTCCATGCGAGGCAGGTAAGAGGGGGCTCAGATGCACGGGTGCTGTTCAAGAAAGGCTGGGGAATCCTGAGGGGGGCTTTCTGAGGAGAGGGAGTGGGAGGGAGATGGTGGGTGCTGGGACGCTTGGCTGGGAGAGCATGGGCTGGGGTCTGTTTTGGGGTGAGGTGTTACTGTGACTTCCTAGGCAGAGAGGGGAGCTGGAGAAAGGCCACAATTTCGAGGACAGAGACCAAGAGCAGGTGTGCAGTAGTCCTGTGAGGGGTATACCTTCCTCCCGGAAGTGAAGCCCAGGGCTCTCTGGGTGGAGCTGGGGTGTGACTCTGGCGGGGAAGCAGGTGGCGTGTGTTTAAACTCAGGTAACATGGGCTCTGCCCTTGTGACCCACACCCTGCCCTGGGCCTCTTTCTTGGATTCCACCACCACTATCATAGCCAACCTTGGAGGGCAAGGTCCATCCCACATGGGAGCGGCCCCCCAAACCCGGAAAGGACCAGCGGCCTTGGGCTCGCCTGGGTTGGAGTCCCAGCCTCAGCACTTCCCAGCCATGCCTCCAGTCATTTTTGTCTCCAAGGCTGAATTTCCTTCTCTGGAAAGTGGGGCATTTCGTGGTCCCTGTCTCGGGGTGTTTGTGAGGGGTAAACAACATCATGCTTTTAGAGGCACTTAGCGGACAAGTAGCAAACATTCCAGATTGTTAACTGTTGCTATTTAGTATTAGTTTGGTAGGCCACAGTACATGCAAAGGCAAGACTGAAAGGAAATAATTATATAAGACAGAAACAGCATGAAAGTACAGGTTTCCAAGGTCTAGGTTTCTGATCCTGAGTGCCTAGGCTGGCTCCACTCCCTCACAGCTCTCCCTCTCCCTGGGCTGGGTGGTCTTCTACTCTGGCCCCTGACTTGAAAGCCTCTCAGCCTCTTCAGTCCCCTGTTGCTGTTGACAGCAGCCTGTATCCATGGAGGGGGAGCAGGGTGGCTGCCCGTCTAGCACCTTGTCAGGAATTGGATTCGAGGGGCGCAGCTCTGAGGTCTCAGTTTTGGGAGAAACTCAGAAATCTGCTTTGGGATGAACTAACTGGTGTTAACCCTTGACTCTTCCAACTTTCCCAGCTGGTTGGCTCTGCTCTGAAGATGGAAGCTGGGGTGGAATCTTGTTCTCTCCCATGTCCGTTGCTGCCGCCCTCTGCTCCATTTCAGAGCAGGAGGGTTCAGAAGGGATGGGTTTCCAGAAGGTCTGCTGTAGGGAGGTGAGTGGGAAGGCTGGCATCCAGAGGTTCCGTGTGGGCCACGGCTGCATCGCAGCTTTGTCAAGATGTTGAATGTGTCCCACAGGGACTTCGACTAGGAGTGACGCTCTGATGCCATTCGATGTGCTACCTGTATTCTAGCCTAGAGATGGGTCAGGAGGCTAAGGAGTCTGTTGCATCCTATGAACTCCTCAATGCCTCCTGGGGTATGATTATTTTTTATTTCATTTATATTCAGTTTTGTGCACACTGACTTACCATTGTTTGGGGGTCCTGGACACCTTCATTAAAATAGCAGCTTTCACCCTTTGCAGACCCTTGGCCTACAGGTCTTCAGCCCCCCGATCTCAAATTGCCATTCCCAGTTTACCTCCTGGTTTTAGAAGGCTCTGTTTAAGGCCTTCTGTAGCCTGGGTATCTTCCCTGTAGCTGCAGACCCACTATCCTGCAGAGGACCATATCAACCAGGTATTCAAAGAATCGCTCTCCATCAGCTATACAACTGGTCTACCTTCCTCATTCCCATAGATTCGTATATATCAAAACTCATCCATCTCATTCCAGTGCAGTAGTAGATTCTACTCCTTCTTTATTTGAACACCCACATCACCACCCGCAATACCCAGATGAGATACAGATTGTCCATAAGGATGTCCAGTAGGCCAAGGGATGGCAAGGAAGAACACCATGAAACAAAAGACCATCTGTGGGTGAACTCCATCAGGCTCTCCTGCTGGGATGTGCTACTTTCCTGGGCAGGAAGCTGGAGGACCACTTCTTGGGGCTTGGGTTGGATGTATCAGCCTGATTGGCTTTTGTCCCTGTGCTGTAGTTCTTGTGGCTGTCTTTGAGCAGAACCTGTCTGACCCTGGCCCCTCTTGTTTCCCGATGGGTCTGGGTGTGGTTTGTGATTTCTCACCCACTGTGCCCCACCATCCTAGTGCTGTCATTCTGGGGATTAAGTTCCAACATACATATTTTAGATGACACAAGCATTCAGCCTGTGGCAGACCTCTTTTAGGGGCTTTCTTCTGCTTGGGCTGGAGCACAGGTGCTCTGGAAAGCCTTCTATTTGTTGCATCCAGACTCTGGACATCACCCTAGAGACTGCCTCAAGAATCCACTCAGTTACACTCATCGCTGGATCCCCTTTCCACTCTGCATCCCAGCATTGGCTGTGATGGCCTTCCCTTTGTTCCTGGGCCTGCCCTTACTTGGGTCTCTTTTTTGACTCAGGCTTTTCTTTCCTTGGTATTTTGTACTCCTGTGTCCTGTCCCCCATCCTTTGAACCTCAGCCTTGGCAGAGCCCAGCAGGGTATGTGTGAGAGCCTCAATAGAAGCAGTAAGGAACTTGACTTGGCCCCAGAGTCTATTTATTCTAAGATAAATTCATTTAAATGCTTGACGAGCTCACGAGGGGTCTGGCGTTATATTTTCACATGGGAATCACCATCTTTTTCTTGCCATGTGGCCATGTGTATCTGCCCACTTTGTCTTCTTCTCAGATGAGGCCAGGTGCTTTGGTTCAAATTCTCAGAAGGTCCAGGGTCTTGATGTTTCATTGACTTACAGTAGAGGTTTTCAGGGGCCTAGTGACTAGCGCAGTGGGACCCAGTGGCCATCAGGTTCTCTGAGTGGTTTGCTGTGTCCCTCTGATTTCCTTCCCACCCATTTCCCTTGGGAGGCCCTGACAGGTGCTGACCCATTGAAAGACCATAGGTCCCTGTGGTCAGCACCACCCACACGGGAGGGGCATGGCTCCCAGCCCTCTGATGTCAGAGGGGAACTTGAAGTTGTCGCTTGCTTTGGAATTGGAGGGTAGCAACAGGGAGGACCCACGCAAGTCAGGCCAAGGGGAAGGGCCTGTGGCTGGGGGCATGGGGCGTGTCTGTCTGGGTGGCGGGGCCCTCCCATGAGCATGCCTGTGGGGATGTGTGTGGGTAAGTGTCCCGTTTGCCAGTGAACCGAATGGCCCATGTTCTCTCCTCCCTGGATGCTGCATCCTGTGTGCTTGACCTTAAGCTGACAGGTTGGAACCCCCTCGTTTATAGATTTTATTTTTTTAAAGCCCTTTTTGTAAAACACTAACCTCAGCGAAGGAGAAAGAAGGGAGAAAAAGAAAAAAAGCTGAGTTCAGCAACTGCAGTTTGCTGTATTTTTCATCTTGCCTCAGCAAGTTGGGACCACAAATAATCTGGTCTTCTATGCTTCAGTGATGCTTACTGCTCAAGACCGCGCTCCCCTCCTAAGGCAGGGTATTCCTGGGAGCCGGCATCGCTCCCCTTCCCCAGCCTGCTGGCTCAGGTGGTCTGGGTGGGTGTGGGTGGCCAGGGCAGGGGATTCAGGTGGGAGGCAGAGCACAGAGGGAGCACTGACCAGCAAGAGGACAGGTCATTAATTTCCAAATGATTTCTGGAATCAGCTAAACCTTTCCTTTTAACCAGTTTCCCCAGCCTCACATTCTTTGTTAGTTCAGGAAAAACGTCATTTATAATGGATGTTTCCTTGATAAATTGCTCCCGAGAAGCATAGAGTTCTCATTAGTCTATATAATGAGAAAGACTCTTAGTGATGATATAGCTGCCCAGATATTTGCCTGATTGGAAGAATATTTGCCTGTGCAGTCTGCTCTAGAAGGCCTGGGATCGAGGGCATGGGGGAAGGGGCTGAGGGCTCATGGTTCCCTGCAGCCTCTGTGGCTCTGAGGCTGTGATCTCCCAGAATTCTCTGAGAGCAGACCCCAGCCACATGGGGTCCTTCCTGCTTCCTGGTGGGCACAGACTGGGGTGTGCTGGCTTCTTACCTATGCTGCCACCTCAGCCCTTTCCTGTCTCCTGGTCTGGCTGCCTGCCTTGATTGGGACCTGGTCTTTTGAGTCAACTGAAGAAGAGAATGTGGGCGCTGTAGTCCTGCCTTGTTCTTTTATTATTATACCTAAAGAAAAAAAAAAGAGTATACATATGTAGAGTGAATTCTGTTTTGCAAAACACTTTTGCATGTGTGGTTTCATTCTAACCACTCTTCCATGTAGGTATCACGGAGCCACTTAGGTACTGAGAGAGGCAGTGTTAATTCTAGAATCTCTGGCTTGTAAGCAGTGGCATTTTGACCCAAACACTCAACCCCATCAGGGATTCCTTTTGCCCTTCTGCTTGTTTGAGAATGGACAATTTGCCCAGGCTTGCTCCACAGGGACCCATTGTGTTTTTCTCTCTAGGGCCCCAAGGCACTTCTTCATGTTAAGAGTGGTGCTTAAGGATGTGTGTTAATTCTTGCAGGCCACTGGGGCCTCTTTTAGCAGATGGCTATTACCAGAGATAGTGAAGATACTTCTCCAAATTCCTAACAACCACCAGGCAGGATTGGAGGAGGAGGAAGACAGACCCACTAAAGGGCTATCTTTCTTGGTGCCTAAGTTAATGCAATGTTGATGCATTTTGCCATGCTGTCAGCTAGAAATCTGGAGTAATTTTCTTTTTCAAGAGGAGGTATTAGGAGAGTTCTTGGTTCTCCTCCTGCTTTGAGGAAAGTCTTCCAGGGTTCCAGAATAGTTTTCATTCATTCATCTACTCACCCACCCATTCATCCACTCACCCATATAACCATGCATCTGTCCACCTAACCATCCATCCATCCATCTACCTAACTACTCACTCCTCCATCCACCCACCCACCCATTCCTCCACCCACCCGCCTAACCATCCACCCATCCATTCATCCATCTTTTCCTTCCTCCTTCCCTTCCTCTTCCATCCAGTGGCTGTTGAGTCCCTATTTGGTGTCAGGTATTATTCTGGACATTGAAGATTCAAACATGAATAGGATTGCTTCTGTTCTGAAAGAACTCATAGTTTAATGGGAGAATCAGATATGAAAAGTATACATTATGATATGGTTGGTGGTGCAAACTCAGTAATTGGAGTTTGTGAAACATGTTCAGAGTTGGAGCAGAACATTCACAGAAAGTGTTCTGGAAGAGCCGGCACCTGAATTGGGTTTAGAAGGATGAACTGGGAGAAGATTAGGGAGGATACGGTTGGGGGATGGCATTCCTGGTAGAAGCAGCTCCGCAGGATAAGGGTCTGTGAAGCATCATGGTTGGGGAATGTGTGCTCTTCGATATTGCTGCAAGGTTTGGGGTGGGAGTGAGGCGGAGGGTGAGGAGAGATGAGATGGTAGATATTAGTGGAGTCCAGATTATGGGTGGCGATCAAGGTGGTACATGATGGGCTGAAGAAGCCTGGGGCATCAGTGAGGTCACAAGGTCAGAATGGACCCTTCATAAAAACCTAGCATACTAGCATGCAGGGCACAGCCCTAGGTGTAATATGGGAATCTTGGTTACCCTCTCAGAAACTACTAGACCTTTTTTATGGATTAGCATGCTCACAGAGGGGTGAGTACTTACCCAAGACTGTACCCCTTGTAATCTGCAGAGCTGGGTTTGAAGGTGATTTTGCTCTTAGATGCTGTTCTGTCTCTTCTGTTGCTCTGAAGTTTAGGCTAAGCATCTACCTCTGGATTTTTCTCATATGTTATGTTTCAGGAAATGTTATTTGATGTAAGAATCTATCTGAATCTCTATAACAATATGCCATGGAATAATAGGGTTTGGATGGATTGCGAAGGCCGAGGAATGGATTCTGTGGAGGTTGAAGGGAAGGGAAATGCTGAGAATAACAAAGGTGGGGAGGGATCTGGGTCTTTGCATAGGAGGTTCTCATCGTCAGGAAGGGAAAAATGAATGTCCGAACTGCTAGAACTGAGAACAGAGGAAGTAAGCTAATGGGACTTAGGGTGTCAGCGTCTCAGGACTAATTCCTGGGGTTAGGAAGACCATGTGAGTGGCCGGCCAATGAGAACTGGGACCTTGCCTGGTCCCTGGCCCTGCAGGATTGCCTGCTACCCCCAACTGGAGGGTGGTGGACCTGGAGCTTTTGCTCTGGAGGAGGAGTGAGAGAGAGAGAGAGGGAGGAAACCTAACCTCATACCACCAACAAGAACCATATCAGCATTCAGAGAAAGTTGAAAGAAATCTTTTCGCTGGCTGGCTACCTAGCTCAAGGCTAACCACACTCTTAACACAATAATAAGTCAATCCTCACTGAATAATTAAATAGAGAGCCTTCATAAGTATTGACTTAATGTGACAGCAAGTCTATAGTGACTCGGGGTTTGCTTATGTAAACACAATCTCTTGTTCAGCTTACTTAGCAGTTCAATGAAATAGAACAGTCCTTCAATTAAAATCAAATGATGCATATGTTTAATTCTTTTCTCTTCTTACTGGGTAATAATAGGTTTGGAACATAGGTGAAGGGATTGGGGAAAAATGGAGAAAAGTGTATCTGCCCATCTGCTTGTGTTTTCAGAGGACACGAAGGAGATATCCAGTGGTGGTCTTGGGAAGATGGATGTGGTCTTGGCATCCATCTCTGGGACCTAGGTGGGAGATCCATCCAGACCCTCCTGATCCTCTCCCAAAGCAGGCTTGGGCTGGCCACTGTGGTTGGTGTCACTGTCTCTTGGCGGTGGCCTGGGTCTAATTGATTGCTTCTGGTCAGCTGGAGGTGCAGCGGCTCTAACCACAGCACTTGCCAGGCCATTTCTTATGGTTTCCCTCAGGGCTCACCTGGAGGGGAGAAGGGGGTGCTGTGACCTCCAGGCTGGATGGCAAGAGTGGCCAAGGGGCAAGGTGGCACACCACTGATTCCCTTGGGTGACGCCAGAGAGAAATAAATTCCTCTAGTTCTGTGGCTTCAGAAGGCTGAGAGACAGGGAGCAGGTGATGCGTTGGGAAAAAGATGGAGCGTGAGGGGGCGGGCCACATGATGGAAGGGAAAACCTATTGGCTTCAGAGCTAAGATTTGAAGCTCAGTCTTCCGGCCTTGCAGCTGCGATAGTAACTGAGTTAATTAACCTCTCTAGGTCTTTGTTTCCTTATCTGTAAAGCTGAGGTAATAATGTCAGCTTCAGAGAATTGTTGTCAGAGTAAAATGTGGGGATGTGAGGAGGAGTACTTTGTGTGACACTATACAAATGTGGGGGGTGCTTGTTAATAGATCAGAGATGTTACGTGCCTGGGCCTGAAGGGAGAGGGCTCCTGCCTTCTGCACCGTGTGGCATGCTCAGGAGGGGATAGTGGGTCTTCAGATCTCAACAGCGGTGGCAGCAAGCGCGGCTGGGCCATCCGCTGCGTGCCAGGCACCGTCTAAGTACTTCCGCACATTTGCTCGTTGGACATCTCCTTCAACCCTTGCCATGACCGTATGAGGTAAATACTATCATTACCTCAATTTTCCAGTGAAGAGATGGAGGTTTAATGACCTACTCAAGGTTACACAGCTAGTGAGTAGCTAAAGCCAAGCCTCAAACCCAGTGGAGAGACGAGATGTCAGAAATTGGACCTTATGGCCGAGTGTGCTTCTGGCTGGGGTGGAGAGGGGCGAGGGGCTCTCACAGAATTCACGACCGCGTGTAGGAAGAGAGTCAACATTTCCACTTGTGGCAGCCGGCGCTCGGGTCGTGTTCATGTCCAGAAGGGCCTGGTCTGCATTTCCCAGCCTGCCACCAGCTTCTGTCTCCAACCTGTAAGCTCCTAGGTGTTGGAGCTGCCCCAGAGTGAGGAGCTGGTTCTCTGGGGCGGTAGCTTTTCTCTCTCAGCCTCTTTGTCTTGGGACAGAGGGTCAGTTACATTTGCTGATGCTTCTGGAACCAGTAACACATTCTCTAAATGAAGGCTTAGAAACATCATTGTTTATAATAACTCTGGATTCCTGAGGCCTCATTCAATTAAACTTGAAGAAATAATTACAATCTTAAAGCAACTTTATTAAAAGAGAACATAATGAACAGTGTCTTCTATTAGCATCTTTGAAATTTACTTCTGGATCTCATTAGTCTGTATATTTACTGTTTTCCCCCTGTTTTTGCAACCAGGGTGCACAGACTGTATTGTCTCCTGATTTTTAATCCCTTCACGTGATTTCATATTTGAATTTTCATATGTTGGCACAATCTACATCCTTGTCATTTTTAATAGCAATGCAGCTTTCTGTGGCTGATCCATCTGAGCCATTCCCCTCTAGTTAAGCTGGGGGAAAAAGTCCAAGGCCNAATGCAGCTTTCTGTGGCTGATCCATCTGAGCCATTCCCCTCTAGTTAAGCTGGGGGAAAAAAATCCAAGGCTAGGTCCATCTTCCTTTGGGAATTTTATTAGCATTTGTTCTCCAAAGCTCTCACTAAGGTGCTCCTGCAAGCCTGGCTCTTTCACACGGGTTAGCCAGACCCTTTGTGGGTTTGGTTTTTGATCTCTGACCTTCTCAGTGTAGGCCTTTTTTGGTTGCTTTGAACTTGGACAGAGAAGATCACATAAAATCAGAGAGGAAAGCTAAACATTAGTTAAGAATCTTTCTGTTTTAAGGAACAGAGCCTCAACTAGCTTAAGAAAATTAAAAAGGAATTTATTGGCTTGCAGTAAAATATAGAAAGGGTAGGAGTGTATTCCAGGACTCATACAAAGAGGCCTGTCTCCATCTCTCCTTGTCTCTAGTTTCTGCTTCTCTCTGCAGGTTAGCTACATGTTTGTTCTTACTGTGACCGTAAGGCTAGAACTTTGGTCCTGATTTATATGGGCTCACATTTACGGTGTCTCATAACCGGAGAGAAAAGAATGTTCTTCCTTGCTGGCTCCATTTGGAAAACCTCAGGGAAGGACCCTGTTGAGCCTTGCTTGTGTTACTTCCTTATCCCTAAACCACTAGTCAGGGTGGCGGGGGACAGCCTGGATCACGTGTCTGCCTTTGCCCTGGGAGGGTAGAGTGCCATGGTTGATAGCTTTTGCTACAACTACCTGGCTAGAGGAGGAAGTCCCTTCCCTCAGTCCACCCCCAGGGGAACTGCTATTCTGGGCAGACAGAATAAATATTCACTGCACACTCGAAGAATAAACAGAAGGGAAGGAAGCCAGGTTGGCACTTGAGTTCATGAAATCAGTGGTGGCAGTGTCCTGGGAAGGATGGAGGATCAGGCTGTCCACAGTGAGCCCTGGAAGTGTCCGAAAGCAGCCACGTGGGTGAAATCCATTTTCCCCTTTCTCAGTGTCACATAACATTGAACCTACTTAAGCAAGTCCTGCACTGCTGGAGGGACCTCAGAAAGCCATTCCAGAGGCACTTGGGTCTATTAAAGTCATTTTCTCTGCATTCCCATAAATTGTCTATGAAGCCTATCATGAGTAATTTGCACTTCTTGGGAGCCCCTATTCCCCTCTGTGAAATATTCAAGTGCCCTGTTCGTTTGCATGAGGCAGGGCTGGTGGCTGCCTCTGGAATTGTTGTCCGCAGTGGTGGCTCGTGACAGCAGAGCCGGAGGAAAGACCATGTCCTTGTTAGCAGGTGCCTGGTCTTGGTGTGCTGGCTGGCCTGCCTCTCAGAGCTGCTGTAGTCTTGCTGCAGAATAGGTCTACTCTGGGATTGTTCAGAAAATTAAATGAGGGAACAGTGTCTGGCACATAATAGGTTCTCAATAAATATTAACTTCCTTTTCTCCTTCTCCACTTCTATAGAAGACCAATAGAAACCCATTGGTTTCCGTGGCAGCAGCCTAACAGGTATAATCTGATAAATGGGAACCTTGGGCAACTGACAAGAATTTCAAACCAAAAAGCCATGTACTGGCCGGTATTGGAATGCTTTGGGATTCTGTGGAGAGATTCACCTTTTGTTATGTTAGGATGGACGGATTGGAGAAACCATATGTGTGGGAAGGTGTTTATACTTTGGATCAAGGGCAGTACAGGTGCCTGTACTTTTTCTTGGCTAAGACCAAAGCATAAAACCAAGAAGAGTGTATCCAAGTATAAGTGTGTGTCTGTGTAGGGATCGGTGGTGTGTGTGTGTGTGTGTGTGTGTGTGTGTATGTGTATGTGTATAAACACAAGCACTCTTTGCCTCATCACCAAGAGCCTTCTCAGGTCATGGCCTGAAGTGTTACTTTCTCCCTTGACTAGGTCATAAAGTGGGGATATTTATTTATGTACTTATTTATTTTTTTGAGATTTTTTTAAGAAAAGATTTTATTTATTTACTTGACAGAGAGAAACACAGCGAGAGAGGGAACACAAGCAGGGGGAGTGGGAGAGGGAGAAGCAGACTTCTGCTGAGCAGGGAGCCCGATACGGGGCTCGATCCCAGGTCCCTGGGACCATGACCTGAGCCGAAGGCAGATGCTTAATGACTGAGACACCCAGGTGCCCCAGTTTTTTAAGATTTTATTTTTTTTGAGTGAGAGGGAGTAGGAGAGTGGGGTGAGGGGCAGAGAGAGAAGCAGACTCCCCACTGAGCAAGGAGTCCCATGTGGGGCTCGATCCCGGACTCTGGGACTGTGACCTGAGTTGAAGGCAGGTGCTTCACCCACAGAACCACCCAGGCACCCCTAAGGTGAGGATATTTAAAGCCGAGGCAGGGAATGGGGTCTGAAGGGTCCCCAGAAGCCCCACTTTGCAGCCCGTGCAGCTGGCCACATCCCCAAACTTCAGTGTGCCCTAGATTCACCTGGAGGGCTTGTGAAAGCGCAGATGGTTGGACCCTGCCGCTCGAATTTCAGATCTTGTTTGTCTGGACTGGGCTTGGAGAATTTGCACTTCTAACAAGTTCCCAGTTGATGCTAATGCCGTGGCTCTGTGGAGCACACTCTGAGAACCACTGACCTGTAGAAAGTCTGCCCACCTCTCCAGTCTGGGTGATTTCCGCTGTTTGTGGGTTGATCTTTGCACGTCCAGCCTTGGCTCTTTTTCCCTCTGCAGGAACACATCTGCCTATCGCATAGTGTTGCCAAACCTGACAAATAAAAATTCAGGACTTGAATTCCAGATGAACAATGAAAAACCGCTTAGTATTAGTATGAGTTATGTTTAGCTTAACATTAGTATGTCCCAGATATTGCATGGGATAGACTTACACTAAAAAAAAGTCATTGTTTACCTGAAATTCAAATTAAATGGACATCCTGTATTTAATCTGGCAACTGTTTCATCAGACTGTAGGTCAAGTGTCTCTCTGCGCCTCTCCTGCCGCTTGCCTGTGATTGAATAGGCTACAGCTGCTGGTGAAACCAGCCCGGAGAGGGTTTGTGTTTCTCGGACAGAGCCACCTGCTGCCCCCGAGCTCATTTGGCAGTCTTCACTTGGTCTCGCTGGGAGGGACTTGGCTGGTGCTCATATTGGTTCTCTTGCTGGCTCTCTGGGCTTTTCTTTGTCTGTGTCTCTTTCTCTTGTGCTTCCTTTTATGCCATCCTTCTTATGGGGATTCTTAAAGGCAGAAATTTGCCAAGTGATGGGGGTGGGCCAAGGAAAAAGTCTGCTCCTAGCTGCGAGAATAGAGTCCAGAGAGCTGACCTCACGGTGTCTGCAGGGAAACACAGCAGCAGGCCTGAGGATGGGGCAGGGAGCCCCAGCTGGCTGGCGGCATGTTACCAAAAGGATAACATTTGCCTTGGAGAATGTACCTCACAGGGTTGGGCTGGGAGCATTCACGGGGCTGGTTCGCTTGGGGCTTAGAGTCCTCCGTGTTGCGGGCTTGAAGGAACTTGATACCTCTTGGTCTCTGATACTGACAGAGGGAGCCGCTGCCATGGACCTCAGCCTGTCTTGAGGACAGACAGAGTCAGAGCTATCAAAGGCCTTCTGGAGACTTGGACGCGCCATCCTCCTAACTGGCCCCATTTGGCCCTCTCTCTTGCCAAGGCCGTTTTGATGCCGGGAATGGAGAAATGGAGGAACAGAAGGCCTAGTCACAGCCCTTCCCTTTACCTGCCCTTCTGCTGGCTTCAGGGGTCCAGGCCTCCTCTGTTCCCTGGACTCTGCACAGAGCCAGGGGGCCTGCTTACAGGAAGGAGGCCATGGCCTTCGAGGGGCCTGGCGAAGGAGTTTTGTGCATGTGGCCTGGCTTCGGGGTCCTGTGTTCCTCCTCCTGTGTCCTCAGAGTGGCGTGGAGAGTAACGGTGGGTAGGGAGGCCATCGTGCATCTGGGGGCAGCAGGGTGACTCTGGAGGCTCGTGGTGAGGCCATCTCTCCCGGGTTGCCTCGTATGGGAGACGGACCCATCCCAGCTGGTGGAACAGGTATTTCTCCTTCTACCCCGGACACGGGAAATGCTGCTCCCTGTTTGCCCTTGCTGGTGCTTGACAGGCACAGTGCTGGGGACAAGATGTCTGGATAGAGAAGGAAGATAAGGTGACGCCTCCTCTAAGTGCCCCAGCTGTCTAATATAGCCCCGTGAGGGAGATAGGCAGGCACGGCTCACCCAGTTAGATAACTGGGGACACTGTGCTCAGAGACATGACAGTCCTGCCCAAGGTCACACCGCAGTGAGAGAGAATGGCCACGGGACAGATAGTCTCTCTTCTCCTGGCAGTTGGATCTGCCCTTCCCCCGCCCTCACTTGGGGCTCCTTCGCCTTCCAGTTCCTGGCTTCCTTTTCTCTCGTCTCTTGTCCAGTAGCCTGTCTCTCTTCGTGGACAGTCACATTCTCCTTGCTCATGCTTTGTGCCTTCTCCAGCCTGTGGGGCCTAGTGACATTTTGAGAGGCATTGTGGATGGTGGGGTCNCATTTTGAGAGGCATCGTGGATGGTGGGGTCAGGCAAGATCTTCAAGGTTCTTGGTGCCAGTGAGTAGAAAACTCACCTTGCAGAAGGGAAGGAGGCCCTGTGTGCCAGTGGGGGAATGGCGCTACCTGGGAGGCTCCCCTTAGGTCTGCTGCTGTGGGCAGTGTGCCTCTCATCAAGTCCTGGGTCCTGGCCTGGTGGTCATTCTACCCTGAGCCCAGGAGCAGGATTTCCTTTCTGACATTGCACTGACCCGCTGACCCTCCCCATCCTTAGTCTGTCAGTCTAAGGGGCTCAGTGCATGTTTAGAGGAAGGATGAAGAGATTGGTAAAGTCTGCCACTCTGGGAACATATGTTCCAGTTGGAGCGACCAAATAGGGTGGTATCAGTAAGTCTCTCTGTAGTGATGTATGAATTGCATGGTCCAGACTCTCTGTGTAGCTGGAATATGGAGACGGGAGAAATCCATACAGCAGGGGTGGTCAGAAAGGGCTTCGTGGGGGAAGGACTGCCAGTGGGCCTTGGGGAGGTGCTGAAAGGGAGTCAGGCTTGGCGTGATCAAGTGGCATAGGAATACACTCCTATATTTGGGCTAAGAGATGACTTGAATGCCTCTTTGGTGGGGAGGAGATGGAAACTAGGGCTCTGCTTGTTACCTAGTAGCTTCCTTGCTCACACCACACAGGAGCTCCGTTCTGGCTTTATGCTGCCCGCCCCCCCCCCCCGGCAGCGCTCCTTAGTGTTGGGCCTGACCATGTGCCCTTGGCTCCTTCTGGAGGGAGGCATTTGGCTGAAGTGAACGGTGAATTTCCTGAAGGGGCTGTAGGAATTTCCCGTGGCCGCTGTCACAAAGTCCCACAAGCTGGGAGGCTTCAAAGAGGAATTTAATCTCTCGCAGTTCTGGGGGCCAGTAGTCTCAAATCGAGGTGTCGTCTGGGCCGTGCTCCCTTGAAAGACTTGAAGGAAGAATCTGTTCCACTCCTGTCTCTTAGCTGCTGGTGTTGCCTGTAGTTTTTGCCTTCTTGGGCTCGTGGGGCGTCCCTCCAGTCTCTGCCTCCGTCCTCACTCACATGCGTTCTCACTACGTCTGTGTCCCTTTCATTCTTCTTATAAGGACAGCTGTTGTTGGCTTGAGGGACCACCGTCATCTGCTGTGCCCTCACCTTGGTCACGCCTGCAGGGAGCTCATTCCGAAGTAAGGTCCCATCACGGGTACTGGGAATCAGGATGCGCTTCAGCCTGCAGCATGTGCCTCCAAATCCCCTCTACCCAGTAAAGTCCCTGTCTCTGCCTCCAGGTCTCTGGGGGACTGGGGTGTGGGCAGAGGCCACCCCGCTTCACACTGTCAGAGCCCTTTCGCGCACCTGCAGGGCGCATAGTAGGACAGATGCCGCTCTTGCCGTTCAAGACCAGGTCTTAGTCTGCAGAGCCTGAAGCCTTGGTTAGAGATGCTGCTTCTCCTTGTTTTGGGGCTGGGTGGTGAGGAATAGAGTGTGTTTCTGGGTGGGAGTGAGAGGGAAGACAACCGCAGATCTCCTTTTCTCTGGGACACAGAATGTTGGCTGTGCAAGGACCCTTGAAGGGCTTCTGCGTGGGAGCAGTGAGACCTGCCAGAAAGGGCCCCCACCCTGTCCTTGGTTCCGGGGTGGAGCCTGGCTCCACCGCTCAGGAGCTGTGATCTCCGCAAGAAGCTTCTCCGAGCCTCAGCTTCCTCTGTAACGTGGGCAGTAGCGACAGTCGCGCGTCACGTCTCAGAGAGTTCAGGTCTCAGTGTTGGTGAGGATTGAACGATAAATGGATGAATGCGCTAGTGTCTTTTCTGCAGTCATTTTTTTATGGTGGGAAAGTATACATTATGTAAAGCTGATCTTACCCATTTTTGAGTGTGCAGCTCCATGGTGTTAAGGATATTCATGTCGTTGTGCAAACAGACCAGCATCCCTCTCCCTCTGGAGCATTGTCATCTGCCCAGACTGTGAAAATGTGTTTCACGAAGAGCACTTTTTATTCACTTGATAACTCAGGAAACCAAGTCCTGGAGAAGGAAGGGCTTGCCCGAGTCACCTGTGAGTTAAGGGCACGCCTGAAGCGAGAACCCGGGGCCCTGGCCAGTGAGTGTGGTACTCGTCTTCCGTCTCCCACACCTCTGTGGGCAGCAGGACGCCTGAGGCATCCCCGGGTTGAGTTCCTCTGGGGAGCTTCCTTTCACCCAGACCGCGCCCCCCGGGGAAACTGGAATGTGTCCCGTGATGGGACACATCCAGCTGTCTGCTCGGAGGGTGCGCCTCTCAATGTCTTGTCTCTGTCTACCCACTCCTTTCTCAGACAGGACAGGGCTCCAGTGGAGGACCAGGGCTGCTGAAGTTGGGGCACCCTTTGGGATGGGTTCATGAGGTACCGTATAGTGTGGAGAGCGTGGGGGCAGGCGTCAAGGGCTGGGTTCCGGCCCTTCCCTGTAGCTACCACAGCCTTCTCAAGGAGCACGTATTTGTTGAGGTCCTCCTACTGTGTGCCCCTTGGGAAAATGCCAGTGAACAAGACCTTATTCCTCCCTGTTTGGAGCTGCTACGAGACACGAATGGTATGATACAGGAGGAACCCATGGTACAGGGCACTCACCTATAGGAAGTGATGATGGGGGGGTGGGGGGAGGTGGGCTGGCTACCCCTAGCCCAGGCTGATAGGAGCCAGGTGCTGGGGCAGGTTAGACCTAGGTGCCCTGGGCTGCATGGGACCTTCCACATCAGGTGCTGGAGACAGACCTGGACCAGAGAGCGTCTGCCTTCAGGCGGGTCAGGGTCAAGGAGGGAGGTGCCCAGGTAGTTATGAAGAAGTATCACGGGTGCCAACAGAGGGGAAGGGGTGATGGTGGGTTATGTCACCAGGGGAAGAAAGGGCTGATTCTGCCCTTGTGGAATAGGGAAGCAGGAGGAGAGCCAGCAGGAGAGGCTTTGCTCTGACCCGATTCAGAAGAGGCCCGTCAAGAACGCCCACGGACTTCTCGCCCTAGGGGGACTCTTTTATTCACCTGCTTGGGGGCTGGCTCCTGTGACCCTTGGATGAATCCGTGAGGGAGCAGGGTAGGGATGACTGTGTGCATTTTTCAGGCAGCAGGAGTGATGTATTGAAGGCCTAGGGCAAGGTCACCCAGGAGTGTGGCCAAGCAGAGAGCAGAGCCCTTGGTCTGCTTTGGTCCCAGACATTCTTGGCCAACCCACCCCAGGTTCTGCCTGGTTCCTCTGACTGAAAGGTCCATTTGGAGCCTGCCGTGCCTCAGCTGTGTCCCTGGCTCTCCAGGTAGTCCTGGCCTCAAGGAGCGCCCAGCCCGAGGCCTCCAAAGGCTTGGATCACCCCGTGTTCGTCCTCTCCATCTTCCTAGCTTCCTCCCGCCCTGGGAACCTGCAGGGAGGAGGCGCTCTGCTGCGGGAAAGGTGGGAAGGCAGCCAGACTAAACCGTTCCCTCTGTTGGGTCTTCTCCTGACACCAGGTCCCGGCTGGCAGACTTCCACGCCAATTGTCGTGCCTCCTACCAGACGCTCACCAGCTGCCCTGCCGACAATTACCAGGCGTGTCTGGGCTCCTACGCCGGCATGATTGGTAAGCCGCTCCCGCGCACCTGGGCTCGTGGGGGCTCCTGGCTGCCTGCCCCCTGTGGGCAGGGGGCCCGGCTCAGGGCTGGAGGGGGGACAGCCTGAGCTCACTCTTCTCTGCAGTGGGAAACCAGGCCAGCCCTTTATCATGGAGGGAGGGGGACCTGGCGGTCTTATAAGGCTTTTGAAATGAGAAAGTAACATTTATTGCCTGGTTTGGACATTCCAGGTGCTGCACTGAGCACACAGATTGTCTTATTTTAATTCCCACAACAGTGTTTACTAGGGAGGGGCTGGTATTTCCATTTTGCAGATGGGGAAACTGAGGCTTAGAGAGGTTGAGCGACTTGCGTAGGTTCACCTGGCTACTAAATGTGGGTCCTGGGACCTAAACCCAGGATGTGGTGAGCCTTGGTCTTGCTGGTTCTAGAACGCTCGCTGTGCTTGCTGGCAGAGATGGCAAAGGGCCATGCTCCAGGAAGCAGGGGGCGGGGTGGCGGCTCCTGGAGAGCTCCTCTGCTGTCTTGCTGTGTCCTCAGTGTCCACGCCCCTCTGCCCCCTGTGGCCAGGCCCCCCTCCTCCCCCTCCACTGGACGCTGGGCTAGTCATGCTCAGAGTACGTTTGTGGGTTGGGGTGTATGTGTGTTTGTGGTGGGGAGGTGGGGGGAGGGGGTGTTCCCAAGCTGCTTCTCGGCTGTGTCTGGGGTCCAGGGCCCAAAGAGAAGGCTTACTGTCCCTCTCTCCTTTGCCTTCCCTTTCTCCCTGCCCAGGGTTTGATATGACACCCAACTACGTGGACTCCAGCCCCACAGGCATCGTGGTGTCCCCCTGGTGCAGTTGTCGTGGGAGTGGGAACATGGAGGAGGAGTGTGAGAAGTTCCTCAGGGACTTCACTGAGAACCCGTGCCTCCGTAAGTCCTCCCAGGTCCTCCCCGTGGCCCTCAGGTCCCAGAGGATGCTCGGTGGGCTCCATGGGGCTTCCCCAGCAACCTACAGAGACCTTGGGTTTTGTGCTCTTGGAGACTCGTCCTCCTGAATGGTCAATGGGGGCCAGCTTCAGTTTACCACCCGGGGCCTTGAACCTTTGTCAAGTCAAGGTCAAAAGTTTCTGGTCTGTTTTCTTGACAGCTTCAACCAGGTTCCTTCTCGGCATCTGTCACTTGTCCCTTTAAGGATCCATTCCCCCCTTAGAATTGGTGATTTTTCTTTTCAAGTCATCAGCCTGCTATTCAAAAGACTAGAGAGGGAGGTTAGCCACAGTCCCGCCTCCCTTGATCTGCTCGGTCTGACAGCCTTGCCTTCCACCTACTTGAAAATCTCCTCCCTCCCTTCCTCTGTCCTTTCTTCCCTCCCTCCATCTGTCCATCCTCCCTTTCTTTATAGCACGGGGGATTCAGAGAGATGAGTCACAGTGCCTGTCACTGAGAAGCTCACAGTCTCATGAAAGTATACCATCGGGGGGTCACTGTGATCACAGGACAGGGTGAATGATGGTGGAGGTCTGTGCTGGGCTCTTCAGGAGCTCTGCAGGCCCTGGGAGCTTCTCTGAGGCTGGCCCACTGAGGGACAGTGGGCATCTGTCTGTTGGTGAGGCGAGGGGCATGCCAGTCCACCTCAGGCAGAAGTGGCTTGTAGGACCTGCAGACCCTTTCATTTTGCTAGAGAGCGTGAGGATGCCTGGAGTTACCTGAACAGGGATGGGGAGTCCTCACGAAGGGCCTTGCCGTCCTGATGATGTTAGGATCTGGTGGTCCTGCTGGTGGTGGAGGTGGTGGCGCAGGCCACCGAAGGGGTGTCAGCAGGTGGCATTGTGCCATACCTGCATTGCAGAAGGACCCCTATCTGGTCCTGGTGCGGAGGGGTGGGGATGTGGTTCTGACAGGTGGCCCAAAGCCAATCTACTCAGAGGGCAGAGATGCTGCTCTTGGAGAGGATGGTGTGATTAAACCGGGGCAGGGGTGGGGAGGGGAGGGGAGGGGAGAGATGGAATGGATGGATATTTAGGAGGTGGGCTTCCCTGGTGGCCCGTGGGCGGATCGGGAGGCGTACTGGGGGACCTGGGTTGCGAGAGTTGATCTCTCCAAGGCTGGAAACGTGGCCAGAAAGCAGTGATGCAATGGGAGGAGTGATGCCTAGTTGGGGCATAGACATAATGACCTTGAGGTGCGTCTGGGACTTGGAGGTGGAGATGTCTGCAGGCACTTCGTTCGAGGGTCAAGTCTTGGGGACAGTTTTGTCTGAGAGGTCCCACTATTTAGGCCTCAATGCATTGGTGCTAATGGTGTGGGAGTGGGGGAGGCCACCCTGGGAGGAGGCCTGAGTCTGGGGCTCCTGGAATGCCAGCAGCAGGACCTGGAACCATCTGAGGTAGTCAAGGAGCCAGGAGAACCTGCCCTGGCTGGGGGATTTTGGGGGACGGGGGGATTGGTGTCGGGGAGCAGTCTGCAGCACTGGGTGTCCCGGAGAAGCCGGCACTCGCCACCCTGGGCCTGGCCTGCTGCCTCTTTCCAGGCTCCCCACATCCACTTCCCCTGTTCCCTTCCTCTTCCACATTTCTTTTCCTGTGGTTTCTTTGTCTTTTCCAACCTCCATCTAGCTGTTTTCTTCTCTACGTGTGACATATCAGTA
Source organism: Ailurus styani (assembly GCA_002007465.1). Classification (NCBI taxonomy): domain Eukaryota; kingdom Metazoa; phylum Chordata; class Mammalia; order Carnivora; family Ailuridae; genus Ailurus; species Ailurus styani. The sequence continues at coordinate 93,493 of LNAC01000330.1, read as the reverse complement.
GGATCTGAAAAGGAGCTCTGGACAAGTTAAGTTAGGACAAGCCACAGTCTGTGCCTGGCTCTGGGTTGTTCCAGAGAAGGCAGCGTTGGGATATGAGTGGCAGCCCCCGATTCCTCTGTGCCTACCTGCTCTCTCCCCACACAGGGAATGCCATCCAGGCCTTTGGCAATGGCACAGATGTGAACCTGTCCCCTAAGAGCCCCTCATTCCAGGCCACGCAGGCCCCTCGGGTGGAGAAAGCGCCTTCTTTGCCAGATGACCTCAGTGACAGCACCAGCCTGGGGACCAGCGTCATCACCACCTGCACGTCTGTCCAGGTGAGGGGACATGGCTCTGCAGCGGGGGGCAGGCTCAGGGCCTAGAGAAGCACCATGACACCAGAGGCGGGGGTGACCGGGCGCACGAGTTCCTCCCTCTGGATTGGGACCCACGAGGCAGGGTGGAACGTTGGGGGCTAGTTTTTTGTGCATACGTTCCCTAGACATTCACCTTACAAGCTCGAAGCACCTGTCCTATCAGCGGGTTGTGCTAGATGCCATGGGGCTCCAGAGAAATGTAAGGGTTACCGTTACGAGTCATCTGCCACCGACCAGGTATTGTGCTAGCGGGTTCTCTACTTATTTCGTTGCCTTTTCACACAGTGAGGTGTTGGGCTTCTTGTTTTACACACGGGAAACTGGCCCAGGAGCGTTAGGCAGCACACCCAAGGTCACACAGCTGGTTAGTGGTAGAATAAGATGTCAGACTTATGTCAGACTCCAGAAACTTGATGTTCGTTTGCTAGTCTGTCTGTCCATCCATTGATCCACCTAGCATGTGTTACATATGCGTTACATATGTGTTACATATGCATTACATAGTGCCAGGACTAAAGTGAGAGGCAAGGGAGACACAGGTGAATGAAAAGGACACAGACCTGGGTTTTGTGGCCCTTTCGATCTTGTCGGGGGGTCAAACAAATCAACGAGCATCGGGTATGGGCTGTGGTCAGTGCCACTACAGGGGACACATGTGGCACGGTGGGCCTTTCTCCCTGCCCTCAGGCCTTCACACCAGTGGCTACAGTGGATTCTTTGCTTAGGAGTTTGGTTCCAGTCAGAACACACACACACTCACACATATACCACTTATGCTCACACAACACACACACATACATACTAACAGACACACAGCACACCCACACACTCTCTCTCTCTCACACACACACGTTCTCACTTAGCTCACATACACACATCCTCTCCCACATGCTCACACACACTCACACACCCAGAGCAGAGTGTAGAAGAGGACTTTGTGCAGAATATCATCAGAGCATAGGAAAGACATCAGAGAGCTTGAAGGTGGTGGGGTATCGTGGGGGAGTTGGGCCCGGCATTGCCCAGAAGGCTGGGGGGCTCTGAAGTACAGTCGGGGGGTGGCGAGCAGGGCCTGGCTGTGTGTGAGGCAATGAGGACACAGGTCTGAATGGGGTGGCAGGCTCACGGGGGGCTTCCCTACAAAGGAGCCGTCCTGCCCCGTGAGGCAGGTCTGGAGGACACGTGTGTAGACGTGGGACTAGAGCTGACGGTGTCATACTGTGAACTTGAAATACACTAAGAGAGCAAACCTCAGGGGCCCTCACCACAGAAAGGGAAAGAGAAGGCAAATGGTAAAGATGGAAAGTGATGGATATGTCGATCGGCTTGTGGTAAATATTTCCCAGTCTATGTATATGTATCTTGGGTCATCAGGTTGTACACTTTAAATATATACAATTTTTGATGGTCAGTCGTAACCTCAGTAAAGCTGGAAACCCCCCAGGGCCAGGATGAGGACGTGATCAGGGACGGGGTCCTGGGGAGGTGTTCTGGTGCCCTGGGACCCGCTGTACCGCGGGAGCAGGTGCGCGTGCCTGCCCTCGTTGGGAAGCCCACCCCCCTTCCCTCCTGGTGGGCTCCTCTGTGCTCTAACAGCTGACCTCCGAGTGCCCTCGTATCGGACTCAGCCTGGGCCCTTCCGTGCCCTGCACCCCTCCACGAGGTCACCCTTCCGGATCTGGGCTGAGGTGTTCGTGTCACCCTTGGGCAGCTCCTAATTACACTAGCCATGCGCGAGTGGCTGCCGGCGGGGGCTTGGGGGCCTGCCACACAAGACCTAGCTCAATTTCATGCTAGAGCGGCGGGCAGCTCGCCGGTCGGGGCTGGGGCCATCTGTCACACGACCGGGCGCCTCCCTGGCCCCCATGTCCGTCGGGACACCACCAGCCTCTCTGAGCCCCTCGGGGCTGGCTTGCACGGGGAGACGCTGACTCAGCAGGTGGCTGCTGAGCTTTCCCAGGATGCTTGATGGGACTCACCGTGGGTGGGGAAGAGCTCCAGCCCGTCGCCTCTTGCCCCCGCGGCAGCCTGCTCCGGGCCTGATGCCTCCGAGTCCTCCCAGCAGTTTGCTAAACTGTTGCCTGGTTTCTTTTAGCCTCAGCCTGGTTTTCTGCAGACTCACCATCTGGGGGCTGGTCTTACGCTTGGTTTGATTCTAGTGGAATTGATACACAGTCTGCAAGTGAGCTGCCGTCCGGGGAGGTGCCTGTGAACGGAACAGGGCTCGATATGTGTTAGGTGTTACGGATGTGGGGGCGCTGGGCTGGGGAGGCGGATAGCAGGGGGCTCCCCAGGACTGGCCCCCGTGACCGCCCACTCACAGTCCGGTGACTAAGTCACTGTGGGCTGGACAGAAGAGAATGGGTGTTCCAGGAGGAAAGGAAGAGATGCAGACCCTTGGGGTGGGCGGAGGGGGGAGGGTCACCAACCGTCACGCCTGGTTCCTTCTCACTGAGCCTGAGAAAGGAGGCCCCTGCTTCTGCTTCCAGCACAGTCTTCGATGAGCACCTGCTGCTCTGGGCCAGGTGCTGGGAGTGCAGAGTGAATAACCCCCCTCCCTGCCCTCCTTCTAGCTGGAGGCTGCTGTGAGTAGTTTGTCCCTCCCTGGCTCATACCTTCTTCCTCAGCTCTGCTGGTTTGGAAGGGCTCCATGGTGGCCTTTGTGGGGGCTTTGGGGGTGACAGCCACTCATAGCTACAGAAGGGGGTCCCTGAGTGGGGGCAGAGACGGGAGGCTGAGGCCAGGGTGGCAGGGAGGGTTAGGGGCGGGTACCCCACACACCCCCCTGCAGAGGGAGAGGCAAGGTCACTTTACTTATTTCCGTCCTCTTCCCCATCAACAGGCCCAGGCCGTTGGGGAAGACTTAGGGAACCCCTTCACTGACCCAGAGATGGCAGCCCGTTGGGGACCCCACATAGTGATTTGGACGTTAGGACCGGAGGACCTTCTGAGATCTTCTTAAACCCCAAAGTGTGGCAGCTTGGTGAGGACAGTAACTTGTTCAGAGCTCCAGCCTGCAGCTCCTGGACAGTGTCCAGGCTGTCCTGCATTGGCCCCGCCTCCAGATATGCTCCCCTAGAGGGCTTTGCCACGGTGGGGGTGGGGTCTGCAGCTGGAAGAGCTCTTGTCCACGTCAGGGTGCTGCGGAGCAAATACGTGGTGTCCGCAGAAGAGCCGGGAGCTAGGAGGCCCCTGACTTGACTCTGTGTCTGGGCATCCTGGAGGCTGCTTTGAGTCCTGTTCTCCTATGCTTCCCCTTCTGGCTGTGGCCCTGCTCCAGACAGCCCTGCCTGCTTGCCTGGAACTTTCTAGAACTTGGAGAAAGCATGGCAGAATCTCCAAAGTGGTCTCTCCCCCTCCCTTCTGGCCTTGCCTCTGTGTGTGTGCCTATGTGAATCCCTCCCTGATCTGAAGCCCTGCCAGCCTGTCCCCCAGGGTAGGCCCGAGGGCTGTGGTGAGCGAGATGCTGGTCCGTGCGCTCGCCAGCCCCTCAGAGCAGAGTGCCTACTTGGATTCACCTTTCGGGGTGTTCCCCTGACTCTGCTCCTGCCCCGCCTCACTTGAGTCCTCACCACGATGGGTTCCGCGCCTTCTCCCCGGTGCGTGTCCCTGAGGGACAGGGGCTGCCTCCTGCCCTCTTTATTGCCCTTCGTACCCTGGTGCTGAGTGAGTGGTGTTGAGCAGGTGCTCCAGAGAAGCTGAGGGAAAGAACCCGGAGTTCATGGGGTTTAGTGGAACTTCCTGCTCTCCATTCTAGAACAGGCTCTGTGCTTTCTTGCTTGCAGGGCACTCTGTTTAGCTTACCTCCTTCTCATAGCGGTCATCTGTGTGCCTGCCATGAGGTTCGGGAGGTGAAGGAGTCTTTCTGTGGAGGATCCATGAAGCTTGTCTAGAAGGCTCTTCTGTCACATGACGGGGCCCAGACCGGATGGTGCAGTGCGGATGGGAGAGGCGGGGAGATTGGCCGCGGGCTCTAGCTTTCTCTGCTCATGGTTTGTTTCCAGTGTCCTTGGCACTCCCTGTGGTTTTCTCTGGGCCAGTTTGCAGGGACCCACTAGATCCCCTGGAGCCTCGCCTTTTCCCATACGGCAACACAGTCTCCTTTGATCTTTTTGTCTCTTCCAGCTGGTTTTTGCTCTCACCCTTGATACTTCCCATCACATGTGGGGGCATAAGAAATGTATTTGGAGGGGTTGACGCAAGCCCTCCTCACCACACACCTACAAGAGGCTCAGCAGCCCACAGAAGGTCTTGTCTTCTTCTCGTGCTGCCTGCCCTTGGGATGGATCTCTCACCCGGTGCCCAGCTCCCTGGGCATCAGAGTAGGGGGACCAAGAGGCCTGGCCGTGTGTCCTACAGTTCTGATGCGCAAATATGGCTCGTTTCTGAGCTTTGAAAGACTTGAATACATTCCTGCTTTTCTTCCCTTGCTCTGGCTCCCTTGGACTCATTTATTTTTTGTCCATCAGGACCTTTATTCATTTATTCAACACGGATGCTCACTGCATGTTACTGTTCCAGGCTCCGAGGCTGCCCAGCTCATGGGCCCAGTCCCTTGGTCCCACACTGGTAGGATGGGTAGGATGCATGTTCAGATAATTGGGGGAGGAGGCCATCGGCACACCAGGAGGCCTGATACAGTGACCTGGGGTCCAGAGGAGGGAGGGCTGTTTTGGACTGGGAGTGGAAGCAGAGGCCTCATGGGCCGAGCTCACCCGCTGCTAGGCCTGGAAGAATAGGGAGGGCTGAGTGTGTGGTGACATGGAATTGGAGTAGAGTGGGTGAGGGCGTCCAGGCAGAGGGGCACGTGGGAGCAAGGGCACGTGGTCAGCGTAGCGCAGGACAGGGCCAGTAGGGAATCTAGCCTGCTACCTATTTGGATAAATCAAGGTTTATTGGAACACAGCCACACCCCATTATTTACATATTATCCATGTGCTAGAGGCAGAGTTGCCTAAAATACTTACTAACTGGGCCCTTTGCAGAAAACGTTTGCCTGCCTGCTGGTCTGGAGGAACCACGGGCCCTGGTTCCTTATATGGGAAAGACGGGTGGGAATACCATCTCATGATCAGGCTGAAGTGGGGAGTGTGGGGGGCCCCTGAGGGCCTTTGGGGAATGTGGTGGTGGGAGGATGAGCTCTGCGGTCTGGGAAGACCTCCACCTGGGACCACAGGTAGACATTGTTTGGCAAGAGGGAGACACCTGCAGACCTGTCTGATCTTTGTCATAGTCGACAGTCATAGGTAGGCAAGATGGGAGGGCTAGATGGGGGGCTGGTGAGGAGTGGAGGGGAAGAGGTGTGAGTTACCAGGTGGGCCTGTCAGGAGGGAGGTGGCCAAGGACACTGAGATCTGGGACTGGGGCCGTGAACAGAAGAAGAGGACTCAGTGTTTCCATGGATGTCACACTGAACTCGGTCCCTGGCACGCAGGCCAGACTGGCAGGACCCTGGGACTGCCAGACCCAGCTTTGGAAGTCGGGGCAGAGGTGGGCCAGGAAGAGGAGGAAGACAGTAATTCCTTCTGACCGCCTGGGCAAAAACCCCTCTGGGAGAAATTTCTAGAAGGATGAACTTTGCTTTTGTTGCCATTCTCCCTCTGCGTCTGAGCCCCTTCCCCCGCTCAGGTCCCCCAGTGCCACCTGCTGCTTCCGTCCTTCTGGAGACAACCCGCAGTACAGCCAAGGGCACAAAGGCTCTGTGCCTTCCTCCACATGAGAGGGATTTACTATTAAAGGCTCTGCCCCCTGCTGTCCTTGCAGCCCAGACCTGTGCCCTTGAGGACACAGTAGACCCACAGCCCCCGAGCTGGCCTTGAGGAGAGAAGATGCTCAGAGCTGGGGTGGGGGCGGGGCAGAGGTTGAAGCAACTCACCTCTGTTCCCCTAAACTTTTCCATAGGAGTCCAAGGAAACTGGGTGAGGTCAGCGTCACGGGCAGCCTTGGTGGGGCCCAGCCTCAGAGGGCAGCCTGCAGCCTGGTGGATTCGGGGAGGGAGACAGCCTCTCCTGCTCCCGTTTCCTGAGTTGGCGCTGAGGTGACTGTGTGGATGTTTATTTCTTTCACTAGGGCAGGGCTGTGACTCATTCATCTTTGAACCCCTTGTGGGAGCCGTGGGGGAAAGTTAATGGTGAGGAAAAGTTAATGGTGGGCGAGAGAGGCAGTGGATCTGAACCATGGGTGGTTTGGCCCTTAGGTAGAGGAACCTTCTCTCTGCAGCTTGCCCATAGGCAGCTTTCAGAGAAGGGCAGCTGGTGGGCAAACCGCGCACCGCTCTGTGTGGCCAGGGCTGGGCGAGGGTCTCAGGGTGGCTGCTGGGGAGATTTCTGCAGCCTCCAGTGTCTGCTCTGGGTCTGCTGGAAGTCAGGTGCTTCTGGCCAGCTGGGGCAGAGCCTGCTCCTGGCCGTCAGGCAGGGTGGGGTAGCCCTAGGCTCCAGCTGGGCCTGGCTCTCACCTCCCAGCCCCTGCCTTTCTCAGAGGCCCTGTCTTGGGACGCAGAACGGAGCTTGGCTTAGCCTCATGCCCTGTGGATTTAAGGAGCCCTGATGAGTGTGCGGAGCCTTGCTGTGCCGTATGCCCTGTCTCATGTAATCGTCGCAGTAGGTCAGCGAGGTGCGTTGGTCTCACCTAATTTTAGAGATGACGCAGCTGATGTCACAGGAGATGAAGTGACTTGCGTGGGTCTCCGGATGAACAAGACTCGAGTCTGGGGCTCTGGCCTCTCAGGCTCTTCCTTCGTCGGGTCCAGGACTTGTCCTGTGGGGATGGACACCAAGGATTAGGACCCTTTGGCTTAACAAGGAAAGGCTGGATGGGTCTGTGAGGATAAAAGTGTGTGAGCCAGATCTCCGAGCACCCGAGGGAAGTACTTGAGGACAGCAGGAGGAAGCCCCCGATGTCACCTGGGCGTTCAGCACACGTTCAGTTTAGTGCGTGGCCAGCGGCTCTGGAGCCTGCTGGTTCAGAAGGACTTAGGTCAATGCTGTGGATGATGGATGCCCGGTGGGTGACGTGGGGCAGGGGAACGGGTCTTAGCTCTGATCTTCATGGAGGCCAGTCCTACCGCACCAAAGTTCCTGTGGCACCTGCCACAGGATTGCCTTGGGGCTGGCCCAGGGAGCTGGGCCACTTTCTCATGTTAACGTAGGTCTGAGGAGAGGACGGAGACTCCTCCTCGGCAGCTTCCTCTCCTCCTCTGTTACCCTCCAACTCCTTTGCGCTCTCCCTTCCTCTCCATTCCTTACCCTCTTTAGCCCCTGTCCCCCCAGCTCCCACCTGCTGCTCCCTGTCCCTCTCCACTCCCTGCCGTGTGTGCTTCCTGGCTCCTTGGCTCCTTGGCTGTGCCTCTCCTTTTTCTGTCTACTCTTCCTCTGTCCCTGACTTCTTGCCTCCTGCTCCTCCCCGACTCCTTTTGCCTCAAATATTTGCCCCCAGCCCCCTCTCCTCTCTGTTTTTAGGAGGAGCCTGTGGAGCCCACCTGCTCTGAGGGGCAAGCTCAGCCATAGGCCAGCGGCTGGAGGGCATCCGCATTCAGCTCTCACCCCCTCCCCGTGGGTGGAGCCCGTCATTTCCTCGTGCTCCAATGCTTTGCAGGGTGACCTGGAGAGCCAGAGGTGGCCGCGCCTGTGCCAAGGACCCTGAGAGCTGGCAATCCACCGCAGAAGCCTCAGAGTTCACTTAGTTTAGTTGTTTCCTCAGACCTTATTTATTCATTTATTTTTGGAGCAGCAGACAATTTTTAAAAATCATTTTTGTGTATCACACCAACATATAAAACCAAAACAGAGTTGCTTTGGTTGGCATGGGGGTGAAGACGCTGATCCTGACTGACTGATTCTACGCAGGTTGCATAGTTAGTGACGCTGGGGGAGGGGCTGTGCACCAGAAGAGGACCTGTGCTGGAGGGGACGGAGGCCTGCCAGGGACCAGTGACAGTGGGAAAGAATGCCAGAAGAAGCGGCGGGGGGTGGGGGTGGTGGAGCTGGGCCAGGTGGCACACGATGGGACAGGCCCTGCGGGTTGCTCAGGGGGCTGCCCGCGGGCGGATTCCTGAAGAGGAGGGCAGTTGGATGGAAGACCATGGTGACAGCAGAGCCCCTAGGTGGGTTGTTTAGGCTCTGTCCTGCAGTGGCCTCCCACCACCCTGGTTGGAGCTCACTTGGTGGGGGCAGTAGAATCCAGTCCTTGGGTTCCAAAGGGCCCTTCCAAAGGGGAGGGGCAAAGGTGGGTGGCTTGGCCGGGCTGGATCTTGGCACCTGAAGTCACTGGCACTGTAGTCTTGAACGAGATCTTCCTGGGTCAGGTCCCAGTTCCTTTCCTGTCATGCTCTTCATCACCGTGCTCGTGTCTCCACCGTTGGTAGAGACCTTGATTTTGGCTGGCCTCTGTGTGACAGCTGGGGTCTTGTTTAGCTGACCAGATGCCCCGGGTGGTAGCTTGCCTGTGATGTTTAAGGGATTATTGATACTTCTGGCCAAGAGCAGCAATTTAGGAATAATTTCTTGGGCTTCCCGGTGCTTTTGGTGGCCAGAGCTTCCCCACAAGTGCCTTGGGAACCAAGCCATTTGAAGCCCTGGTAGAAACACCATGTCCCCCAGCTGGTTCCCATGGATCATTGTTATGATGGTAACAAAGGACAGTTCCTCATACACACTCTCCGGTCCTGCATCCAAGCGGTTATTCCAGGAGTGGAGCTGGAATCATCAGCAAGGCAGCCTTCCTTTCTCATTCCTTGCCTTGGCTGCAGAGTTCCTCGGTGTAGCACATCTGTTTAGGGTGGCATGCCAACACCTGGTCCAGTGGTCCATGTCTTCCTAACCTGCACCAGTGGCAGACATCACTAATCAATTACAGTTCTCTTCCTCACAAGCCCAGACAAACGCTTATGAGCTTTTTGGAGCTGGCACTTGGATCCTTGTTCTGATGTATGACATTCGTTCATTGATTCATCCTTTCATGCATGTAATAGAGCATTTACTGAGCTGGGGTTATGAGCCAGACTCTGCCCAATGCAAGGAAAAGAAGCCGTGGTCCCTGCCTCATCAAGGAGCTCTGAGTATCGTTGACAGACATACAAATAAATGGCTTATTACTACCTAAATCCTTAAGTTGGGGAGCAGAGTTAGGAATCTCTTCTCCAGGAGCCTAGGGGAGATAGGACCTAAGTGCTAATGGTGTGAGAATGGGTCAAGGGTCTTTTTGCCACTTCGGATTCAGCCAGCATCTTCTCATGCCCCCTGTGCTTAATGATGCCAGTGGTGGATGGCAGGAGATGCCATTCAAGTCCTGAGACAAAGCTCAGCCAGAGAGCCAGCTCTGGTGGCCCATCCTTACTAGCACCTTCTCTTCCACAGGAACAGGGACTGAAGGCCAATAACTCCAAAGAGTTAAGCATGTGCTTCACAGAGGTGAGTGAGGGGCAGAGTGGGGAGTGGGTGTGGGGCCCAGAAGGGGGTGTTTCCCAGGTGAGTCTCAGACTCACTTGCACAGGCCCGGGCTAGTTGAGCTTCTGGCCCACCTACTGTGGGCTGGGCACTCACTGCTGGGGGTCTAGGCAGGACCCTTGGCCGTCTCCTTAGATAAGACACAAGCAGGTGCTCTGAGCAGAGCCCCTCTCAAGCCTTCCTGACTCTTTATGACATGTGTCCTGAGCACCTGCTCTGTGCTGGTTTTGTGATACTGAAGAACTAGAGAAGTAAGGGAGCTTAAGCTTCCAGTGGAGGAGAGCTCAGACGGAGATGGGCAAGGAAGCTTCATGGAGCAGAGGGATTCAAAGAAATTTAGGAACAGGAAGAACAGAACTTTCCCCTCCCCTCTCCTCTCCTCCCTCCCCTCTCCTCCCCTCCCTCCCCTCCCCACTCCCCTCTCCTCTCTTGCTCCCCTTTCCCTCTCCTCTCCTTTCCAGAAGCAGGTGCTTGTGGGTCCTGGGAATTTCTTCTTTTTTTTTTTTTTTAAAGATTTTATTTATTTTATTTGACACAGAGAGAGA
>LNAC01000330.1:0-83023 GCA_002007465.1 Ailurus styani | reverse complement strand
TGGGAATTTCTTCTTTTTTTTTTAAAGATTTTATTTATTTTATTTGACACAGAGAGAGAGATTACAAGTAGGCAGAGAGACAGGGGGAGGAGGAAGCAGGCTCCCTGCTGAGCAGAGAGCCCGATGTGGGCCTCGATCCCAGGACGCTGAGATCATGACCTGAGCCGAAAGCAGAGGCTTTAACCCACTGAGCCACCCAGGCGCCTGGACCCTGGGAACTTCTTGAGATCTTAGTACTATGCCCCTCCTCTCTGGTCCACAGACCCTCTGCCTCACTTGCAGCATCAGCCCATTTTCCTGGGGACTGCTGCTCTGGCTCCTGGAGCCCAGGGCTTGGCTCAGCTCCATGGAAGCCCAGCTCCATCTCCAGGCAAGCGCAAAGCAGTGTCCCCTGGGTGGACTGGGAGGGCAGGGGCTCAAGGACTCTACTTCTTGAGTCCTTTTCTGTGCCTGACCCCAGGCCTGCTGACTCATTTGGTTTTCTGTCTTTTGTTGTGTCTTTGCTTCTGTCCCCCACTTGTGCCCTGGCTGCAGCTCACGACCAATATCATCCCAGGGAGTAACAAGGTGATCAAACCTAACTCAGGCCCCCGCAGAGCCACACCGTCGGCTGCCTTGACCGCTGTCTCCTTCCTGATGCTGAAGCTGGCCTTGTAGGCTCTGGAAATCATGTCGGGAGATTTCCGGAAACTACACAGATGAGAACACCCACCTGGCAAAATGGAAACACACACAGACGCACACACACACCTTGCAAAAAAAAATTCCCCCCCCGACCTTGTCTCTGAACCTATCTCCTCCCAGGTTTCTTCTCTGGAGAAGTTTTTCTAAACCAAACAGACAAGCAGGCGGGCAGCCTGGGAGCTGGCCCAGAGGTCCCCTGGCAAGGGAAACCCATTGCTGAGGAAGGGCGCGGGGGTCTAGAAATGCCCTTTGCTTTCTCCTGGTGTTTTCCTCTCTGGATCCTGCTGACGTAAGAGACCAAGACAACACCCCTGCGGCCCAAGGGACTCGTGGCTGTGCTGATGCGAACTGGGAGCAGTGTGGCCGCCCTTCTCCAGCTACCCACTCCAGGGACCTGCGGGGGGCCTGGCAGAGGGCGTCGGGTGGTGGGGCAGTGAGGCTGGCCGCTGGGGGTCCAGCTGGGTACCTCGGCACCCCCCATTGGGCTTCAAGGGTAGAGTTTATTTCACTCTGTCTGTGAGTTGAGTGGGTCTGACCTGGGAACCCCCAGCAAGGCCTGGGGAGGGTGTGGCGCTGGGCTCCCCGATGTGGCCTGGAGGGGGGTGGCCAGGGCCAGCTCCGGGGGGCTTGGGAGCTCAGCCCTCCTGGGACATCCCCTTGGGTAGAGGGAGCAAAGCTTGGGCACCAGCCTAAGGCTGCTGCTTCCTCCTCAGTGGCAGGAATTTTGAAATCAAAGAGAAACGATCCTCTGTTGGCTCTTTCGGTTTCTTGTGGGTCCATTTGGTGGGTTTCTCCCTCCCCCGCTCCGGGGAGGGGGGTCCCCGAGAGGGGCAGAGAAGAGCACGGTGGACGCCTGCCAGCCCTGTGCTCTGGTGGCTGCTCTCTCCCTCTGTCGGCTCCCTCTTCCTCTTTTCCACGTTCTCCCCTCATTTCCCAGACAAACACCAACTCTATGTACATAACTCCTTTCTCAACATATATGTATATATACATCCATATACATATATCGTGTGGTTTCCCCTTTTTTCCTTTTTTTAAGAAGCAAAACTATGGAAATAATACCCCAACAGATGAGCGAAAATGTATTATTGTAAAGTTTATTTTTTTTAATAATGTTGTCTATAATGGGAAAAAAAACATAAAACAAAACGGTGATCGACTCCCTGTGTCTCTGCCCCCGTCGGGCTGACTGGGCTGTGGAGGGGGGGTTCCTGGTCCGTATTCATACTTAGCCAAGGCTCCAATAAACATACTAGGAAGCAGCTTGCCTTCTGCCTCACTCCGGGTGCGCCTTCTCCCCCTGTTCTGTTCTTGGCCCCGTGTCACCTCTTGGCCGCTTACGTGGGCTCTTGGCGGGCCTCGGGGGGAGTGTGTGTGTGTGTGTGTGCGTGTGCACACGTGTCTCCATCCATGCTGGGTCTTTGGTGTGGCTGGTGGAGCTCTTTTAGGAGATGGTTTTCCACTTGGTGGATCTCGGCATCCTGGCCATGCCGAGCCTGCTGGGCCTTTCTTCACCCATCGTCTCCCGCCTCCCCTCGACCCATCAGTGCCAGGGTCCATTGGCCCCAGCCTTGAAGAGAAAGAAGGCAGCGGTGGGGATGGAGGGCCAGAAGACAACTTGACCTTGATGCTTCGGGTCTGTTTTGGTTTTAAGGCTGCCTGGCTGGTCCTATTAAGTGGCGCTGTTGGTGTTAACACAGAGTGAGGTGGTATCTTCCCACTGGGACTCCTGGTTTATGTGAGGTATGTGATTGTGAAGGCAGGGACCTGGCCTCAGGGCTCCCACCAGAGAAGGAAGACGACTGTGGTCCATCCCTCCTTCTCTTTTTCTCTGTTAACTGCCTAGGCTCCACCTGGACCCTGGACCTGCCCTAGTCTCCTGGAGAGATTCTCCCTGGAGAAGGCGGGCAGGATGCCTTCTGGCTGAGTGTGTGTGTGTGCACCCCTGCGTGCAGGCTTGTGAGGGTTCGTGTGCACATATGAGTGGGTGCACAGGGCGGGGAGGGAGGAGGGAGGCTGCCACGTGGGGGAGGGGTGTTCCCGCTGTCAGGGCTGCACGTGACCCCATCAGGAGATGAGATGCTGTTTTTCAGTCTCCTGATTCTGGGTCCCCCCAAATGGCTCTGGTTTCCAGGTGCAGAGACATTGGCCGCATTGGCTCGTGGGGGTGATGAGTTCCAGCCTGTGCCTTGGAGGGACAGTGGGCCAGCCTGCTCTCTTCCCCAGCCACCACTGGCCTTACTCTGGGTAGAGGTGGCCATGGAGTTTACTTGGGAATCCATGTTCTTTGTGAAGAAAGAAGACTGGTTGACTTAGAAGGCTTTGGGGGGAGAAGGGTCACAGAATCAGTGGAAGGTGGGGGGAGCAGGGGAGCCTAGGGAAGGAACCAAAGGACATCTGAAGGGACAGAAGGCATGGTCTATGGGGTCAGAATGCTGCCGCCTCTGGAATGAACGCCACCAACTGTCTCCCAGCTGACTGCACTGGGGCCTGGTGCCCACCTCCTGCCGTACTTGGGTGGGAGAGGAGAATATGTCACGTCTGCTATTCCTAATGTGATACAAGCCCTTGGCTTGCATAATGAAGGGGAGAAAGTTTCCCAAAAGGAAATGGAGGCACCATTAGGAAGGAGGAATTATCGTGGGACAGCTTTCCTCTGCCGGAAAACCTCTCCTTTTCCTGGTATCACATAGCTGAAATTTTACTATTAAATATTCATTCCTTTGGTTGGGATGATTCCTGTTCTCCGTGATCCTCTCGAAATATGTAATAAAACTGGGAAGAATAAAAGTGTTACTACCTTAATGCTAATTAGTTTATTGGTCTGAATGAATCTTAGTTAACATTTAGATATTTGGACCTAGACATTGAGATTGGGCTCGGGGGACAGTTGAGTGAAGAGGAGCAGGAACAGAATCAGGGGAAGGATGGTAGGGGCTCCAGAGATAGAGCCAAAAATATTTTAGGGTTCTTCTGGGGAGAGTCAGCTACATGAACTATAGGCTCGCTGTGCCTTTGCCCCAGTCAGTAGTCTGTACAATGTGATTTCTTTGCCACTAGCCCCTGGGCGATTCCAGGTCTGGGCACACATCTATCTGCAACTAGACCCCAGGGCCTTGTCAGGACTGAGACCACACAGGAATGCTTTTCCCCTCCCCGGGGAAGCTTCTAGCCTGGGACATATTTGCTCAGTCAAGAACCCAGACATCCGCCTCCTGCCTGGCTCATGCCGGGCTGCCCTCCTCTAACTACCGTAGCTGGGACCACTCAGACTGGGCTGCAGGCTCAGGGGAGACCTGTCGCGGCGGAGGATCCAAGAAGGCCAGTTTGGGATCACAGAGGACGCCACATCGAGTGAGCTGAGCCCGGGTCCTGAGCTGACCTCGGTGGCAGGCTGCCTAGCTGGACCTCTGCCTTGTTCGGAGACCAGATGCTGGGTCATTATCAGCTCCCCTGCATCCCACATCCTACCTTCCTAACCTGCTTGCCAACACAGGTGTCACAGGACTGAGCCCAACCCTGCTCCCTTAAGTCCTTCGAAGACACCAGCCCTGACTCCATCCTCAGGCCCTAGCTGGGTCCTGCTGTCTCTGCCAGACCCTCTTGATGCCAAGCTTCTCCAGGGCTTCCAGGGCGGCCAGCTGTCACCTGTATCCTGGCTCTTGCCCCGCCCAGGAGCCCTGGGTTAGCCTCCCCTGTGCTGCTGAACTGCTGGTCCCTGGGCTCCCTGGGTCTGACGGTCCACCTGCAATGGTTTAACTTCATGCCCGAGGGCCTCATGGGGGGCGGTGTGCACGCACACATGTGTGCATGTGCCTAGTTCCCAGCCCTGTCCCAGAGACCGATTAATGCCTGTAGGAGACAAAGACTTGCCTTTCTGCACGTAAGCGTGAAGCCCTAGTGTTGCCTGCCACTGCTTTGCCAGCCTTTTCTAACTTGTGAAATGAGTTGAAGCTGGGTCTTCCCTCCCTTGTAGGCTAGGCTACCAGGGGATAAAACTGGCCAAACCCTCTGTGTTGATACAAGTGAATGTATCCATAGCCTGTTGCCCATTCTTTCAAAGTGTCAGTGGGGAGTAGATATTTATCCTTCAGGAATAGATTTGATTTTTTTTTAAGGAAAAACCAGTCATTTGGAGCCCAAACTGCTAACAAGTTGATGTCATAGTAGTAGATTTATCATCTTGTTTAGTCTTGGTTATCTCACCTACAAAGTTCTGTTAGATGATGCTGAAGGCCCTTCTCAACTCTGGATCAGCTCTGGAGGGAGAAAGAGACACGGACAGACAGAGGCCTGCACCCAGAGGCTCTTCCTTCCTCAGGAGGCCACCCCGCATTCTGAGCAAGGCAGGGCCAGCCCCATCTGCCCCCGTGGCCATTTGGAACTTCTAAGTTCAGATGTGTTTTCTAAAATCCCAGCCATACTACTTCCTTGTTCCACTCCGATCTTAAAACAAGTGAGTGAACGGAAAGGGCTTAGAAATCTTCGTAAAGATGTGGTTTGTGGAGTCAGGGCTGCGCAGAGAAACATCAGTTAATCAGAACATGGATTCGCCACATTCCACTTCTGGACTGATGTGCTTTTTTGTGCTACACCTTCCAGAGCAGAGAAAGGGCGGTGAACATTTTAGGAGGATTTTGATAGCATTGCTCAAAACTGAAATGAAATGTGGATATTTAAAAATATGTGTACATGAGATTTAACGAATGCTTACACAGCACCCACCGTGTGCCAGACACGGTTCCAAAACTGCATGACCATCCACTCATTTCATTCCCACGGGGACGCAGCGAGGCTGGCTCTCTCTCCCCATTCTGCCGATGAGCAGACTGAAGCACAGACAAGGGGTGAGTCCGCCCCAGATTGCACGGCGGGTCGGCGGCAGCGCCAGTGGGCTGCCTTGTGGGTCAGGGCTCAAGCTGCGGTGCCAGGCTGCTGCCCAGTGGAGCTGCCTCGTTGGCACCCTGCTCGATGCTGGCCAGCGGCTGGCCTGATGGAGGCAGTCCCTTCCCTGGGGGGCTCCAGGTGGTCTGGGCTTCATCACTGTGCTTGCCTTTCCCTCTCCAGCCTGCCCCGCACACGGTGAGGGAGTTCTGTAAACGAGGTTCATGAGATCAAGGACAGTGTGGACTCAAGAAGGGAGAGAAGAGCAAGAAACATGCTCACCCGGCGTAGCTACTCTGGACGTGGCTCGCCCCAGGTCTGCCTGGGGGGGGGCGGTCCACCTCCGTGTGTGCTGGGATGGCTGTGGACCTTTGGGGAAACAGTTTGGGCTGGAAGAGGGCCTCTTGAGGAAGGAGCTTCACCATCTAGGAACCTGCTCATTTGATGCTGAGCTGCTCTTGCCTCGGGGACACCACAGTGTAGAGGAAAGAGGGTGCACTTGGGGGTCAGGCGGACCTGACTGTGCAAGACAGATCTGTCATAGGATGGCTGGCTGATCACATCTAGCGTAAAGCTTCAGGTTCCTCATTGGTTAAATGGGGATGGCCATCCCTGCCTCATAGCAACACTTGTCGCCCAAGGTGGGCAGGCACTTGGCCAGGCCCGTCCCTTCATCAGTGGGCACGCTACCCTGGACCTCCACAGATTCTGGGCACCTGCCCAGCCCTCCAGGGCTCCTCCTCTTAGCAGCCGGATTCCTTGTGGCAAACACAAGAACATGGTTGTCATTAGGACCCTGGATTGCACTCTTTGAACCCTTGCCAGCTGGGGTTGAGCGGGCAGGAGGGGTGGGGAGAGAAAAAAGGGAAACTTCTTTGTTACTTGTAAAGCAGAGTTGACTTGATCGATGAGTCACCAGGGACAGTGGCCACAGAACAGCCAAATGTCATGCTCTTTGGAGTCCTTTTGATTGGCCACCTCCTCTCCATGCACGAAGGCAGAGGACATGCCTGCTGTAGTGACACCTCAGCTCAAGGACACCAAGGCAAACGCATCGTGGGCCACCAACTCCAAATGGAGACCAGGAAGCACCGATCGGGCGTGGGGCCTGAAGATGGTGTCAGCACCCATGGGCGACAGGCTGGCATGGGGTCCTGGTGGTGGGCCAAGGCAAGAGCAGAGCGACTTAGCTACCATGGGATCTTGGGAACAACCAGTGGGGAGGGAGCCCCAGGCTCCTCTTTTGGGATGACGTCTGAATTACCTCCATGCTTTCTGAGCAGAACTGGCCCTCCTCTGAGATTTCCCTATAGAAACAAGGCTGACAGTGAGGTGGAGTCTAGCCACATTCGAGCCCATAGGCTCTCTTCAAGAGGTGGAGGGTACATCTGGAAGGGGATCAGGGGACCTGCATGCGAAATCTGCCTGGCTATCTATAGCTAAGTCCTTGAACGTCTCTGAGCCGCAGGAAGGCTGCTCTATATTAGAGGTCGGCTGGTGTTTTTCTATAAAGGGCCCAATAGTAAGTATCATAAGCTTTGTGGGTCCTGCCGACTTGGCTGCCAACTACCAACTTGGCCTTTCATAGACAATATGTAAATCATGGGCTCTGACCGTGTTCTAATAAAACTGTATTTACAAAAGCAGATGCAGGCTGGACTTGGCCGAGGGGTCATAGTTTGCCATTCCTTGCTCTAATTAATCTCTGAGATGAAGCTCTTGATCCCTAGAAGCCTGAGCACTGAACTTTGGTGGCGGGAGTGCTGAGGGGTGGCAGGGCTGGAATCATCCTGGGGCTGGATGAAGAGAGAGGGCAGTCCGCCACTGTGACAAGAAGGTGAAATTGGTGGGAAGGAAGGGCCTCGCGCTGGGCGGGAAAGAGGAGCGAAAGTAGGTACCCCATGGGCCGTGCTCGCGGTGGGGTGGTCCGGTGCACAGGGGCTGCGGTTGTGCTCTGCGCAGGGGCTTTGGGCCAGGTGGGCAGATGGGGCTGACACTCAGCTGCACTCAAGTCACCCACCCGTGGGCCCACCCCGGGCCTGAGGAGGGGGCCCCGCTTGCTGGTTTGCACGAGGGCTTGTGAATGTGCTGCAGCCGGACCCATGGCCAAGAGCAAGGGAAGAAGGCAAGCTGCCGTTCCAGGGCTGGGAAGGGAGAAGGGTCACACGCCACACACAGAGAAGGTGGGGCATGGCAGCAGGGGCCCCCGAGAGCCCCGCGTGGCTGATGGCAAGTCACTTAACCTGGCCGGGGGCCCCCCCTTTCCTCATGGACGAAAGGAAGGGTCAGAGGCACCGCTCGCCCAGGCTCCCTTCCACAAATGAGATTCTGTGGATTTTATGACTGCCAGCTATTTCTGAACTCACCAGCCTGGCACAGAATGACTTGGAAGGAGACGGAATTCATCTTTCTCTCAATAAACACCGCCACCCGCTTGGTTGCTTCCATTTTTCACCCAGCGTCTCGTGCAATGCTTTGGACGGCTACTGTGGGGCTCATTCTGGGTATGGCTGTGGTGGCGCCCCTCACGCTCTGCTCCATTTCTTCCCCTTTCATGGTAGCGTTTCCCAGAATGTTGACACCTGCTGGGGCCACAGGGAGCTACGTCTATCAGGTCCTGCCTCCCCTTCCCAGGGAGGCCACACTGGCTTCCCCATCTAACCCGGATGCTGCTTGGACGTCAGAGGTCACGGAGCTGTTTACACTTGGACCACCTAGACCCAAAGTGACTCATCCTCGTCAAATATCTCTGTAGGACGAGTTTGCCCAGCTACCATGGCTGGCGTGATTTGGGGGTGTGGAAGCTCTTGCAGCCAGAAGAGAGGCATCTGGGGAAACCTCCCCTGTGATTTTCCCTGGGCACGCAGTGGACACCCCTTCTCTCCTCCCTGCCCAGCCTCACGCGTGAGGTTGACAATTTAAAATAAACGCTGCAACTCTCACTCCACTTCATTTAAAAACCAGAGTCCAGCCTGGCAGGCTGAACAAATCCTTGTGGGATGACACTTCTGGCCTGGTCCATCCTTCACTTTTATCCTCTGTGGAAGATGAAAGGCCTTTTTTTCAGGGGCCTCCACAACCTGAAATCGCTCTTAATTCTCATTGTGTTAGAAAGCCGGGCGAGTGTGAGGCCACAGGACATGAAAGACTCTAAAATGCCTGCGTCCCAGAAGTTTCATTAATAGCATTTCAACCTGGGAGCTGCTGAAATAATCTCTTCCAAGTGAGGAGGCGACTCTATTGGCTCCTGAAAATGGTCCAGAGGGGCTGTTGTCCTGGTGATGAGGGGACCCCTCAGCGGCCCCTCAAACTCGCCCAGGCCCGTGCATCTCAATGTCTGGGGCCTGTGCAGCTATGGAGAGGACAGGTCTAGAAAGACGGCCGGGCAGTGGGAGGAGTGCTTGTGTGAGCAGCCATGACTGCTGGGTCCCTGTTGTGGGTGGGATGGGGCTGAGCCCATGCAGTGGCCCTTATTCCTCCGGGTGTTAGCTGGCAGGGCTTTCTTCATGCATCCTGGCATCTTCCCCCAAGTCTGCTGGGCCAAGATCCCATGCATCTGGGGGACAATTCAGGCTGGTCCTGGGCATCTCCATGTGGACTCGAGACTCACGGCTCCGGCATGAAATCCGATGGTGTCAGGACAGTGGGAGGCCTGGGGACGGGTGCTACCTCCTTCTGAACTGGGCTGTGGTGTTGAGAGCAGAAGACGGGGGCTCCCTGGGATCCCTCCAACTCCCATCCTTGGGGCTGCTGTCCCAGAAACCCTCCCCTTTTCACTCCACCCTCTGAGTCGGGCCAGGGCTGTGGCCTTGGACACTTCCTTGTGTTGAAGCCGCTTCAGAGCCTATACATGGGGCAGGCAAAGGCGGGTTTTGATGCTGGGTGGGGCTTAGCAGGTTAGCGGAGTCCGAGGGGCCGTTGGGCACCAGCAAGTCAGGCTTATTGTCACGGCCATTCTCTTCCCGCAATTCCGTCTTTCATCCTTCCCCTTTCCAGTGTCTTCCGCTGGACTGCTTTTCTCTGGTGTCACCTGCTCATGAAGGAGTGTTTGTTCAGCCTCTGTAGGCCCTGGAGAAGTAAGGGCTTTCCTCCTCCAAGCCCTCTCCTTCATGTCAGGTTGCATTTCCTCTTAGTGGCCTGTCCCACCTGAGTGGCATCTCAGGGGATGTGTCTCTGCATAGTCCTTAAACTAGCCGCTCTCTCTCCTTCCTTCTTGATGATCCCACCTGCACTGCCCCCACCACCTGGTCCCACCAAGTGCTAAGTTGGCTGCGGAGTTGAGAGCAGGAACCACGGGGGCCCCCATCAGCATGGTAGGCAGCCTCCCTCCATCCAAATGGTTCATCCTAGGAGCGCCATCTCCCCCACTAGCAGCCTCTCCAAATTTTCTTGTGCATTTTCTTGCATCCCTCCATTAGCTGGGACCAAACCCTTTTCATTTGAATGAAATGGGAGGTCAAGGGAGATTCATCTAAATGAATCAAAAAATTTGAACTTTAGAATCTTGCTTTACAAGTAATATGATCTCTTTGTAGTAGGACAAAGCTCTTGTAAAGGCCTGTGAGACCCGTGGGATCTGGCTGGCTGCCTTCCCCACTCCTTCCCAATTGCTCTCCCCTGCTCACTCCCTCCAGCCACGCGGCCTCCTTCCTGTGCTTTGAACATGCCTGGCTGGCTCCCACCTCTGCGTCTGCACCGTGGCTGTTTCATCTGTCTAGAGTGTTCTTCTCCTAATCATTGTAGCTACCTTCCCTGCTACCTCCTTCAAGTCCCTGCTCACATGTCATCCAGTTCATGAGTCCTTTCTTGTCCAGGACACCTCTCTCAGCTGCCTCCTTCAGGACTTCCCGTTCCCTAACACTTTACTTCTCCAAGCACGTGTCATCTTCCGACAGACTATACATACACACATATGTTCCTGTGTGTTCGGGGTGTGCGCGTGTGGATGTATGTGGATGTGTGTTGGGTATTTATGGCCTGTCTCCTTCCACTACAATGCAAACCCCAAGAGGGCAGCATCTTCAGTTGTTGTTTTTCCATTGCGATCTCCAGGCGCCTGGAACAGTGCCTGGAAGAGAGGGAACCTCAGCAAAGGTTTGTTGATTGACTGAAAAAAGTAGATCAGGAGTTTCACTGGGTCCCAGGAGAATGTGCAGGTGGCACACTGAGAGAAAACAGGATGTGGGAGGAACAGAGAGCATCTCAAATTAGTACATCAAAGCAGAAGCCCAGAGAGTACTGGCCTGGGACAACTTTTCCTTATTGTTGAAACTGGGATGCATGGGTGGCTCAGTCGGTTAAGCATCTGCCTTAGGCTCAGATCATGATTCCAGGGTCTTGGGATCGAGTCCTGCATCAGGCTCCCTGCTCAGTGGGGAGCCTGCTTTTCCCTCTGCCTGCTGCTCCCCCTGCTTGTGCTCTCTCTCTGTCTCTCTGACAAATAAACAAATCTTAAAAAAGAAGAAAAGAGAAGAAACAAGTCCAGAACATGTATTATCTCCCAGGGCCACACAGTGCATTCTTAACAGCAGGGCTGAGCCTAGAACTCAGGACTCTGTTAGTCTGATCCTCTTCCTTCCATGCTGAGCAATGGTTTCTTCTCTCAGATGGTTGCCTCATAGCCTGTGATCTCATTTAAGACTTACTTTGTTTAGCAAACTCTTCTGGTGGGTAGGACAAAGGGAACTTTCCATGGAGCCCACAAAGCAGCACAGATTTACAACTGGTCAGATTTGATGAGGCTGTCTAAAGAAAACCCTTGGCTGAGTATGGAGACTTGAACATTTGTTTTAAACAAATTTGGCGGAGTTCCTCTGCAGGAAGCTTATTTTATAATCAAGATGTCACACATCTGGATTTCTCCAACCCATCCCTCCAAATCACTGTGTGTCCTGGTTTACCCAGGCTCACCTTCCTAGTTAAAAAATTGGGAGGTCAGTTAGGAAAAACCCACCTGGTGTAGGAGCCTGAGCTGGGAAGGGTTAAAGAGGGGCCCTGAATGGAGAGACAGAGGAAGGGGGCTTATTCACTCTGTGGAGCTACTGATAATAAAAGGGGAAAATTAAGTCTTGCTTGTTCAGGTATGTGATTGAGAAAGGCCATTGGCAGAGGGACGAGGAGCTCATTAGAAATCACCAGGCCATTACGGCGGAGATCAACAGCTGCCTCTTGAAATGGGGAGGACGTAGATACAATCTCAGGAAGGCGATAAAATGGAAAGGTTCTGGTGCGCCCTGGAGAATGAACGGAACCTCATACAAAGTCTATTTGGGTGAGCAGGCTCCTTATCATAATTACTCCCCAGCCACTGGTGATAGGGCATGAGGGGCACTGGTCAGGGGGCCAGAGTCAGGGGTCGGAGGCAAAGATCCCTGGCCTCCCGTCGGGGTCACAAACCTGCTGACTTTTCAAGACAAAGGAGAAGTCAGGGACCAGGAATAGCAAACCCTGGGTCTTAAGGTTTTGAAATTTACTGACAACCTTCTACTTAAAAAAAAATGCTTCGTGTGCATGACACGGGGCTCTCCTCTCCGTGGCGGGCAAGTCGGGAAGGGCTGCACATGGGCCAAGGGGCCCGTTCTCATCCGTTCTCATCCTTGTGCTCCTGTCCCACTGTGAGCTGGGGATGAGTGTGTGTGTGCCCCAGGGGGCACGTATATACACGCACACACGTACACATTTCTTCTTGGCAGCATGATGAGGGTGGGTGGAATTGTGCATTCTGACAAGTCTCTGAACCAAACCTGAGTTCCTTTCTGGGAAGCCGACTGACGGACAAGTCGAAGGGCAGTGGGCTGAGACAGGGCGGGACCATGGAGACCCGGCTCCTCGGCCCAACCGGGTGGCCACCCAGCGACTTGTGGTCTAAGGTGACCAGGGGAACCAAGGTTGGGCCTGGTAGCGGGCTGGTGGGAAGCCCACGCTGCGGGGTGGGGGTGGGGGGATCCTGCTGCTTGTCCACCTGCCTTCCTGTCTCCAACCCAACTGAGAGCCCATCAGTCCGGAGCATTTCCTTCAGTGGCCCCCGTGACGGCCCTCTTCCCATGATAATTTGCAACTAGTGAAGAATTTTGCTAAACCCTTCATTTGGCTTTTAAAAATGTCATTAACTATTTGCACACGACCTCAGAGAGAAATCACAAGAAGAGTGGATGGGGACAAAAGCCTCCACAGGGAATGTAGAGAGATTTCCCTTTCCACTTTAATTGGCTTCCCTGTGCCTGGGAGAGATTGCCTCACAATAAAAGATGGATAGGATTTCGATGCTGCATCCCTTTGGATGGGGTCTAGGAAGTATTTGCTCTTTGGGGAGTTCTGCGCATGGCCCTCAGGGCTGTACTGAAGTGACAGTGTCCCTGAGATGGACAGCAGGCAAAGGGCAGAGGGGTTCTAAGTAGCTCCTCATCACTGAGGGTAGTCATTGGTGGAGACTTAAAAAAAAAAGATTTATTTATTCATTTGAGCGAGAAAGAGAGAGAGAGCGAACAGGGGGGAGAGCAGAGGAACAGGGAGAGAGAATCCCAAGTAGACTCTGTGCTGAGCACGGAGTCTGAAACCGGGCTCGATCTCATGACCCCAAGATCACGACTTGAGCCGAAACGAAGAATCGGATGCTCAGCCGACTGCACCACCCAGCTGCCCCAGATGGGGGCTTTTGACGGGCTACTCCGCTAGGATGGGCAAGGCATTTTGCTGGGCCTGGAGGAAAAGGTGTGGGGGAGGCAGTATCTGTCCGGGAGTCAGAAAAGCAAGGCTGTGGTCCCTGTCCTGGTCCAGGGACTTCCTCGTGTCTGCCACCATTTCCTCTTCTGTCAATGAGTGGCTTGGAGCAGGTGCTCGGGCAATCTAGAATGAGCAGAATGGGGGAGAGCTGTGGGTGGCCTACTGTGTGTGGGCCGTCTCGGTGTGGGCCAGGTCCATTTCCAGCTCCTTCAAAGACAAGCTCCCGCTAAGTGACCTTGGGAAGCCACCAAACCTCTGTAAGTCTCAATTTGTCACCCGTACAGGGGGTTGTGACCCTTATTTTGAAGAGTTGGGAGTATTGAATGAGCTAATGTAAATACAGTGCACAGGCTGGCACAGAGTAGGCTCTCAACAGAATAGGTGGCCTTCTTGGGTCCTTATTTCCTCATTGCCCACACCCAAGTCTTTCTCACCCACTTGCTGCTCCAGGTTCGAGAATCGGAAAGCCAGATACGGCGACTGTACGGGTTGATTCCGTGTGTAAGTAAGGGCACTGGGGAACTTTCTAGCGTTCTGCTCTTGGCTCTCTTGGGGGATCGCTGTAAGTCACGGCTGCTTGATGAAGGTTTGCTTTGTCTGTAAGCCCATTCTAGAAGACGCTGCCCGGTATAGGCAATGTCCCTGAAATACATGATCTTAGATTTTAGTACAGGAAAAATGAAGTCCTCCTTGATGTTAGGCCACTACAGAGCAGATCGTATTTCCCCTTTTGGCCTCGGTTGCCAGAAAACTCAATTAAATTTTGTGCTTAGGAGCTATAATGCTTGAAATACTTGTACTACCTAACCTCTCTCACACATCCTTCAGGGAAAGCTCTGACTCCCCAGGTCTGGGAAAGAGGCCCACTTTAGTGCCTGTGGTATTCATGCTTTCCTCAGACAGAGCACTGTCAGGCAGATGTCCTCCCTCCCTTTCTCTCAACACACACACACGCGCATGAAACAGTCAACGCACACACATGCACACACATATGTACACATGTAGGTGTGCGTGCACACACATGGGCTCACCCCCACCCCCAGCTGTAAGTTCCTTGAGGCCAGAGTATGTCTTTCAGCTCAGTACATCGGCGCAGAACACCTGGCATCTGCAATCTATGAGAAACTCAATAAACGCTCATCGACAGAAGGTGAATGAATGAACAAGTGCTTATATAAAACATTTCAGTTCAGGCATCAGATGGAGTCATCTTTTCTATTCAATGGGGTTTGATCTTTTACATTTCGATCTTCTACGATTATTGCACACCTTTCATGGTAAACACGACTCTAAAGCTTTTGGAATAATGCCGGGTTAGGGATGTAAATAAATGAACAATGAATAACTCCCTTTCTTGGCCACAATACCTCATGTGCCCACTCCAGCCTGAGAGCGCCTTGTGCTGCAGACCATAGACTTTGGAGTGGAGAAGGACACACATTTTCTTGGCTCTGTCCCTTAACCGCTGTACACACTTGGGCAAGCTGCTCTGTGTCTCTGACCTTCTGTTGTCTGATTTATAAAAGCGGAGGTAAATCTCCTTCATAGGGCAGAGGGAGACTAAGCAGACCACATGGGTGAAGCGTGTCTATCTGGCCTGCAGCGAGTGCTCAGCACATGTTTGTGATGAAAGAGCCCAGCGAGGTGATGTGAAGCATGCATGTGTCCTGCTCTTCTGACTTCGCTGGAGGCTCCTTGAGGCCGGTACTTTGCCTGACGCTCCTTTTGTGTAAGCCGGACACACTGGTTCTGCAAAGCCCCGAATGAACTTCTGAACACCATCAGAGACACTGCAGACAAATTTCGGTCTGGCTCTTGGCCTTGTGGCACATGCACCTGGGAGGGGTCCTTGAGGTAGGGGATCTGCCTCTCATTTTATGTGGGAGAAATTGGGGTCTAGGCAGGTGCGTGAGGCCACACCACTCGGTGGACGGCCTGGCCCCAGACCCTGGGCTCCTGACATCAGGCGAGAACACCTTCCCCTCCGTTGGGCCCCTGGCCTGGACGTACTGAGCCTGGCCCAGGACATTGGCCCTCCCTGGTCATGGCTTTGGGGCGCTGTCCCGAAGCTGCAGTAGTTCCCTATGGCGCAGGCTTAGAGCTTCATGTTTGCGAAGTGGTATTTCACAGCTGTGATCTCGTTTCATCCTCACAGGGAATGTGTAGAGCAGGCCGGCGGGCGTTTCATCTGGATTCTCTGCAAGCAGCTTAAGGCCCAGAGAGGTCAAGCGCTGGGGTGGGGATCCCCCAGCCAGCCAGCGGCCCGGATGGAGTAGAAAGTGCAGCTGGGAGCCTGGTTCAGGGCTCTTTGCCCTGCGCCTGGTGGGAGTGCCTCCAGGGGCTGTGTCTAGCGGCTTCAGTGTCTGAAGTTTGCTCTGAAGAAGGTCAGAGCCCGAATCCCAACCAGTCCAGCCTGCCAGAGCTGAAAGGGCCTGGCCTCTGGCATGGCCACCTCTGCCCATGGCTCACAGGGATGATGGCGTCAGGCAAAGACAGGGGGCTGGGCTTTGAAGCCTTGATTTGGCTCTGGGGCTGGGTTCAAAGTCAAAAGCTCTGACAGGCAGTGTTGCCGAAGACAGTTATTAATGTGGCAGGGGCTGTGGGGAGGGCGCAATGGGGAGTAGAGGCTCTGAAGTCTGCCTCTGAAGCTCTATCATGTATGAACGCAGGCCTCCGTTCAGAGTGGCCACCCAGACACACGCACGGATTGGCATTTAGCAACTTCCCGAATTCGAATTGCAGTATAAAATTAAATCCACATTTAAGGGCTTTTAAAGCATAGCCTATTTATTCAGTGGCTCTTTATGAAGCCCTCACCGATTTATAATCTATGTGGTAACTCACTCCACATTGCTGAGAGCTGGGTGTTTTAACCCTTACCTGGAAGAATCATCTCTCCCCAGACAGAGCCAGTCTCAGTAACCAGGGCCTGCGAGACGATGGAGGCCCAGGGGCTGCTGCTCACTCAAGGAGGCACATGGGCCCCTGGTAGGGGGAGGTGATCTGCACGCACCCTTCCCCCTGCCCTGATGACCTAATTCTTCTCCTGGTCCTACAGAAATCCCTGCGGTCCTGGAGCCTGAGATGCAGAAAGAGGTATTAACTCAGCACCATTTATCTAGAGCCTGCTCTGTGCTGACCATGGGGGAGCCCAAGGAGGACGTGCCTGGAAAAGTCCCCGACCGGCCGGCCAGCAGGGCGGGCTCCCCCTTGGCGTGCATGGGCCACCGGCGCCATGAACTCTTCCCCCCACCCCCAGTCCCCTCTCCATACCTTCCCGGGGAGTGAAGAAGAATGAGGCAGCCCCTCGGGAGGATCCCCAGGCCTTGGCTTAGCGCCTTCGGGTGGGCAGGCCCTTCTCTGAAGGTTTTCGATTAAGTCTGTCCTAGGGAGGAAAACCCTTTCCTGATACTTGGGCTAATGCAAGAGACTTTCTCTGTGGTGTCCTTTTGGGGAACGACTCGGGCCTTAGGGGGTGTTTCTGCTACTTCTGTTGGGGAGCCTTTGTGCTAATAATTTGCAGTCTCAGTTACATAACCGGGCCTCTGTCAGCGGTTTTCAGATGGGACCTTATGTGAGGTTGGGGTTGGCTGTTCAGTAAGCATTTCTGAGGAATGATCCAGCAAGCCCATGGTGCTGTAATTGTGCTTCTGGCATGCCACTGGGCTCTAACTCAGGCTTCTGAAACTTTGTGGTGCTGTGTGTCCCCAAGGCAGCTGCTCCGGGGCCCCTGCTCAAGCCCCGAAACCCCATGAGTGGGTCTGCACTGGCCGGGCCCAGCACACCTAGCTCTGGCTTCAGCCGGAGCAGGGTGGAGCATGGTGGGAAGAGCTCTCCTACAGGAAATGTGAGTCCAAGCCAGCCCCACACCCTATTGTTAAACGTAAAGCTCCAACTTTAGACCTCATTATCGAAGATCTCATTAATGGCAACGATAGTAACTAACATTAATTGAGTGCCTTTTAGGCATTTTACATGTTATTTTATTTAATCCTATTCACGTTCCTATGAGGAGTAGGTATCATTCACTCCATCTTACGAGCATGGGAACTGAGGCTAACATGTTTCATACCTCGTCTGAGGTCACTTAGTCGTGGTGAGTGGTGGTGACGGATGGCTGGGATTTGAAGTGGGGGCCTCCTGCTTATGGCGTTGTTACTTGTCCATTGGTGCACGCACAGATTGGATGTTTTCTATAAATCCAGCTCTGAAACACCGATGAAGTCCTTGCCCTGGAGAAGCTCAGAGTCTAAGCGGGGAGGCCGTCTTCGGAGCGTACCGTGTGGGCACAGCCGAGGGGAAAGTGCTCAGGAGGGGGCGTGCAGAGCGCACAGCCCCAGAGGGCCTCACGAGCGTCGGCTCAGCATCGGCAACTGTTGGCATACAGGAAAGGCTCAGGCTTCACGGAAGCAGCGGGTGCTTGAGCCGAGTCTGGAAGAGTGGGCAGGAGATGCCAGGCAGCCTGAGGGGAAAGGGCACCCGGCAGGAGGAACAGCCTGTGCGGATGCGCAGAGGGATGAGAGCTAGCGCTGCCGCTGAGCACCCTGGGTTGTTTGGTGCGGCTGGGCTGTGACAGGCCCAGGACCAATGGCAGGCTCGTATGTCTGGAGAAAGTCTCGTATGGGTGGAGGGAAGGGCCTGCCTGGAAAGATAAAGGGAAAGTTAAGTCCATGGATCCCAACGTCATGCTGAGGGCATCTCTGCTGTCCATCAATGCCTTTCTCTTTCACCTTTAAAACTCAAAACCCGTTTTGCATATGGTCCCCTTTGGTGTCAGTGCTGCAGAAGTTGCATGCTGCTGAAACCAGCTGCGTGCTCTGGGGCATCTGGGACTCTCTCCCTCCTTGTAAAACCTCTTCCCCAGTCTTAGCACACGGGAAGCGTGTCTAGTACTTGTACAAGTTTAGTACTTGCAACTCGTCTCCGTCGCTCCTTCCCGCTGCCCGTCAACCACTACAGTGAGACTGAGCTGTCTCAACCCTAAACTGGATGCTCAGGAGATTATGAAATTGGTGTGTCCTGCTGAACTTCTTCAGTGTCTCCTCTGTCCTCTCAGAAAAATCTCAAGTAATAGGAGTGAACTAGGAACAGCTGGGATGAACGTTGGCCACAAACACTATCCCAGCAAGAATGGCGGGGAAACACAGTCAGTTCAGGCTTCACGCTCACCACGCTTATCACCCCGTTCCACACTAGCCTCTGGACCCTGAGGTTCACTCTCATTCTCCCCTGCCCCCAGCTCCACCTGTGTTCTTGGATGGGAAGATTCCTCATGGTGAAAAGGCCAGGACTCCCTGGTTTAATGTATACATTTCATCTAGTTCCAATAACGTATCAATGGGTTTTGTTTTCCCCCGGAAATAGACAAGGTATTTTAAAGTTTATATGGAAACTTAAACCAGCAAAACCCCCAAGAAATAACTGAAAAAGAAAAAAAAAAAGAGCAGGTAGTGGAGACTAGCCATACCAGACAACTTGCAAACATGATACGGCCTCAGTAATTGGACTGGTGTGGCGATGGCATAGGAAAATAGACCAAAGGGACAAGGGAACAGAATGCTTCCAAGATAGGCCAAGCACATATATAAGAAATTAGTGAATGATACAGATAATACTGATACCAAATCAATATGGTAAAGATCAACTTTAAATAAAGGATATGGGGGCCACAAAATAGCCATTTTTGGAAAAAGATGAATTTGGTTCTGTGCTTCATACCAACCACTGGGAAAGTCTCCAGGTGGAACAAAGACTTAAATATTAAACACACACAAAAATGCCTTAAGGAAACACGGAGATCACCTTGGATGAGGACAGCCTTTCTAACTATGATTCAAAATCTAGAAGCCAAGGAAAAGATGGGTAAATTTGATTATGTAAGAATAAAAAAGTTTATGCATGCCCAAAACACCATAAGTGGAGTTAAAAGGCAAATGACAAACTGAGAAAAAGTATTTGCAATGCATCTCACAAAGAGCTAATCCTTCTAACATGAAAATAATGAGAAATCAGGAAGTTCCATAACCCAGTAGGAAAATGGACAAGGGATATGAACACTGAATTCACAAAACAGAAATGCAAGTGGTCTTTCCCTCTTCCAACAGAAGCACACCCCATTCACAATGGGAGGGGTGCAAATGAAAACGATGCTGGGAGGTACCAGTTTTCACCTCTCAGCTCTGGCAAAGATCCCAAACCTTTACGAAACACAGTGGTGGGTAAATTGTGGGGAAGCACGCAGCCGCCACCGCCGCTGGTGGGGTGTAAGGTGGGGTGCTTCCCTGGGTGAGACCCTGGTACCGTCTCCCCGCATCCCAAATGCATCTGCCCTTCTGCCCAGCCTTCCCACTTGTGGGGGTCTAGCCTACAAGACACAGCTGCATAGGTGTGACGTCACCTATGTACAAAGCCATTCATGGTGGCATTGCGGCTGCCCAAGCACGGGGTGTGGGGCACCCCCATGTCTGGCAACAGGGGAAGAGATGAGTACACTATGGTACATCTACCTAGTGGAAAACTACAGCAGTGAGAAAGAGGGAAATCTCCATGTAGGGATATATTGAGAACTTCAGGATATTTTTGTTAAGTGAAGAATGCTAGGCAGAGAACATGTAAACAGTATCCTATCTTTTGCAGAAAAATGGGAAGAAATAAGAATATACATATATTCATTTGTGCTTGTATCTACATGAAGAAACATTGGGGGACAGCAAGGTTTGAATCAAAGGGTTCTCTGCAGTGGGGAACAGGGGAGTACAGAGTAAAGCTTCTCTGGGTTTCTTTTTTTATTTAGCTGGGCTTTTGATGAATACATTTTTTATCTGACTTGTTCTGGAAGTCTATATGTTCTAATCTAGCTTGATCATAAGAGTTGCTTGGGTTACTTGCTTTTTTCTTTTTTCTTTCTTCCTTTTTTTTTAAAAAAAGATTTTATTTATTTATTTAATTTATTTTTTATTTTTATTTTTTTACTTTATTTTTTCAGTGCTCCAAGATTCATTGTTTATGCACCACACCCAGTGCTCTATGCAATACGTGCCCTACTTAATGCCCATCGCAAGGTTCACCCATCCCCCTTCCTCCACCCCTCCATAATCCTCAGTTTCTCAGAGTCCACAGTCTCTCATGATTCATCTCCCCCTCCTATTTACCCCAATTCACTTTTCCTTTCTTTCTCCTGAAGTCCTCCATTTTATTCCTTATGTTCTACAAGTAAGTGAAACCATATGATAATTGAATTTCTCTGCTTGACTTATTTCACTCAGCATAATCTCCTCCAGTCCCATCCATGTTGATACAAAAGTTGGGTATTCATCCTTTCTGATGGCTGTGTAATATTCTGTTGTATATATGGACAACATCTTCTTTATCCATTCGTCTGTTAAGGGCATCTGGGCTCTTTCCACAGTTTGGTGATCGTGGGCATTGCTGCTATGAACATTGGGGTACATATGGCCCTTCTTTTCACTACATCTGTATCTTCGGGGTAAATACCCAGTAGTGCAGTCTCTCATGATTCATCTCCCCCTCCTATTTACCCCAATTCACTTTTCCTTTCTGTTTTCCAAAGTGGCTGCACCAACTTGCATTCCCACCAACAGTGTAAGAGGGTTCCCCTTTCTCCACATCCTCTCCTGTTGATTTTGGTTACTTGTTAAAATTAATCCAGGGCCCAGCCCTCTGTCTGAAATGGGCCCTAGGAGAGTGCATTTTCCCGGGAGTATCAGGTTACCCTTGGAGGGGGAAGGTAGGGGAGTGCTGAAGCCCACCCGTGCCCATGGGAGCCAGGCAGACAAGACCAACACTGTGTCACGACCCAGGTCCTGGGTTCCAGTGGGATGGACTTGGAAATCCGCTCCCCCATGGGGCTGGTCCTCCCATCCCACAGAGAAGCACTGCTGTTATTGGCCTTTTTCCAGCAATCAAAACCATGTTGGGTTTCATCTTCCACAGTTTTGCATTATGAAAATGACATAAATTTATTTTTTTCTTAAATATGGAATATTATACTCTTGAAGATACTTTTTCAAACTACCCCTACCCTGGCCTCTTCCCTGGGAATTCTGAAAGCTTTGATGGCCGTCCCTATCCACCCATCCAGCAATGTCCCTCTCCTACCCCCAAACCTTGCTCAAGGAAACTGGTGGAAATTGATGGAAGATGCTTCAGGTGGTCCTTCCTCTTCCTCCAGAAACCACTGCCTTGGCGTCTGTGGAGGGGATAATTCAGAGGGAGCCCCTAGTCCTGAGAGGCGGGGAATGGCTCACTGTGGCAGCCCAGTGGCCTTGGGGGAGATATCTTGGCACCAGGCCATCTCCTCTTTCTCTCCTTCTGGAGTTCTGCTCTCTGTCCCACAGACTCTGTGTCCCCAGGGCAGTGTGTCCCACAGGCCAGTCACCTCTGCTGCCTCACCTCCTTGCTGACTAGGCACATAAGACTCCCCCTCCTTTTTACAAAAGGGTTTTTTATAATTAATTAATTAATTAACCAATTTTTTAGAGATAGAGAGTATGCAAGCAGGAGGTGGGGAGCAGAGGTAGAGGGAGACAGAGAATCCTTAAGCAGGCTCCATGCCCAGCGTGAAGCCTGAGGTGGGGCTCTATCTCACGACCCTGAGATCATGATCTGAGCTGAAATCAAGAGGCACCCAGGTGCCTCCTTTGTAAGGGTGTTATTGGTAATCTTTATGGGGGAACAGTAAGGAGTAACCCAAGTCATGACCATGCAGGAGGTACGGAGGCAGAGGAAACGACAAGACCATGGTCTTGATCCTCAGGGGTCAGTCTGGAGGCCCTCTCTGGGAGGCGCCCTGGAAGTTAGGGAGATATTCGTGGAGACCCCGTGCTAAGTGTCGGCCCTGTAAGCCCCTCAGCTGCCGAGAATGTGTCAGGGGGATCCGGAGGGGCTTCAGCTGAGCTGCGTCCAGCGAGGGCTCTCTGTGGGCCCACAGCCAGAGGGGCAAGACGTGGAAAGGAGCATGGGCTTTGAGCTGTGGAGACCAGCTGTCCCCAGGGACAGAGGTGGTTCTCCACAGCCTGGCCCTTTGCCCCGCCCTCTCTTGGCTGTTCTTGAAGCTTGGTTGTTTTTGTGTTTTCATGTGTGGGTTTTTTTTGTGTGTGTGTGTCAGGAGGAAAAATTCTGTTTCCTTCCCATTTCTCTCTGAAGTCTCCAAGGACTAATGAGAGCATGTCCTGGAAAAACCTGGGTTTTCCAACAAAATGTGCTAACAACAAGGAATCATGAGCCGGAGATTACTTTGGCCAAACCCAGCCTGGGTAGGCGTTGGGTGTGTGGTGCTGGCAAGAGAGGCTCCCCCTCTCGCCAGCACCCTACCCTGCCTGGATTCCACCTGTGACCCCTGCACCCCATTGGCAGAACATCTCGCAGTAGGGAGAAGAAGTAGCTGTGAGCCTGAGGGTGTGCCTCTTCTCCTCGGCAGGACTCAGTTTCCTCCCCAGTGAAATGGGGAGCTGCCCTAGGTCCCTCTCCAGAGCCCCTGCCGGCTGCCCTTCCTACCTGGCACCTCTCTGCAGCAAGCATTTGGGGTAAAGGGAAACCCCTTTGAGGGGCAGCATCTCTCAGCCCCTTGCCCTAGAGGACGGAGCAGCTCTGGCTGGACTTCCTACCATGGCCAGAGCAAAGCATGGACCTGCAGGCTCAAAGAGGAAGCTCCGGGGGGCCATGGCCAGCTGTCTCTAGGCTGACAGCACATGCATGCGGGGGCGGGGTGGAGGGTGGCCCCGTGGGCCCCCCCCCCTCACTGGTCTGTTCTCAGTGTAGCTTTGAACCTTCCTCACCGAGGGAGGATCATCAATGTGTCAAACTTCAACCGCATCTGGAAACACACTTCCTTCCACTAATCTCTTCCCAGTTTGCAGGAGTTCAGGCTCCATTTCCTGCCACCCCCCTCGCTCTCTCTTGGCTGGATGGAGAGCAGCTCATTCTCCCAGGTTCCGGAGCCAAAGCATTAGCGGGACATCCAGGCTGATGACCCCAGCTTGGTCCTCTGAGAGCCAGGGAGGGAAGTCTGGAGAAGCTCCAGAGACTGGAGCACTTGGGGACACTCTCATAGTGACAGGGCCAGAGGGCTCTGACATAAATGAACGGACAGGCATGTGTGCAAGGTATTTGGTGGGAAACGCTGCCGCAGAGATGAGTTTGTGGCAGCCAAGGATGTCTTTGGAATGTTCCTACTTTCCTTTGTGTCCCCCTCCCAACCTCTGCAGGTGTCCTCTCTCTCGTTGACCCTGTCTTTACCTCTCCCCCCGGCTAGTGTGGCCTGCTGTTTCCCGAGGCCCCCACCACAGAGCTCTGCTCCTTGTGTCTTGTACTCCTGTATTCTTTCAACACACACTGGTGGGCGCCTGTCGTCAGTGCCGGGGACACATCTGGGCTGCCCTGCCTCTCAGGGGCCACAAGTGATGCCTTTCCTGCCCCTGGTCTACAGCGTTCACCAGAAGCTACTCACTCCTTCCCTCCCACCAAGTTCATGTGTCTGCAGAATCCTGATGTTTCCAGGAGAGCAAATAAATGGGAAAAAAATCATGCCGAGACATGAAGTCCCCAGTAGTTCTCCCAGGGGTTCCTTCCACCTCCCACAAGGGAGCCAAGAATTGCACGTCCTGGAGGGAAGGACCCTTTCTTGTGGATCTGGTTCCTCTAATTTCAGTCCTTCTTCTCCAAATCATTGAGCTGTGCCTTCCTGCTAAAGAGTGGCCAGAACCTCATGTAGATAATCAACATACAGTGTGCATGTGTGTGTGTGTGTGTGTGTGTGTGTGTGTGTGTGTGTGTGTGAACACCATTTTTGGAAAGAGGTCGGTGCTGGGAGTCCAGAGAACTGGATTAAGATTGCTGTTAATTAGCTTTGTGACCCGGGGTGATTCATCCCACGTCTCTGGACCTCACTTTCTTTAGAAAAGAAGGTAATGCTATCTGCTCTGTTCACTTCATGAAAAGTCATCCGGGGAAAGGATCAGAGAGTATCTGTAGATGTTCTACCACTGTTTGACAAGGTGCCTTCTGGATACTAGGGATCAACCTTGCTTATCCTGGCATGCTCAGTAATATTGGCCTCACGCCCTTTGGCAGCCTGGAGCTGATTAGCAGCTGGGGTTCCCTCTGCTCACACTCCCACAGACACCCACATTGTGATTCTGTGAGTCCCTTCCTGGCTCTGGGCTCTTTGTCCATGACTGGGGAGTATGGGAGTATAAGGCTCACCCCTGGCCTCAGCATCCGCACATCTCGGCTGCGTCATGGACCCCGACAGCTCTGCTGAGGTTACCTTCCTGGGCCTGGCCGAAGCTGTCCTTTTCCTGCCTCCTTCCTCCTTCCCGATTTCTCCGGGGAGCACACCCCTGGGAATTCACTCCTGCATGAATCCTGGCTCGGAATGCTGGAGTCTGTTTCTAGGGAGCTTGACCTGGGGGAAACGTTTCTGGAGAGAACGAGCTGTCACATTTTAGCAGGGAAGGAAGTGTGAAGGGAAAGGGGACATGGGTGAATGGTTATTAAGCACCAACTCTATGCCAAGGCACTGTGTTAAATGTCTAATATGTCACCTGGTCCTCAAAAAAAAAAATCCGTATGATTGCTATACTTTCCATTTTATAGTTGAAGAAACTGAAGCTCAGAGAGTTTAATACCCAGGTAATGAAGTTAGCAAGTGACACCTGGAACTTGGGTTCCACAAGCTCCGCCTTTTTTGGTTGCCTCCCTGATCTGTCGTGATTTGGGGGTGCCTGGGGCTGGTTTTGGGGAGGCACCTGTGTGCAAGGCATCTCCTTGGGGTGGTCTGGGCCCGAGTATAGCCCCCCTATAGTCATAGCTTTGAATGTGGGACAACCTTGGGAGCCCTTTTTTTCTCTTCTAGAGAGCAATGTGTGTGTGTCGGGGGGTGTGCGCATGTGTGCATGTGTGTGCACATGTGCGTGTCTGCTTGTGCACGTGTGTGTGTGTGCAGAGGGTGGGGCTGGGGCAGAGGGCATTTTTTTTACCCTGGTAATGAGGTTTAATTATCAGCTGCCTTTCAAGGGCTTTGAGGGTGACAAGCTGGGGAGACGGGCTGTATTCTAATCTCACCTGTCATAATGTGCTCTAAGGCCAATCAGATACCTTTTGTCTCCCCATCTTTACTGTTTACGGCGAGTTCTCTCTCTCAACCAGGCGCTGACACTCTGCTTCACCTCCTGCCAGAGGGAGGGAGGTGGGGGCAGCTGTTACCTTTTCTCCCTGCCCTTCCTCAAGAAAGAAGATACGGATGTCCTCCTAGGGTGCAGAACAGATGATGAACAAAAAGCTTTGTGACCTTGAGCCACTCTGACCGTCTGCTTTTGGGGCCTCTGTTTATTCGCCTGTAAAATGGACATGGTCACACCTGCCTGGCCTTCTTCACGCAGCTGGTGGAGGACAGAGCGAGCAGACAGAGAAGTGCTGGCAGGGAGACACCCCCTAGAAAGTCGAGTGCTCCCTCTGCACCTCGGCCTTCTGGCACCAATGTGAGAGCACTGGGCGCTCCCTGGAGTTGCCTGTGGGGTGGGAATTAGACTCCGTGCTGCAGGGGTGGACCCTCCACAGGGCAGGGCACCCCCAGCTGCTATGCAGGCTGGTCTGCTACTTAAGTGTCCCCTGCATGCCCCTCCCCGAACAGCCCTGTAAATTTCCTGGGCCGAATTCTACACATACCTCAGTGGAAAGGGAATTATTTGCGAGATATACAGTGTCTGCGAGAAGGGCCTCTTATGAGTCAGTGTTCAAATATGTTACTGGCTCAATAAACAGAGGTTTGTTGTAAATTAAGGAAAGGAAGAGTGGTGCCTTCGACAGCCCTTCTTCATCTACTGCTTTCTATTAGCAACACTTTCCCTTAAGTAGTGTCTGATTCCCTGGGAGCTGCTGGGCAGGCGGCTTAGAAGGGGGAGATGTAATTGCATTGCAGTTGTTAGGTAGTTAGACCTACACAATAAGGTCAAGAGGGGACCAGGGGCCGCCCCTGGGGGGCTTGGCTGGGCTCCCCAGACAGAAACGTCCTTTGAGCAAAATTCGGGCTGGGGTGGTGAGGGGCGGGATAGGTTGGTGAGGGCAGGAGCAGCCTGGGAGACAAGGCTCTGTCTAACTCTCATCACTGGGACGAAGCGGGGTTGCTAGGCTCATGGTACCCGGGGGAACCCTGTGCCGGTTGATTGGCAGGCTGCTGGCAAGGTGTAGCTGTTGCTGGGAGAGACAGAGGGTTGGCCCCAAGGCTGCCCAGACACGGGCTTCAGCCTGGATGAATGAGGCCTGCTGGGAGGATGGAGGGGTCTAAGGAAAGGGATGTTATGGGGTGAGGGGAAACCAGGCGAAAATCCAACCAGGCTGTGGTTGCCTCACAGGGAGCTCTCTAGGGAGCAGGCTGGCCGGCGAGTCTTGCCCCTGAGGCATTTTCTGACATGTTCCACTCCCCAGCTCTTCCTGGGCAGGCCCTTGAGGGCCCCATTCCACCCACAGCCCCGGATTCTGAGCCAGTCCTGCCCGAGGCAGGAAGGACTTAGGTTTTCCAGCCGTCCTCTCCTTCCCCTTCTCCCCAGCCACATGGGAGGCCTCAAGTTAGGCATCCCGGGTCCTTGAAATGTATGTCAGACTGTGGGGCGGGGGTGGCCCCTCTGGTGTTTGACTTAACTGCCCACGCAGGTCTACACTGAGATGTCACCATCCCAGCTGTCCCTACGCAGTCCCCCACGAGGTTGCTGTCAGGTCATCCCTGCTCTCTGTCAGATGTCAACCTCCTCTTCCCTGTCTGTGCTGGGAGAACATTATTTAGAAAGAAGGGAGGGCATCCTCGACCCCTCAGTCATTTGGGGAGACCCTGGGGTACTCTTAGTGACTTCAGGACAAAAGATTTTGACATTCTAGAGGCAGGAAGAGGCTCTGGGGAAATGTGTTTTTCCTCTTTTCCTGATGCAATGGTCAAGGAAAGACCGAGCTGCCTGAGTGGGGGTGGGGAAGAGAACAAAGAAGAAATGGATGGGGTGCCTGGGTGACGGACATTGGGGAGGGTATGTGCTAATGGTGAGTGCAGTGAATTGTGTAAGACTGGTGATTCACAGACCTGATCCCCTGAAGCAAATAGTACATTATATGTTAATACAAAGCCCAACAGGGACCGAAAAAAAAAAAAAGAATAAATGGAAAAGTGTGTTTACAGCCTACAAAATTTCCCCACCAGAATGGAGAATGTCAGAATTAACGGTGACCTTGGCCAGCTTCTATTCAGCCCTCTAGTTTATAGACAGATGTCCAAAGCCCACAGTTTGCTAGCTTCTTAGTGGCAGGAGAGTTTGCAGAATACCGGGAAGTGCCTGGCATATGGTAGATGACTAACATGTTTTAATTGAATGAATGAATGAATGAATGAATGAATGAATGAATGAATGGCTGGTGGGTGGCATCAGTGGCGGGTGAGGGAGGAGGAGATTCAACTAGAGCTCTCCAGCTCCTGCCTTTTCCCTTTTCTTCCCTCCCTCCCTTGCCGCCTCACGGCGAGCACAATAACAGTAGTAGGGCATTCTAGAATAAATGTGGGAGGCTATTTGCAACCAGAGGCCAACCCCTGCCCAGGTGCCACCAGGGCTTCAGAGCTCCATGCCATATGCTGTAACCCCCTCTTGCCCCACCAGTGTGCTTCTGAGGAGTGTTGAGAAGCTCTGGATGCCGCCTTGGAAACCAAGGGCTATGGAGCTGGCTGGAAGCACATGCAGGCCTCAGGGGTTGGGGATCCTGGCCAGAGCAAAAGAGAGACTGGTAATTTCTATTCCAGGCTCCAAAGGAGAGAAGGGCTCATCTGGCTGGTAGCATAGAGGTTTGTCCCACCACTGATCATGGTTACAGCTCCGCACTAGAGCAGTTCAGAGACTGAAGGCCAGACTGGGCCCTTATCAGAGGATTGACACTGCCTGTTAGGGGCTCGTCAGTGTTGTCCCTCCCTCCTACGTCCACTGCCCCCTCCCTGCTCTAAAGTACCCATAGTTAGATGAACAGCTTCTGCTCCACTGTTCTGAGTGCCAGAATGTCCTCAAGACAGCAGGTATGAAAGAGAGCTCACCTCAGTTCAGTTGGGGGTGAGGGGAAGGCTTTTTGGGAAAATTTTTTTATTCTAGAGGCTTTTCTGTCCAACGTCCAGTCTTACCTTCCCAGGCTTGATTAGAAGCCTGCATTTACTCTGTGTCTCTTTTCTATTTACCTTCTTATTTAGCTAAGTCTTCTCTCTACTCCTTGAGCCCAGGGAGATGGCTTCTTGTATAGGACCTCAGTCACTCCACTCCAGCAAGAACTGATAGCATTCCATTGTAGAGCTGTGAGCATGGGCCTGCCCCCAGGATGGTTCTCCAGGCCTGCTCTCTCTCTTAGCAACAAGCCTACATAGCCCATAACTAAACTTCTCTAGAAGTCACTAACTTTTACTCTTCTCTCACTCTGGGGCTCATTCGGTGTGGGCCATAGGATATGGTGGGAAGATCAGGGGCCCAGGACACAAACACCTCATTTGAAGCCTGGCTCTGTGGTATGATCTTGGGCAACTCAACCTCTCTGTGTTTATTTTTACCAAATTTAAAATAGATAATGGAGTAAGGATTATGTGATAATCTGTAAAAGTACTTGGCACATTCTAAACCACTACGGAAGGATTGGTTATGATTATTAAGTCAGACCCTGGGATCATCCTAGCTGAGCACGTAGCTAGCCAACTTGTCAGAAGAACCAGTCTGTAAAGGGAAGACTTTCACCTTCCCTATTCCCAACCCCGGTAGAGGAAGTGTTGAGGTGGGGTTTGGGGGCGGGCTCTAAGGTGAATGCCACTGACTTGCACTTGGCCTTCGTGAGACATGCACTTCACAGATGCTTACCAAACACCTGTTACAAGTGGCACCTGGGTACAGCGGTGGACCAAACAGACACAGTCCAGGTCCAACAAGAAAATGCCACAGTGGGATCAGATTTCTTAGGGAAGGAATGAGGATAGGCAGGGAGAGACTTCGTGCTATGATGCAGGCCAGATAACCTGCAGGAGAGAGGGAAGGAAGGAGGCTTGGGGTAGAAAGAGCTTCTGACCGAAGCACTGGTCCAGGACTGGTTTGGCTTGGTTGGTGGGGAGTCATTGAACCAAAGTTGGTCTTCAGAGGAGTCTTGCATTTTGCTGGATTGGGCCTGCCTTAGTGTCCGCTGTGCTCAGCTCCTGGCTAGGAGTAGTCCCTGAGGATCGTGGACTCCACATGAGTGTGGTGGGTCCCAAAGGGCAGAGCTCAGACTTTTGGTCCATTACGCTTCTCATGGCAGAGATCTGAACAACGCATTTTCATGGCCACAACAGACAAAAGTTCTTATTCTCATGGGGTGAGGGAAGACAGATAGTACTCTGTAGATGTAATACATGAACAATACAAGTCCCTGAGTACTATGCAAAAATGGGGTGGTATAAAGGGGATCAGAAGTGTTAGGCTGGGCATTGTTACAACTTAACTAGGATGGGCTGAGCAGGTCTCCTTCTCAAGTCCTGAAACCAAGCCCTGAAGAAAGTGAGGGAGTAGTTAGGTGGATATGTGGGGAAGAGTGTTCTCTGAAGAGGGAAAAGCCAGTGAAAAGACCCTGAGATAGCACACCGGGCATGTATGAAGAACACCAAGGAAGCCATCGTGTGTGGAATGGAGTGAGCCAAGAGGAGACTGACAGAAGAGGGCGTCTGAGAAGGGGAGGCCTGTTGACCGCTGTAAAGATGTGGCTTTTGTTCCAAGTGACATGAATAGATTTTGGAGGGTTTGAGGAGGGGAGTGACATGCTCTTACATCTTAAAAGGGTCACTCTGTCCCTGCGTTGAGAGTAGGCTCTAGGCAGCCAAGATAGGAGACTGGAGACCAAGAATTGGGAAGTGATGACATTACTTCAAATGAGAGGCTGTGGTGACTTGGAGCAGGGTGGTGTCAACAGAGTCGGTGAGAGGTAAGGGGTCAGGTTCTGGATGTATTCTGAAGGAAGAACCAATAGGATAGCCTGATGAATTGGTGCGAGAAAGAGATGATACTCAAGGATGATACCATTTTTGGCATGAACAACTAGAGGAACTTGGTGCCAGAAACATAAAAATAGAATGTAGAGCTTTTAAACTAGCAGAGGAAAATTTTATCTATCTGGAAGGAAAGAGGAAGGAGGGAGGAAAGAGTAAGGAAAATAGAAAACCGAAATAAAATGGCAAACACAATTCTTAATATAACCATCGATTTACAACAGTATAGATGGATTCTACTCATAATCCAAAATACAGAGACTATTAAATTGGATTGAAAAACACTGGATTTAGGATTATACTTTTTATAGGAGGCACAACAAGAAGATGGGAATAAAAGGTGTAGAAGAAGATATAGTAGGCAAATAAGAACAAAAGAAAATTTATGAGAAAATAAAAAGAGGACTATTCAGTAAGGAATGAAAGATCATAAAACTATAACGATCATGAAAAAGTACATCCCCATCTACAATACACCTTCAGATGTATGTGTGTACTTATACACATGAACACACATATAAAAATAGCTGCAGTAACACAGGGAAAAATAGATAAATCAATATTTTAGTTGAATATTTTAACATGTTTCTCCAAAAGTTGATAGAGCAGGCAGACAAAATTTGTCCAATATATAGAATCATGGAACAACTTGTTCATCATTAAGCTTATGCTTAAATATGTGTGTCTAGTCACACACACATATAACTGTACTAACCAACAGAAAATAAACATTATTTTTTTTAAAAGATTTTATTTATTTATTTCACAGAGGGAGAGAGATCACAAGGAGGCAGAGAGGCAGGCAGAGAGAGAGAGGGGGAAGCAGGCTCCCCGCTGAGCAGGGAGCCCGATGCGGGCCTCAATCCCAGGACCCTGAGATCATGACCTGAGCCGAAAGCAGAGGCTTTAACCCACTGATCCACCCAGGCGCCCTAAACATTATTTTGATTATAGGCAGAACATTCTCATTTGCCATAAATTAGGGCACAAAGGCAGCCTCAGTAAATTCCACAGGACTGACATCACACAGATGATGTTCTCTGACCCTAATATGATGCAACTTGAAATCAGTAAAAAACCCCAAAGCATGTATGTACGGAAACTAAAGAATGATACTAGTAAGAAGTCTGTAGATTAAAGAATTAATTTAATTAATTCAATTAAAGAATTAAAGAAATAATAAAGGCAGCTGCAAGATATTTAGAACCAAATGAATAAGCCATATGGCAAAACTTGTGGGGCAAAGATAAAGCGGCATATAGGGGAAAATGTATAGCCAGCCTTACATCCATTTATTAGAAGGATGGAAGCATATGAGCTAAGTACTCATCTCTGGGGGCTGAGAAGGTGGTGACAGAGTGAGCCTCCAAAAAGAAAAGGAAATGCTGGATGTAAAGACAGAAACACATGAAGAGCAAATGACAGTTAAAAATCATAGAAGCTTAGCAGAGCTGAATGTAGGTCTTTTGAAAAGATCCATAAGATTACACAAACCCCTGACAAAACTGAAAAAAAAAAGGACATAAATAAAACTGAATGGAAAAGGAAAATGACAGACATAAAAGATTTTTAAAAATAAGAAATCATATTACAAACAAATATTATGAAGCAACAATAAATTTGAAAAATTAGATGAATTGGATAGCTCTCTGAGAAAATGAGAAATGCCAAAATTGGCAAAGAACAAAAAGAAAACATGAACAGACTAGTAATGAGTAAAGAAATTAAAATCATAACTAACCCCTCCCTTTAAAGCCGGGAGCCCAGGCCGCGTTCCAGTGGCAGAACATTCTACAGGGCATTTGTGGGAGAAATAGCCCCCATCTTGTAGAAGCTGTCCTAGAAAATAGAAAAAGAAAAACAAAAGCTGTCTGATTCATTTAATGAAGTTGTTTAATTGTTCCTCTTATACCAGACAAGGACAGGAGAAAAAAAACTGTAGGCACATTTCACTTGCAAAAATAGATGAAAACAATAGTAAATAAAACATTAGCTAACGGAAGCTGGTAATGTACGTATTAAAAACAATCGCTGCAATTATGCTGGGTTTATGTGAAAAATATAGGGGTAGCTTAACAGCAGAAAGTCTAGCAATTCACCACATTAATGGGTGAAAGGAGAAAAAATCATATGATTAGCTCAAGTTTTGCAAAAAAGCATTTGATGAAGTTCAATATGCAGTAGTCGTCAATATGACAAATATCTCAGGAAACTGGGAATGGAAGGGAACTTCCCTGACTCTCGAAAAGCTGCTTACCTCAAGCCTCGGGCAGCATCCCACTGAATAGAGAAACATGAGCTTCATTGCTTTATTTTTTAAGCTGACATGTTGCATCCATGTCTATTTGGCCCCAAGTCTCACGCTGTTTCCCACGGGTAGGGCAAAGGCTGAGGCGTGGCTAGCTTTCAGGGATATTTGGAACAAGGTCCTTTCAGTTGATTATAACAGAAAATTACTTAACTCGGTTCTGTAAAAAGTGGAGTCTTAATCATAGCTGTGACAGGGATGCAAATGTCAAGTTCCAAGCCTTCCTGGATGGTCACGGACCTTGCCTGTGCCTTGCCCGTGAGCAGGTCCTTTAAGCGACACCCACTCACTGTGTGTGGGGCTGTGGATGAGTCAGGAGTGTTTGGCGGTGAGGGGAGAGATGGTGGTGGCTTCCACAAGAGAGAGCTCCCGATGCTCCACAGATGCCTTCTGGAAGTATTTGGTGGAGGGCGAAGGAGGAAGGGGTGGAGAGATCTGAGTAGCAACCCCGGTGTGGAAGAGATTGTTAAAAGCATTTTTACGAATTTTGCTGGTACTGTTAGGCAGAGCCTTCTTTTCTCTTCATACTCAAGACCTTTAGTGAGGAGCTATGTTTCATCTTTGGGCCTTTTGGTGTTTAGATATGCAAGTTTTTTTTTTCTTTTTCTGATGTGTCCTCATAATAAAACAGGAGCCAAAACACCCCCAAATTTTATTTGGGCAG
Organism: Ailurus styani; assembly: GCA_002007465.1. Lineage (NCBI taxonomy): Eukaryota > Metazoa > Chordata > Mammalia > Carnivora > Ailuridae > Ailurus > Ailurus styani. Next base: position 49,723 of record LNAC01000330.1, on the reverse strand, counting down.
TATGAGGATGGAGGCTTTCATGGAACCCTGGCTCCTGGAACGGGGTCTGGGCTCTGTGCCTGCCCCTCCCCCTCTGAGACCTCACATGCTCTCATGTGTGTGCTCCCTTCATGCTCTGCCTCTCCACTCTTCTTCTCCCTCTTGCTCTTGTTCTTTTCTCCCCCCAGACCCATGAAGATTTGGGGATTGTGAAGCAAAGACCCTGTGCAAAGCACGTGGAAATATCACTTCCTTATTTCAAAGGACCAGTAGAGACTGGCTGGTCCTTCTTTGACCTAAGTTCAGTTTCTTAGAGGAAGGAAATCGGATTGCCCCAGGGGGGTCGCTGTCCACCCTATTCCAACCTGTGTGGCCAGAGGTGGGAGAGTGTGAAGGGATGGAACAGGTCATTGGCACAAGCATCCCAGAGGGGTCCATCCCTGTGGATGGGAGGTTGGATCTCAGAAAAGGGATGTGTGGGATGGCTGGATTCCCCAACTTGACTCTGCACCAGTCTTAAGAGATGAAGACGACGATTATTACAAGCCAGAGTTTGGGTGAGGAGGGTGACATGTGACTGTACCTGTGAGATGGTCCCCAGACGACTCTAAGCTAAGAAACAGACTATACGGTAGCAATGTCCAGTTGTCTGCCTGGTGATTTCTGAGGACACAGAGCTGGCTCTAACTAGGAAGAGGAAACATAGAAACAAAATTCATAACAGCTTGACACCCTCCAGGCTGAACCCAGCGATTTTATTTTTACTTGCTCAGGAGGGGGAAAAAGTCATTGCTAATTCCACAATTACTTCATTCCGGAATACTTGTGAAAAATGACTTCAAGTGTAAAATATTGTCTACTAAAGAATTAACTTAATAGATAATTTGGATTCAATTATTGGCTCAATACTAAAATTTGCTGGGAAAAAGTGCAGGCAATATTTTATGACTATCACATGATGCAGCGATTGTGAAATTAGTTATTAATAGCTTATGAGAGAGACACTTAAAAAAAAGTCAACCGGAGAAGAAAATACATCACTTAGGCTTTTATAGGGCAGCAAAGATGGGGGCTTCCTCCTCCTCCATTTCTCAAGTGATTCCAATTTTGCTGATGGAACCTCTTGCCTTGGCTTCTGTCCTTCCCCTCCCCATGTGTGTGATTTGGAGCTTGAATCATACATGAATTCTTTGGGAGCAATTAGAAGCTGAAGGTTGCTGCTATCCATCATAGTGAGGGGGACGCCATCTCCACCTGTCCTTAGAGCCGGGGGCGACCTCTCACCTTGGCTCCACACCACTGATTATCTCCCGCCAGCAGTGCGTGAGCACCGGGTGCACTTTTAAAACCAGAATGAGCTTCAGGCAGTTTATTACCATTACTTTTCACCTATAACTTGCTTGCTAGTCAAAGGGGAAATTTTGTTGAAGTCCCCTGTGTTCTCTTTGGGGGTGAAGATGATATACCTTCTTGAGCTCTTTTAAAGTTAGAGTAGAAGCTACCTTCTAAATTAAATTTAAATGACATTTGTTCATCCTTCCCACTAGTCCTTATTGGGCTCCTACTCCGTGCCCAGCACTGTAGGGAGTAGGAGCTAAAACATGCTCTGTGCTCTCCTAGAGCCTGGGACCTAAGGGGTGACCCATGAAAGGGCACTTTCTGGGACGGGGAAATGGCCACACTGAAGGGCTGATACTAAGTGGTTGCCTGGTGCAGCACATGGCCTTGAGGGTGGGAATCCAGAGACAGGGAGGATCCTTGGCAGAGGAGCAGTGTGGGAGGGCCAGATTCTGTGCATCATCCCAGGAGCAGTGTGAGGGGGAGGCTCATGCTTTCCACAATACTGTGTTAGGTCCACATGTGCCTGAAGAACTCCATATGGATCTGGGCGATAGAGACACAAAGCAGACCAATGTCTTGGGCAATTCGTGTGTGTGTGTGTGTGTGTGTGTGGTGGGGCCAGAGAAGATGACAGTAATCAATAAAGCATTGCCCTTGGCCAGTGGGTGCCCATGAACCTGGAAACTTAACACCCGGTCCTCTCCCAGCTGATGGCTGACTGGTGCTGGGGACAAAAGGCCAATCCCCTGGCCTCACGGTGAGACCAGATCCATAGTGCAGTTCCTGCCCCAGCATTCCCTGCGGATTGTGCTGAAGCGAGTGCCCCTGTGACAGCACATCCTTGCTTAGCTCCTTCCCTGCTCTGCCTGCTTTCCTCAAGCTCCTCCTGCAAGTGGCCCTCCATAAATCGATTACACAAGAGCACCGACCCCCCAACCCCCGGCTTTACTTCTAAGGACCCTGAATGAAGCTGATAAACTCTGGCCAAGGGAATACATTCTTGTAACCCCCATCAAAATCCTGAAACTGACCACCGTCAGCACTCCTTTGAAGGGATCTCACGCCCCTTCCCAAAGGTTGCCATAAATCTGAATTACAACACCATAAATTAATTTTGTCTGCTTTAAAATGTTATATAAATGCAATTACATGGAATGCACTTTTTGTCTAATGTCCTCTCTTGAAATTACGACATTTATTTGTGATGTTGCAGGTAGTGATAATCCACTCTCCCTCATTGCTGTATTGCAATGTGGTCACTGTGTGACTGCCCCAAACTTTTTATCCTATCTAATCTCCATGGACATTTTGAACCATTTCTGGGTTTTTGCTATTACAAATAATGATGCTATGAATATTCTTGTACCTGACTTTTGCTGCATATATAGGGATTTTTGCTGAGTGTATATTAAAGCATGGAATTTCTAGGTCATAGGATACACAAATACATTTAATTTTAATAGATACTGCTAAGCAGTTTTACAGTGTTTGTACCAACTTACTCCCCTACCACCAATGTCTGCATGTTTCAGTTATTCCACATCATTATTCACATTTGGTTTTGTCTGTTTTTCCATTTTTAGCAATTCTGCTGTGTGTACAGCAATGTCTCATTGTGGTTTTAATTTGCATTTCCCTGATGACTAATAAAATTGGACAAGTTTTTAATGTATTATTGGCCATTTGGATATGTTTATTTTTGTAAAATGCTTGTTCATCTCTTTTGCCCATTTAAAAAATGGGTGGCCTTTCTCTGCTGACATTGAGGAGGTCTTTTTTTTTTAAAAGGTGTTCTGGGAACAAGTCCTTTTTTTTTTTTAAGATTTTATTGTTTGAGAGAGAGAGAGCACAAGTGGTAGTGAGGGGCAAAGGGAGAGGGAGAAGCAGACTCCATGCAGAGCAGGGAGCCTGACTCGGGGTTCAATCCCAGGATCCCGAGATCATGGCCTGAGCCGAAGGCAGCTGTCTAGCCGACTGAGCCACCCAGGTGCCCCAATCCTTTGTTGATTGTGTACAATGTAAATACCACTTCCCACTCTAGATTGTCTTTCACTTTCTTAAGGATTTTTTTTTTTAAAGAACAGAAGTTTTTATTTGTACTGTTATTGGTATTTCCTTTATCGTTAGTACATTTTATAAACTCTTTAGGAAATCTTTGCCTAACCCAGAATCTTGAAACTTCTCTACTATATTTCCTTCTAGATGGTTTTGACCCAAGTAACGGGAAGGATGGAGTTGCTAGCAATTAAGATGGAGAAGACTGTGGGTAATGAGCTCCTGAAGGTGTGGGAGGAAGATGGAGAGTGCAGTTTCAGATATGTGAAATTCGAGATGAGTATTAGATGTCCAAGTGGAATTTCACATAGGCCCTCGTGTATTTGGATATATGAGTAAGATTTTAGGAGCTAGGTCATCAGAAAGACAGTATTAAAACCTTAGAAAAGAGACCAAGTACTGAGCCCTAAGGCACGACCACTTTGAGAGTCCTGTATGAAGAGGAACCAGAAAAGGAGGTTGAGTGAGGCTCCCAGCAGAATGGGAGGACTACCTAGGAGGGAGTGTCCTGGAGGGCTGGTGAAGATGTGGATCAGGGACAAGGGTGTGGCCAGCGTTGTGTTGGCTGCTGAAGAGACTGGAATATGAACCCTGGATTTACCAATGTGGAGGCCATTGGTGACATTGATGAACACTGTTTTGGAGGATGGTGAGGATGAAAGCTTGATTGGAGATGGTTCAGATGAGGATGATCTGGATCAAGTAGAGGACCACCGCTGGCAGCCCCCCACATGTGGCCCAGATGCGTGAGAACCCAGGCCAGGTATCATTAATCTGGAAGCAAGGGAGGTACGGAGAAGTCATAGTCAGGGCGGCTGACTCAGTGTGACAAGTTAATCCTCCCCAACACAGAGCTGTTTTTCTTGAGCCAGGTCCAAGACCGTGTATTTGCGTAGGCCAGTGGGGACTGGGGAGGAAGAGACCAGCTTGGTGGAGGTCCTGGGCCATACCCAGGTCTTTAGCACAGCTCACCATACCATGTTCTTTACTACTTGTTCTCTGATTCTCCAACCTCATTCCTTCCTTTGTTTCTTTCCTCCTGCCTCTTGTTCCCTGAACTCGGACTTTCAGTTTGGGGTGTCCTGTAGCTTCCACTGCCCATACTCCAGCTTTCATTGAGTCTGTTCCCTCTCTGAGTCTCTCCACTCCCTCTGCCTGATTCCTAACATGGCATTCTAGACTCAGCTCAAGCACCACCTCCTCCCGGAAGTCCTCCACGATCATTTAGCATCCAGCATTTATCTCCTTCACAGTACTCTCCTCACTGGGTTCAAAATGATCTCTTCATCTGTGTGTCTGCTGCACTAGATGGTGAGCTCCCTGAAGGGAGTGAGTGTGGGCCTTGTCCATTCCAATCCCTGGTGCACAGCACTGGCCCAGAGCAGGCCCGCCATGGTTTGGGCTGGGAGCTGCAGAGCTGCTTCCCTGGGGATGGAGGGGTAGGGTGTGCATTGGCAGACAGGAGGGGGCATTGCATTCCAGGCAGCGCCGTCTGAGTGTACAGCGCAGTGCAGGGAGTCTGGTGTGTGTGAGCCTGAGAGTGGACCCGGCTGAGGGTTTGAGTTATGAAAATCCCGGATGGTGACAGCTCAGTGGGCGCCGACCATGTCCGAGGAGACAGCCAGTGTGTGTGTGTGTGCGTGTGTGCGGCAGCAATTATGAACATCAAATCAAGCTAATTTACATGGGTAAGTGCAGCCAGTGAGGCTTGGCTTGCAGGGTCTGATTTATTTAGGGCAGGAGGGGATCCGGCAGGGAGCTCCCTTCAGGTGAGTGAGCAGCGGTGTGGCCACGGGTATAGATAATCCTGCTGTCAGCCCGAGTTAAAGCCGTGGTTACTCTGTTCCAAGCCCAAGGAGGAAGCATCAGGGCTGTTTCAGAGCGCTTTTAGACGGAGGGCCCTTTTCCCTTTTTTCTCTTTCTGGAACACTGGAGGAAGTCTCTTTTATAAATAAGCTTGATTTCTTTAAATTTCTAATTACAGAGGTGGAACGTGGTCAGTGTATTACATTTGAACAATGCGTAACAGTTTAAAGACAAAAAATGAAATTACTGCAATTCTACCAACCCAGGGATAACCACTGTTACCATTTGAAAGAAGCCCTTCCAGTCTTTTTTCTATGTATATGTTGCTTTTTTTTTATATGTTGCTTTTTAAAAAAAAATTCACAATTCCTTACTTATTACTTTTCCAGTCTGCTCTGATTTTTAAAAATTTAAGACTCTACTTTGAGCCTTTCCCTATGTCATTTATCTTAAATCATCCACCCTGTAGGTGCACAGTGTGTTTTTAAACCAGTCCCCAATTAGTGAAATTTAAGAATATTTCCAATTTTTTGTTCTTGTGTATAATACTTCAATAAAAGACATCGCTCCTAAGTCTTTGCCTGTATCTCTGATTATTTAGGAGATAGTCTTAGAAATAAGGCTCTTGTTATATACTGCCAACTCACTTTCCAGAACATTTGTGTGTGTGTGTGTGTGTGTGTTTTCTTTTTTGTTTTGCTTTAATCAATTTGTACTCCTATCAGCAGTGATTGAGAATGATCATTTTATGGGACTAAATAATATCATTAAAAATGTCTATTGATGATTTTTATTTTTACGTAGTGATCTACATCCTTTGCCTATTTTTAACTGGCTGTTTTCCTTTTTCTTTTTTAAATACAAGTTCTATAAATAATGTAAAAAGCATTGTTTAATGATATTCTTATTTTATTCTAATGTGTCATTTGCCTGATTGTTTATAACAGGGATTTTGACATGCACAAACTTTAATTTTGCATGTGGAACATTTTCTCAGTCATTCTCTTTATGCTTAGATGGTCTTCTCCACCCCAAGACAAATTAAATTTTCACCTGTATTTTTCTACTTATTTTATGATTTTATTATGATTTTTAGGTTATAAAATTCATTCATGCATTAATTTTGGTGAAAAAAATTTTTGATTGTTAACTAAAATTGTTAACTAAAAAATTAACCAAATGTCCCAAATAACACTTTCCTGACAGATTGAAGATGGCATCTACTTGTAAAATACATTCATACATGTGTGCATGCCGTGTGCTTTACATGTGCATTACACACTTGGGTTTTCTGTGAACTGTGTGTGGATCCTTCTATCCATGCCATTTGATCTCTGTTGTTCTGGTCAGTTTTTAATACTTGCCACAGCAAATCCCTCTTATCACTCCTACTTTTTGTAATGTTTTTTGGGAATCAGAGCATGTTTATTTTTACAGAGGACCAGTGAGTCACTTAGTTAAGCTTTAAAGACAAAAAAATTCCCTTGGAATTTGGGTTGGAGTGGCACTAAGTTTGTAAATTTATATGTGAAGAACAGAATATTCTTCACAATATTCAGCTTTCCCAGATGTGGGTGTACCAGCCTTACTCAAGTGCTCTTTCAATAGGATCTTGCTTCCTTTATACAGGGTAGGGTGGCCCTCTGGGTTCACCAGGAGGATGGGAGCAGGAGAAGGAGGTATTAGAAGCAGAGAGAAGCTGGGTGTAGTGTTACCATCTACCCTCATTCTGACCTTGCACCCTCTCTCCATGGCCCCATGTGGGCTCTCTTTCATGGGCTGCTCACACCTGATGTGGGAACCTATAGCAGGCATGGCCTCTATTTCTACATTTTTTTTTTCCTGCTCATGTCTTATTTCCACTCTCTTCATTTCTGATTATTTACCTGGCTCTGGATTTTTAGTTTTGCATAGCTCTGAGCAGATGGGTGGTTAGCAGGTACTTTATCTGTTTTATGATAGAAGAGTACCACTGTAGGTATGAGGCTTGATTTGGTACACATTCTGTCTAGAGTTGGCAAAATACAGGCTCTGATTGCTCAAAATGATGCCCAGCTGTGATTTCCTGGCTCTCAGTGTCCTTAGTAAGTCACTAAATTAAGAATCCAGCTTATTTCTTGACCATCGCCTGCGGTCTAACTTGTTAGTCTTGTTAGTTTACCTTGTCAGTCTCTCTTTCATCTCCAGATAAGGCCAAAGTTGTACCTCTTAGCACGTGCGCGTGCGTGTGTGTGTATGTGTGTGTGTGTGTTACTTAGGAAACTCTGAGCCTATGTAGCTTCTGGTCCCTATTCTTTATCAGGAGCTCCCCTAGCTCTCTAGCTCCTCTCTCTTTGAGGTCTCTTTGAGTAAAGAGGCCAGTCTTGCTGCATCTAAGGGCTTGTATTGGAAACAGGAGCAATAGTGTGGACGAGTTGGGTGAGGAGATCATTCTGGTCCTGGAGGTTGTCTTGAGAAAGAAGATGGTCCCGGGGAGCACCCAGGCATTCAAAACTGTCCCAGAATTCCAAATTGACAAGACCTTAATTAGATTAAACCCAGATAACTAAACCCTTATGCTCTGGGCATCCTCACTCTCCTGATCTAGGGACTTCCCTGGATTTTCCCCCTCATTCCACGGCCAGCTCCATCCTCCAGTTCACGTTAACTGGACCTCAACTGCTCACCTTCACCCCTGCTCACTTTGGGATCATGGCTGGAACATCTGTCACTGCTGGGTGTTTCTCCTCAGGGTTTCCTGGTCTTGGCCAGAGGGAATTGTTGCAGGAGAAGGGCAAGATCATAGCGAGAGGCTAGCTGCTCTGGATTCTAATTGCTCCAAAGAAAACTTGTCAAAATAGTTCGTCCCTTTGAGAAGTAGAAGAAAAGCACTTCTATAGGTAAAAGGAGAAGGATGAGAAAGGGAGGAGGAGTCCATTGTTCTATATTGCCTTTTTTTATCTACAATTTAAATTTCTGGTTTTGGTGTGAATTTCTTTTGTGGAGAGGAATACCTCTTTAAACCGTCTGTCCCGCCAGCCCAGACTTTTCTCAGGCATTCCCGGCTGTGGCTTGTCAAACTTCCTCTGATCCTCAGACCTCACGTTTCATCTTCCTTCTCTTCTCTTGCCATGTCTGCCCCCCCACACCTGCCAGTCACCCCCACCTTTCTCCCATTTCTTCCAAGAGTTGGCTCAGTGTCAGAGTCATCCAGAATTGTCTAATTATAACAGATTAATCCATTAGGATTTATGCTTTTCTATTTACTGGCTGGAACTATCCATTTCACAGCTGTGGCTCCCACATCTAACCAGCTAGCAGGCAATTTAAATATAGAAAGCAATTTAACCTAGTTGGATACCGAGGCATCTTGCTTAATGTAGTGCATAAATTCTGGAGCTCTTTGCTCTCAGTCCTCAAAAGGGCAGCCAACAGTTTCATGTCCTGAAAAGATCTGGCTTTTCAGGGAATTTACACCCCAAGAAGGGATNGGGGAATTTCCCCCCAAAAAAGGGAACCGGGGGTGGAAAAAAAAAAAAAAAAAAAAAAGAATCTTTAAATGAGGTCAAGGGTGGTTTTCAGGTCAATTCAGTTTTCCTTCTTCTTTCTCTTTGGGGACAATAATCTTCTGCTTAACTGAGCTTTTGGGGAGTGTGACGTCAATTGGAAGGTGTCTGATTTTTTTTCTCTCTGTAACTTACATTTACTGCCTGTTTGGGTAAAGAGGTTTTTTTCCCCACAGTCCAGGTATCTGTCCCCCCCAACCCCCCCCCCCACCGCCTGCTAAGAGCTTGTAGTCTGAATAATACTATGTTCTAACCCCTTGGTACTCCCAAGTCCCTGCTAGTGCCTACCTCATAGTAGACTTTCACCAAAAGTGAGCTGGACGGGAAAGGAGGTGGGGCTGTGGCCATGTGACCCGATGAACCCAACTCTGAGCCCCAAAGCAGGAGAAATAGTGATCGAGACACATGGGCTAAGTAAAATGCTTCCATTATGTGTGAACGTGTGGCCACCTCCCTTTTGGGGAGGAGGTGAGTAGCAAGAGATGTTTTGCTGAGAAAAGGGAAGACTAAGGGGGGAGGGACATACTCTTCAAGAACTGGAAGAGCTGCCAAAAGGTCGTAGGATTGGATTTTTCCTTTTCTCTTCCACATGACCCCTGAGGGCAGAAATATTGCTCTCAGTTGAGGGATGAAGTTATGGGAAGAAAGAACTGGATTTCTGTATAGGAAGATCTGGGCATCGATCAAAGTTCATTGTTTTTAATGAAATCTTTTTTTAATTAAAAAAGACTTTATTTATTTGAGAGAGAGAGAGAGAGAGAGAGAGAGAGAGAGAGAGAGAGAAAGCCTTCTCACATGGGCATGAGCACAAGCGGGGGGAGGGGCAGAGGGAGAAGCAGGCTCCCCGCTGAGCAGAGGGGCTCCATCCCTGGACTCCGGGATCACGACCTGAGCCAAAGGCAGATGCTTAAATGACTGAATCACCCAGGCGCCCCTTTAACGAATCTTCAACTGAAAGAGATAATAAATTTCACTCAACTATCTGTGCTTAAGCAAAGGCTGGACAGCCATGGGCAAGGAGGCCGAAGTTGACTTTAGAACCAGACAGGACCAGAGACTTTGAAGATGCTGCCCACCGGAGCATTTACGCCTGGCCACCTGGCCTCTGTCTTCAGGACCTGTGGACATGCAGTGTGCACTTTCTCCACTCTTTCTCGCCAGTGGGAAACAAAGACCATAGGTCTTAGCTCACGGTCCCTGAGCTGAGAGAGAATGCATAGTTTCTGTTGCCGCCCCCGCTCCCTTGGCTTGGGCTTCGTGCCCCCTCAGGGCCGGATGGCAGTGGAGGTGGTGGGCATGGGTGTGTACCAGTTTCCTAGGGCTGCTGTGAGTGACCAAGTGCCACGAACTGAGCAGCGTCAACAACAGAAATTGATGGTCTCACACTTACGGAGGCTGCGAGCCTGAGGTCAAGGTGTCTGGGGCGCCGTGCTCCCTTTGCAGGCTCTAGGACGGATGTATTTCAGGCCACCGTCCTGGCTTCAGGTGGCTTCTAGGCTTACCTCCAACCATCATGTGGGGCTCTCCCTGTGTGAGTGTCTGTGTGTGAAGTTCGACCCCAGTCATACTGGAATAGGGGTCCCTCCTCCTCCAGTATGAGCTCATCTGAACTAATTTCTATCTGGAGAGACTTTATTTTCAAATAAGTTCATATTATGGCGGTTAGGGCTTGACATGCAAATTTTGGAGGGACACCATTTAACCCATAATGGGATGGGGGGGGCTCTAAAATAGTTGGTTTGATCGCAGGACTCAGTGGGGACTTGGGATGGTTCTTTGCTGGGTGTGAAATAGCTCTAGAGGGTTCCAGGCTGACCACTTCCTAAATCCACCCATCTGTTTCACACAAAGCCCCCAGTGGGTGTTTCCTCTTTTTGAACTCTGGCAGTATATAGAGTGGGCATCACAGTTTAACTAGGTCCTTATCCTTTTTTGGTTCATGTAAGGAAGCAGTTATAGAGTACCTTCTATATATATGAGGCATGTTATATACATAATATTTCAATTAATCGGGCTTTGTGAAATAGGTATTCTTAATCTCATTTTAGTGAGCTTAAGTAAAGAAATCGATGCTTAGATGGTGTCCTGAAACTCACTCAAGGCCATATAGCTGGTAGGTGGCAGACCTAGGATCTGAAACCCTGCCTATTTGAGTCTAAAGTTCAATTTCTCTCTGTTTTACCACATAACTCCCAAACTTGTTTGTAAGCCCAAGTGAGCAGAATTCTTGTACTTTCTTCTCACTACCCAGATCGATTAGAATTCACTGTAGGCATCCCTTCCAGTTCTTCGTGATGAAATGCCCAGGCTTTCCTAGGCAATCTCTAGGCTTCTATAGTTCCTACGCTCCATGGTGTGTGATCCCCTTTCAACTGCCGCTTCTGTTCACTTTGCATCAGGAATGGTGTGTCATTCCCGGGGTTGGTGCATGATACGGGTAGTCCAGACAGGGGAATGGGTCAGTGCTGAGCAGCCTGCCTCCTGGGTTAACAACAGGCAGGCCGGAGAATCTGTTTTGGGGTCAGGAGCTCTGCGTCCTCCTTTCTCCAGGGCGGCATTGGGCCTTGGCAAATTAATTTATAGTTGTTCAGCTCACAAAAGTCTTGAGAAGCCCCAATGCTGATTTATTAATATACAATGAGATACAGTTGCCACGAAGACTGAAGGGTTGGGCCACCTGGGCAGCACATGCTCCTCTCACTCTTCGAGAAGCAATTTACTAACTGAAAGTTAGCAAACATGGAAAGAGACCGATGGGATCAGGGCGGGTGTGAGGGTTTCTTACCGAGCTGCAGTAAGCTGACCCAATCCTTTCCTCTGAGTTCTGCCTACCAGGCAACCAGTGTATTCAGGTCAGTAGGTCAGGACACCTTCCCGGGGGATGCTCCTGCTTGTGCTTTCACTCTCCAGCCCAGTGGGGACACTACTTGACGGTATTTGTTGCAACCTGCCCTTCCTTATGTAGCAGATTTCATTACATGGAGGACATGGGTTTCACCTTGGGTTGTCTGCCTCAGATGATGGCATTTACTGACCAGTGGGTGCTGGGCTCTGTGTGGGTGGGGGCTAGAGACTCATGTCCTCAAGGAGTGTGCAAAGATACGTTACTATATTATGGTGAAGAACAAGTGGGATAGGCACTGGATTTTATGGGCACTTGGAGGGGATGAAGCTTCCAGAAGGCCTCCTAGAAAAGAGGGTGTTGGAGTTGGCTCGTGAAAAGTGGAGAACAATAGTCAGGACCAAACCAAGAAAACCATCCAAACGGCCGATCAAACAAAACACTGCCAACAAGTCCTGGCAGGGCAAAAAGTATACATAGAATCATGGATACATAAGACATGTGTGTGTGTGTGTGTGTGTGTGTGTGTGTGTGTGTGTTGTGTGTGTGTGTGTGAGCGTGTGTGTGTCTCTAACAGTGGCTTGGAATTAGAGGTCAAAATGCCGGCAATTGAGGTGAAGTAGTCAACAAATCTTGGAGAGCCATCCACACTAGGTCGAGGGGCGAGGACTTAATTAATTAGCTCTGTAGCGGCCGAACCACCGAAATGTTTGAAGCCGAGGAGTGATGTGGTCATACTGGTGTTCTCTGGGGAGCTGGCTGTGCGGGAGTGGGGGGTCCTGATGAAATTCCTGGGGACTCTCCGGTCTCCATATACATTCATTGTCAGAGGAGGAGTTATTCTTAGAGGGGCTTCTTCTAGGTGTGCAGGTGATCCGCTGCTTGCATCCCGGGAACCGCGGTGCTGGAGGGAAGCATTCGTGACCAAGCTGCCGAGGCTCCAGCTTCATTTTTTTCTGGAGGTTTAAAGTTTGCTTCTTCTGAGTACCTTGGAGACAGCTGGGAGCTGTTACAGGGTTGGAGGAATGGTGTGTGTGTGCGTGTGTGTGTGTGTGTGTGTGTATGTGTGTGTGCATGCACACGTGTGATGGTCCATAACAGCGAGCTTGGCATTAACCAATCAATATCTGAATTATTCTTGCCTCTCTACTCGCTCAGCATCTACTCCAGCACTGTTTTCATTGACTTTATCATCTTTTACTGTCTCCTCTACTGGGCAGTGGACAGAAACTGTCTTCATCATTTCAGAAGTCATCCCTGAATGTAATAGCTGTTCAATGAATGTTTGTCAAATGAACAAGTGGAAGGATGAGGGTTTGTGTGCTTTGTGCATAGGCTCTCACCTGGGGTTGGCAGAAGACACTGAAGAAGGCAGCACGGCCTGACCTGGGGCTGGGCCAGACAGGGTACCAAGGGTACTACGTAGTCTTAAGTAGAGGGTAAGTTCTTTGATTAGCTTAGTAACTGAGGGGCAGACTATGCTTTGAAGTCCCCAGGACGAGCAGGACCCAAGGTACATCCCCGAGCAAGGTCACCAGGCTCCCTGACTGCTAGACTTTGCAGAAAAATCCCAGGTAGAAGGCCCATCTTTCCCCCTGGAGCCCAGGCTTCTGAGCCTGGTGCATGCTCTGTCTGACTTAATAGGCCTGGTAGCTGGTGAATCCAGAAAACAGCCAGAGTAGGGTATTGTGGCAAAAGAGATATATGTATGCCTCAGAAGCATTTTGTTTTAATTTAAAACATCTAAATGTGCACTTATTTGCCAGTCCTTCCCTGAAGGGTCAAAGCCTATTCTTTTTTTTTTTAATTAAAAAAATTTTTTTAAACAGATACTTATTTATTTGACACACACAGAGAGAGAGATATCACAAGTAGGCAGAGAGAGGGGAGGAAGCAGGCTCCCCTCTGAGCAGGGAGCCTGATGTGGGCCTCGATCCCAGGACCCTGAGATCATGACCTGAGCTAAAGGCAAAGGCTTAACCCACTGAGCCACCCAGGTGCCCCTAAAGCCTATTCTTTGAATGCGGATCTGGTAACGAGAGTTCCCTTCATCTTACGGACATCAGCCACACCTGTGATGCACCAGCCAAGCCTAGTTTGGGTTTCATGAAAGTAGAGCACGAACTTCGAGACCCATGCAAAACAGCATAAATGCAGAATTCTGGATTTTTATGACTACTCTCACTACCTCCCTGCTCTGCTCCCCAAACCCCACTCTTTGTAGTAGGCTCAGCCCTACATTATCTGACGACATTTGAATGCTATTCCTCATCAAGAAGCATTCAATATGCTGCACTCGGAATCACCGGCTTCCTTCTCTCATTTCTAGTTTATTACTTTGCATAATCTTTAATCTAGCTGCATAATCAATAGTAATAATTACAACTGGCAACAGACTCTGGGTAAAGAAACAATCACTGCTGGGAGAGGGGCCCCAGGGATTACTGGTACTCAGTGGGCTGTGGATCCTCTTATGTGGAGTTAAGGGAGCACCTACCCCATTTCCTCTTGTCCTGGGGACTTCAGGACTGGCTCTCTATCCTGTCCCTTTCTCTAGTCTCTTAGCCTGTCATACGTAGGGGCTTGGGTTCAGTGCTTTCTGATCTCCCTGTGTTCTACTGTGAGCTTCTTCCAATCATCCAGACTCCTCCTGGGGGTCCCCATACACCTCTCTCCCCATATCCCCAGAGCTCTGTTGGGTTCTTATTAGATATGGAATGGATTCCTAGCTCTATCGCTTAATGGGGGTATAAACTTGACTAACACAGTTAGCTTCTTTCAGCTTATCAGAGTGGGTTGTTGTGGGATTAAATTCAATCAGGTAAATGTATTGAAACAATAACTAATGTTGGGGGCGACTGGGTGGCTCAGTTGTTAAGCGTCTGCCTTCGGCTCAGTTCATGATCCCAGGGTTGAACCCCGCATTGGGCTCAGCGGGGAGCCTGCTTCTCCCTTCTCCCTCTCTCCCTGCTTGTGTTCCCTCTCTCACTGCATCTCTCTCTGTCAAATAAATAAATGAAATCTTTAAAAAAACCACAATAACTAACATTACAGAACACATACTGTGAACCCGGCAGAGCTTTTTGTGGATTACTTCATTTCCTTTTGGCAAGATCCAGCTCACTGATCCCAAGTGACAACAGGGGAAACTGAGACTTAGGGAGCTTGTGCCTCAGGTTGCAAGTAGGCAGCCCGACTCCAGCACCCACGCTTAGTCTTCAGGAAATGCTACCATCTGTGCTGACATCCTATCACACTGGAGGTGCACCATAAATGCACAGAAATGCATAAATGCTTGGTGCATGCATAATTCTACCCTCAAATCCCAGCCTACCCCACCCCCCATCCCAGTAGAGCAAGGCCAAGTCTCCTGCCTGTTTATATAAGACAATACCAAGCACAGCATGGCAGAGATAGTTGGATCTAGCAAAGATTCATCCTCCCCTTCCACAGTTTAGCACCTTTGCACGGTGGCAGCTGCCCAGGCAGGAGCCACGTTTGCCAGCTCTTCCATCACCCCCCACCCGGCTCCCCAAAGCCTCCCATGTGACCTCCCTACTCTCCCCCTTTCTCTGGCTGGACGTCAATGATCAAGGCCACACACTGAAGACAAAGGCCCTTCTGTTGACTTGTGTCCCTAAATTGTCAGTGACAAGTCCCCCATCCCACTTGCTAATTGGACTTTGAGAAGAAAAGAACAGAGGCCCTGAGATGTAAGGGTTTATCTGTTACAGCCGCTGCCACTGTCTTGACTTAAACACACACTGGGAGAGTCTTTGACCTTGTTGGAAAGAGACCATTGGCGAACTCCCTTAAAATGACCTCCATAGTTCCCCACATTTTTGGTGCAGTGTCTTCTAGTGTAGATGTTGTTAGACACCATATCCCTAATTTACAGAAGCCAAAATTGCAAATAAAACTCAATTTGCCGGGTGCCTGCGTGGCTCAGTGGGTTAAGCCTCTGCCTTCGGCTCAGGTCATGATCTCAGGGTCCTGGGATCGAGGCCCGTATCGGGCTCTCTGCTCAGCAGTAAGCCTGCTTCTCCCTACTCTCTCTGCCTGCCTCTCTGCCTACTTGTGATCTCTCTCTCTCTGTCAAATAAATAAAAATAAAAAAAATCTAAAAAAACCTCAATTTGCCACAGTAGGATGTAGTGAGAAAAGGTACCATGTGATCAGGAAGAACTTGGGTCAAAGTCCAGCCCTACCCGTTCCAGCCACAGAACCTTAAACAGAAGTGATTCCTCTGCTCTGGGTTCCTTGGATAGGGCAAAATCCCACATTCCAGAAGAGGCAGAATGATATCTACCTGGGAGGCTTGTTGTGGGATTCAGAGAAAGCGACAGTGCGTGGCACACGGTGGGCCATCCATTGATGGCATCCTGCTTCTAATTCACTCATTTGGGAAGGGCTGAATGAAAACCTATGATGTACACCAAACTATTGAGGTGCTGAGGACACAGGGCCTGCCTCTAGGAGATGGCCCTGTGACTGGGAAATGCACTTGACACACCTGAAGTGGCTGCGTGCCATTTTCGGGAGGCACGAGCCACAGGCCGGAAAGCAGTTTGAGGAAGCTGGCCTGGGGCCCCACACACCCTTCCCTGCCGAGGGGGCCCGGCGACTGCTCAGGACGGGGACCCGCTGGACTTCCAGTCCCCTTTGCTGCTGTTGTCGGGGAGACCGGAGCGTTGAAGAGATTTGGAGGAGGTTGGATGGCATTCGGAAAGCCGTGCCCTTGACCGCATCTTGTGGAGGTCACCCTCCCAGCGGGGTCCGGGAAGAGCATCTTCTGCAGGGAGGGGCTGGTCATTGCGCCCCGATAAGCCAGCCCCTTCGCCCAGACGGGGGGAGCTAGCTGCATTCTGGCCCTTGCACAAGGATTCCAGCACTCTGCATGCAGCCAGCTCTTCCTGCGCCAAAATGCAGAGCATGGCCCCATGTCTGTGCCTTTGTGGAGGCCCAGGAAGAAGGCTGGTGACACATAGGGATGCTCGTTTCTAGGCAAATTTCCAGTTCTGCTACTAGTTCTACCAGGTCCTTTATGAGACAGTCTCCACCACAGGGACCCCCACCCCACCCGCTCCCCGCCCCGAACAACTGGCGTTTTCAGCCAGGAGGCCAGAACAGCTCCTCCAGGAGCTGCTGGCTGGCATCATGTCATCCCTGTTTGGGGACAGTGGGAGCTCGCTGTGAAGAGGCTCCTCACTGGTGACACAGGCCAGCAGCCTTCCGCTCCTCTGGGCTTCGGTTTCCCTGGATGGTTGTTTTGTTGCCACAGATCCCTTTGTGCTCAGTGTTTTTCCAGGTTAATTAATCCTATTATTATTGTCATTGGAGTCTATAATTAGGCACACGATGCAATTATATCATCCATTCTACATTATCGATGTGCGACTCACCAGCCAAAGATGATTATTAATTATTACCCTATTGGATTGTTTTGTACACAAACACGATGCACCCTTGATCTTGAGGCCGGGGTGCTTGGCTGGCATTTGGGGCTCCCAGCTTGGGTCAGGCTAGCTGTAGCATCACAAGGCCAACCAGTGAGCATGAGTGAGCCAAGCCGCTTGTGGCAATAGGGGCACCTTCAGCCAGACTAGGAAGGGGCACATGGCCTTCCCTCCAGGCCTTTTCCCCACGGGCAGGCCCTGTGCTGCCCCCAAGGAAGTGGCCGTGCCATTTCCAGCCCCAGAGGCCTTCAGCTCCTGTGTTTCAATGGGCTTAGGAATACAAAGGAGGGCCGTTACTTTTCTCGAGGCGCCTGCTACGGGCCCGGCTTGCCACATTTGCCGTCGCATTTGATCATCGGCAATGCCACGAGGTTACAGATGAGAGAGTCCAGGCTCCATAGACCCAGTAAATTGCTGAGGAATTGTGGAGATTTGAACCCCAGTTTGCTCTACTTTCAAAGTCAATTCCTTCTCAGCACGAAGAAATGAACCTCGTTTTACCAAGAATACAGAGAAATGGACGGTTGGACAGAGCTTGATGGTAAAGGAAAGACTGAAGGGAGGTTGTCAGAGGCCAGGGAATGGGAAAGCAAAGCCATCCAGGCAGCAGGGCCTCCGGGAGCCCTAAAGCCACAGACTGTGTGTAAGTGGCCGCAGCTTTCGAGGACGCCACGTGGGGGTGGTCCTGTTCCGCCCTCCGCCCCCAGCGGCTGAGAAGGAAGGTCCAGGTGCAGAGAGCCAGGCCTGGGAGCTTGTTCCCAACGTGCCCCCTGCGAGCTGGGGGCCTTCCCTCAGGGCGGCAGTGACACACGGGGGCACAGACAGGCCCCACTGCCTGGCCGCGTGCCCTTAAGCACACACGGTGTCTGGGGAGAGATGATGACTTCTGGCTTTTGGAAGGCCCACGGGGGACCGTACGACCCAGAGCAAGTCACGTTGTCTCCATATCCTGTTCTGCATGCCCCTGCATCCTCATCCCGCTGAAACCAAGGTCAAATGATAAGAGACAGGCTCAGAAGGAAAACTGGCATGAAAAGGATGGTTTTCTGTGTAGGGGCAGAGGGAGGGGAGTGGGGCTCCCCTGGTCTGGCAGCCGGACCCCGGCGTGGAGGTCGGCGTCTTGTTTGTGGAGGCCGAGTGTGGGAGCATCAGGACCTTCCTGTGCCCCACTCTCCCTCTCACTGCTACATCAATCCTGGTTTACGTTTCCTGTGTTTTAGGGTGGTCCCACATCTTGAAGCGTCTTACTGGCTGGGGAGGGACCCCCCCCCCCAACCAGCGCTAGCTGACCATGTGCCTGTGAACACACCTTGTGTATGCAAACCGACTGTGCTTTCTCCTTGCTCTGCCTCCTGTCTCCTGACTCACCTCGGGTTTCCCATGTGGCCCCGTGTGCTGCACCATGCCTCTCATTTCCAGGGGAAGCAGTGAGTAACAATGAAATCTGCCAATGGCATTTGGCCCTCCGTGTCATCGCTCAGTCACCTCCATACATTGGAGCCCATGGGGACATTTTCATACAACTGCTACCAGGGAAGGTCCTGCTTCATGATCCCCAAAGGAGCCCTGCCTGGGGCCTAGATGGAGGTTGTCACACCTGGGGGGTGGCTGACTGGGATGGTCCCAGAGGGCTGAAGGCACAATGTCTGAGTAGGGGATGGGATAATGATTCTTAATCCTACTTGGAAAGCCACATTTGCACACCCAGCTCTGTGTGTGTTTTTTGAGGTTTGGGCCGTGAGGTTGGGACATCTCAGAGTAGGAATGGGGGGGTACCTAGGAGCTTCTTTGGGTGGGGAGAAAATTGAGGAGGACTGTGTGGGGATGAGGGAGGAGAAATTTCCCAGTCACAGCCCTGGGGAAGCAGAGGCCTCGCCCACTGCCACGGTGTCCTTATCTGTTAAATGGGGCTCAGAGCATTAGCTGTCTCTGTGTCACAGGATTTGAGCAAGGGTGACTTTGAGAATTGATGTGGAGCCCCTCCCCACTTTTAAAGATTTTATTTATTTATTTGAGAGAGAGAGGCATGAGCAGGGGAGGGTCAGAGGAAGAGGAAGAAGCAGGCTCCCCACTGAGCAGGGAGCTGGATGTGGGGCTCAATCCCAGGATGGGGAGATCATGACCTGAGCCAAAGGCAGACATGTAATCAACTGAGCCACCCAGGCGCCCTTTTCTGTGGAGGCCCTTCAGAAAGGCACGGAACATGGTCCTGCTCATGACAGACAACCTAGTGTCAGGAATGTTTGGGGAGGGTCAGTAGCAGCCTCCAGGATTTGGGAGGTGGCTGGAATCTTCTGGTCGGGTTGACAGATGATCCGTTTTTGTAGCGGTTCAGTGGCTTGTTCAGGTTTTCCACAGGCTCCACCATCTGATTAAAGTAAAACTATTTCCCTGTGGCATCATTTCCAGGGAGAGGATGAGGCAAATTAAAAATTGCAGTAATGATAATAATGCTAAACCCAATATAAATAAACAGGAGAATAAACCGTGGTGGTTTGTGGAAGCTCCGGGCTCCTCCCTGGGACCATGCTGGGCCATGGCTGCTGGCTGACCTTGGGGCTGGCTCTGTTGCAGGTGGGGAGCTGGCAGGCGGATTTCTGGGGCTTCTGTGGGGGCCTGGCCTCTGCTCTTCTGTTCCTGCGTATATGGCCTTGCCTGAGAATCTGGAGGGCTCTTGGGATAGAGCATGGTGGGGCTGGGGCCTGGCTGTGTGGGTGCAGGCAGTGCGTCTTGGGCCCTCTTTGGCGAAAATGCCCAGTGTAGCCCTACTTCTGAGCCCAGAAGAGGGAACAGGGGCTTAGCACTTTATTTATAACAGTTGTAGAAACCTGAAATGCTTCTTTTAGGTTCAGAAAAACTCACACAAATTTTTTTCCTTATCCATTCTTTCCCTTCCCGTGTCCCTCCCTCCCTTCCCTCCTTTGAACTCCTAGTGAAGCAGCCCAGGACTAGGTTCTCAGGACACAGAGATGAAGGAGGCCCCACATTCACCCTTGAGGAGTTTTCGTGGGTGTCTAAGTCTGTAGAGAATTCTTAAAAGCCACTGACCTGCAGAAAAAAATGGAGCTTCCCTCTATCTGATTGGAAGCATCTCGCTGTCTGATGGAACCCCAGGGCTGCTCATGATTTCCTGCCCATCCCACAGGGTCTGTGGCAGACAGACTCACAGACAGTGACAGAGCCCTGGAAATGTCCACATAGGGATTATGCCTGCTTGCCTTGTGAGGACAGAGAAAGGGCACTTAACCCAGCTGGCTTCCTGGAGGAGGTGGCCCCTGAGCCGAATCTCCTGGGAGGTTCCCGATGGCCCTGTCCCTGCACACTGTGCTGTTGCTGTTGTTCCCCAGAAGAGCAGCAGCTGTGCTGCAGGGAAGGCCTGAGAGTGGGAACAGAAGGGGAGCCAGGCCCTCCTGCAGCCTGTGCCACAGCGTCCACTTTCCTCTGGACTGGACGCCCCCCATGCAGGCTGCAGCCGTGTGCCTCTGCGAGTTCCTCCTCTCTAGTTCACACACTTGCCTGTACTGCAGGAGGGTGATACTGCGTGTGATTCGTGTTTGCGCACGTATCAGGCACTGCACACCAGGCACGGACAGGCGTCACTGCATTTAACCTTCATCCTCCTATGATGCCCGGCCAGAGGGTGAGCTGGCAGAGGGCCAAGTCCCTGGCCCGGAGGGGCGCCGCAGCATGCAGTCCCCTCCCTGGGGGCCCCCGTCCCCCAGAGCCAACATGTGGGGAGTTGCCCCTCTTTTCTGTCCCTACTGGCTCTCCTCCAGTGCCTTCCGTCCTTTTCCCGTCCAGTCAGTCCCTGGGTGAGGAGCCCAGCTTGTGTTTGGTTTCCTTCCCCCCCCCCCCCCCCCCCCCCCCCNAACAACAGTTAATACTTCTTGGTCTCCCGCGGGTAGCGGATGTGGTGTTAGGACGCTACCTGTGTGCTTTGTCATCCTGAAAACAGCTCTGCCAGACCAGAGCGCTGCGGGGGGCGGGGGGCGTGCCCATGGCCTTCTTGCGCAGGCGCGGTGAGGGCGGGGTCTGCACTTCATCTGTTTGCCTCCCCAGTGCCCGCCCCTCACCACCCTGCCGGCACACCACCCTCCTTGCTCGCGCTTGCTAAAGTCTGTTCATTGTATTTCCCATGCAGGCTTCTGTGAAGTCTGTGTCCTAATTCCCGGGACTTGTGAATATGGTGATCACACAGCAAGTGGGCATGAAGGTTGCAGATGGAGTTAAGGTTGCTAATCAGCTGAGATGGGCCTGGATTATTCACGCAGGCCTCATGTCATCACAAGATCTCTTCAAATGTGGCAGACGCAGGCAGAAGAGCCAGAGCCAGAGAGAGACCGAAAGATGCCTACTTCTGGCTCTTAAGATGGAAGGGGCCAGAAGCCTGGAGCGCAGGTGGCTTCGGGAAGCCGGAAAAGGCCGGGGAATGAAAGTGTCTGCCTTCAGCCTCCAGGGGGAGCACCGCCCTGCAGCCGCTTGATTTCAGCCCCGGGGCACCGTTCTGGATCTCTGCCCTCCTGGACCGAAAGATAATAAATGTGCGTTGTTTTAAGCACCAAGTTAGGTAGTTTGTCACAGCAGCCAAGGGACATTCACCACCCTGCAGCCCTAGCTCAGGACCTCTTTACCTCTCTCTTCAATGGCGGCCTCCACCTGACCGCCAGTCTTCGTTCTAAAGGGTCCACACTTGATCTTAAAGCAAGGATTATCCCCTCTTGGCCCAGAAACGATCGCTGCCTCCCACCACCGAATCTGCGAGGCTGCTGCACCCGTGCCCTCTGCCTTCCTGCTCTCTAGTGTGGGGAGGCCCCTGCCCCCCACAAAGGCTGGCACCCGGAGGCATGCTCCACGTGGCTTCCTCCCAATGCTCAGTCTCTCTCTCTCCGGCCTGCAGCGCTGGGGTTAACCGCTTTCCTCACGTCAGGGCCTTTGCATCTGCTGTTCCCTCTGCCCAAAACGTTCTTCCTCCAGATATCCACGTGGCTAGCTCCCATATGTTGCTCACACCTCTGGCTCTCCTCCCCCAGTCATGGCAGCCCCCCTTTTCCTCTTACTCTGTTCTCTTCCTGGCTCTGCAGCCTGGCACTGCAGCCTCCTCTTAGCTTTTTCTGCTCATTTCTAGAGCTCCAGTGCCTGGAACAGGACCTGCTAAACAGTAGGTGCTCAGAGAATATTTGCTGGAGGAACATGTCATCTTCTAGCATTTTAAATACAAAATGGATGCTGGTAGGCCGTTGTAGCTTCAGCACCACCCTCACCCCAAGCCCCAGATCTCTACATTCAAATGCTTATTTGACACCTTGATTTAGCTGACCCATACACTCACTGAACTTCTTGTGTCTTCCCCTGGCTGGCTCTGGGCCTCAGTGAAAAGCTCTTGGACTGTGGCTCCTTTGGAGGCATGGCAGCAGGCAGGGCCCCTCTCAGCATTGCTCCTATGGTCTTCTGGCTGCTCGGAAAGTACCGCAACCTGGCAGTGCTGAACAAGTGGGTAGGAATGACTGGCAACTTCCAAGCATTTGTTCTGTCCTCGGCACACAGTAGTCTGAAGAAAAGCCTGTCCCTCTCTAGAAAGCTTTAGTCTTCTCGTAAGGCCTCACTCAAAGGTGTATGAAGCCCTTATGATTCCCTGTGACCCGCAAAACTGCTGCCCCCTCTTTTGCTCTGGGAGCTTTTTGCACAAGTCTCTAAAAGCACCCAGCATGTGGAGCTCTATGTAGCTTGCAAACACCCCTTTCTTGCTTGTGGGGTGAGCTTCTGAGAGGTGCCAAGCCTGACTTGCCCATCTCAGCTCTGCAGTTCAAGACCCTCCCCCCCATAATGTTTGTCAAGTGAATTGTGAAATTCTCCATTTGGGTTCCCTGACCATCTTCAGCAAAAGCAAGCCATCAGGGGAGCCATTTCCGGCCCTCAGAAAGCACTTGGAAGACCATGGCAAAGGTGGCCTCCCATTTGCTTTCTCCTTCTTTGGTAGGAAGAGCTGGAGGGGGGGAAAGTTCATTTCTAGCAAAGCTTGCTGATATTTCAGTGGCTATGAAGCAGGTCCCGTCATCCCCAGTCTTATCTTAAAATCTCCTTGATGTCTCGCTGTTCCCCCCCCCCCACTTCTGAAGATCAATAATATTGCAGAAGTGAGAGATCAAAGTTTTTCAAGTGGTGGGTGAGGAGGGGTGGGGGCAGGGTGTGGGGCGTGGAGAGAGAGTTCCCATTAAACTCACCCCTGGATGATGCTTCCAGATGCACAAAAGCTTGTTACCTGCTCTCATCTCTCTTTCCTTCTCTCTCCACCCCCTTTCCTCCATCCTTCCCTCCCTCTCTTTCTCTCCCATAAACAAAGCCACAGGCTCAAACAACATCTTGTAAAGCACATTATAAAATGCTTCTAATAAATCCCTAACAGCCTTGGCCATAACCAGCTGAGAGAAAGGTGATTATGACACGAAAGTGTCAGGTTAGAACAACAAATTGGGGCACGCAAGCAGGGATTTATTTGTCTTTGTAAGTGTGCTATAAAGGTCCATATAATTTCACAAATAAATACGAACATTGCTTAGTAAATGGCTCCTGGATTTAGAGCCCTAGGACCACAGGAAGGAACCCATTAGCACCAAGGGTGCCATTTCAGATATGGGGCAGTTCAGCCCAGGGGCCGCCAACCAGATGACACTCAGCCTACCCATCCCTTTTCAAATGTGTGGGGCTTTCCAGGCTAGGGCAGCAGGAGGGCCGGGCGGTTCCCGGGGTCCAGGACCAGAACTGGAGGCCAAAAGGGGAGTGGTGGGCCCTGGGGGCCTTGGTCCGTGAGGCCTGGGATGAACAGGGAAGCTGGAGAAGTCAGGATGTCTCCTAGCTCTAGGTCAGGGGGTGGACAGTTGTCACAATCAGGTGAGCTGGTAACCCTGGAAGTCAGGTGACCAGCGTCCAAGTTTGCTGGCACTGAGGAGTCTGCCAGGTTGCTGGACTTCCGGTTTTAAAATTGGGACAGTTGGTCACCATACCAGTCTGAGAGCTGTGATCCTGGGGCTGCTTTATCGCATACACCCTAGTTGGAATATGTGTCCTTGGAAGCTAGGTATGGGGCAGAGAGGAAAAGGAGGTGAGGATTTCAGAGATAGTGGAATTGGATTTATATCAGTGTTTTCTAACTCTGGCTGCACTCGAAGTGCTTTTAAAATCCACATCCGGGAAAAAAAAAAGCCACATCTGGGGATGCCTGGGTGGCTCAGTTGGTTAAGCAGCTGCTTTTGGCTTAGGTCATGATCCCAGGGTCCTGGGATCAAGTACCGCATCGGGCTCCTTGCTCAGCAGTGTGCCTGCTTCTCTCTCTGCCTCTGCCTGCTACGCTGCCTGGTTGTGCTCTCTCTCTCTCTCTCTCTCTGACAAATCAATCAATCAATCAATCAATCAATCAATCAATCTTAAAATCCACATCTGGCCTCATCTCAGACCACGAAATTAGAGCCTCTAAGGTCAGGGTCCAGACATCGGTACTGCGCCAGGGCTCCCCCGGTTATCCTGAGGTGCACGGGGTCAGGATTCAGAGACATGGAGGATTGCCTCCTCCGCCCATCTACGCTGCAGCTTGGTCCTACTTCCCTGTGTTTGTAGGCTCTTATCCTATTTGTAGGCTACCCTTTGATGCATCTATTCTTTTCTCTTGCCGCCATCACCACCTCCCCCCCACCCCATTTAAATACCAAATCAGATGGGCTCAAACAAACCACATTGGCTAATTCAGTCGTGAATCCATCAGGAACACTGGCTGACCCTTTCCCATCTGGTGCTTTTCTTTTACAAACGCAGCCTAGATAAGAAACGATGACCTGCATTTTCAAACCAAAGGTGTTACAAATAAAAGTCTGTCCAAATGGGCATTCTTCTTCATAACTAAGAAAAGATGTTGTGGTGAACTTTGGTAGGATGCCTGTCTCTTTGCCCCTCTCTATACTGGCCCTAGTAACCTGGAGCTTACTTACCATTTCAGTCCGTCAGCCAGCAGGGCTTGGCTGGCAGGACATACACATTCTAAATTTAAACCCAGCATATCCTCCTGTGCTCTTCAAATTTTGTGTGAGGACAGTTTGACTGCGTGGGATGGAAATTTTGATTGTGAGCCGTAGACCTAGTGGTCGTGGGAGCCTTCTGTTATGGCCTGTGCGAGAGGGTGGATCGGGGCTCCCAAGAAAGGGAGTTTGATCTCCATGGAAACCTGATTGGGTGCATATAGTTCTCAGCTCCTGTCCTGCTTCTGCCATGAGACCTCCTCTCACATGTTCTTCTAGCTACCACTCTCTGAACTCCAGAACCTGTTATCTGGAGCCCAAATTCTGCCCCAACGCCATAGCAATAATGCCTTAATTACCTAGTGCTCAGTCTTGTCATAAAGCAATATGTGTCTAGGGTCTCATTTGATGCTGGCTTGCGTTATCCTCTCATTATTTCAGGAGGGCAGAAAGTATGTAGAGATTTAGAATCAGAAGTTGGGTCCCAGTCCCATTTCACTTAATGGCTCTCTGACCTTGGCCAAATTACGGAAGCCCTTTGCTCTTTAGTTTCCTTCTCTGTACGATGGGAATGATGGGATGACAGACCCATGAAGTGTACAATGTTATATAGAGTGTCTGGCACATATTTGGTATTCATTGTCCTTGTGCTTCTTACCTCTGTCCCCAACTTCTTCTTTTTCCTCCCTCGGCTGTTGAGATACTCACATGAGCTAATATACGTGAAGTCCTCATGCCAGGTGCCATATTCTTACTCAGAACTATTCTAGTTACTACTCTGGTACTTTTTTTCTCCTGGGCTATATTTAGAGACTGGAGCCATTTGCCTTTCTGTACTATGAAGACCACGAAGCATGTGTCTTGCTTTGCCATCTCCCAGACCTCACCATGGGAGTATCAGACATCAGCTTTTCTCTTTGCTCTCTGCCCTTCCAAGGCCTTGCCTTCTTTAAAGGAACTCACTGAAGTCCAGCCTTTTCAGGAAGAAAGGCTGGGATTTCACGGTCTTAGAGCTGGTGAAGGCAGAAAGACTTTTACGTCCCTACAGAGATTTATCAGGGCCACCCCACCCCTGAGGGCCGACCCATCTCCCTCTGGTTGACTTTGCTTGGGCCATCTGCCCTTGACTCTGCTGTCCTTGAAGGGTCATCCTTGCTTGTCTCCCCAAAGCCCCCTCATCTTCCGGGACCCAGGCCTAGTCCTGCCTCCTCCAGAAAGCCCCCTTCTCCAACTATTCTGACTTCCTGCGTACTTACCATTCATGAGGCCTGCATACTGGGCCCTCGGCTGGATGTTTTCTTATGGTCCCTGTCCTCTGGGAGGCTGACCTACATGGACTCCCTTCCCTTTGACTTCAGGTTGGGTTTAGCCAACAGAAGGAACCAGCAGAAGATCAGAGGATGGGAGGAGGGTAAGCTGGGAGTATTCCTTCATTTCTCTCCTTCCCTTCCTTTCTCTCCTTCCCTGCGGGATTGCTTCCGGTTGCCACAGCTCTTGTTAAGTGGATCTTTCCCCATGGCTGCGCTCTCTGGCGTTTCCACTGTCTCCTTCTACTAGCCTCTCCAGGCCTAGGGCAGTGGTGCACATTATCCCTTGTGGCTTTCTGGAAACCTTTCCCACATATTTTAGAACAAGCACTCTCATTAAACTTTCTTCAATTATCCAGCTTGTGTGCACCATCTGTTTCCTGCTGAGACCCCAAATGATATGACTTTTGATGGTGCAGTATCCAATCTAACATTTTAGTATATACTGTTCTGTGTCATCCTTTGGTTGTTTACCTTACACATATCAGGGTTAGGGTCTTAAGGGAAGACACAACTATCCTCTAGCTATTTGGGTATCCCCAGGCTTGGCATAGTGCTGGCCTCGTGCTGGGCATGAAGCAAATGCTCACAGAATTGCCCAAGAGAAGGGTTGCCGTGCATGTGGACTTCTAACTTCCTTTCTCTGCTGTCTCTGCTCCAAGTGTGTGGGTCTAACGGCTGCCTCAGAAGAGAAGTTCTGAGTTGGGTGGGCAGTGGGAGAAGCCAGATTCAGAAATGAAGCTCACGCTTTGGGCTGAGAGAGGCACCAGGGCAAGACCCTCTGTGACTTGGGGGGAAGTCCAGGCAGGCCAAACCGCACATCCAGAGAGTACCAGGGTCCGCACTGGGTGGGAAAGGGCCGTCTGGGGAGCCTAGCGGGAAGGAGGTGGTATTGCAACTCCTGGTGGGCAGGAGGGCAAAGCCCGGTGACAGACAGTCTGGGGCCGGCCAAAGTGCAGAGGCACAAGGATGAAATCAGAAGTCATCTAAGTGAGAAGCAACATTAAGATCATCTAGTTCTGCATTGCTCAGTATGACAACTGCTTGACACATGTGGCTCTTGGGCACTTGAAATGTGACTGGGCTGAACTGACATGTGTTGCATGTTTTAAACACATGCCAGCTTTCAAACTTAGTATGAAAAAGAAGGCTAGAGAACAATTGCATCGAAAACTTTTATATTCAGTATATGTTGAAATGATAATATACATATTACATTCAATGATACAAATAATTAAAGTTAATTCCACACATTTCTTTTTACTTTTTCAATGGGGCTACTAGAAAGTTTAAAATTAGATACATGGTTCACATCCTATTTCTAGGGGGCCATGCTGGTTTAGTCCAACCTTCTATTTTACAGATGAAGAAACTGAGGCTCAGAGAGGGGAAGAGAGGCTTAGGCAGGGAAAGCCAGGGGGCGGGGGTTGCACAGGTACTTTTCTTTCCCTTTTTTTTTTTTTTTAGAGAGGGAGAGAGACGGGGAGAGAGAGAGAGAGAGAGAGAGAGAAAGTGAGTGGGGGGAGGGACAGAGGGAGAGGGAGAAAGAGAATCTTAAGCAAGCTCTGGACATAGTGGGGAGCCCNCATGCTGGTTTAGTCCAACCTTCTATTTTACAGATGAAGAAACTGAGGCTCAGAGAGGGGAAGAGAGGCTTAGGCAGGGAAAGCCAGGGGGCGGGGGTTGCACAGGTACTTTTCTTTCCCTTTTTTTTTTTTTTTAGAGAGGGAGAGAGAAGGAGAGAGAGAGAGAGAGAGAGAGAGAGAGAGAGAAGGTGAGTGGGGGGAGGGGCAGAGGGAGAGGGAGAAAGAGAATCTTAAGCAAGCTCTGGACATAGTGGGGAGCCCCACTTGGGGCTCAATCCCATGAACCTGAGATCATGACCTGAGCTGAAATCAAGAGTCGACACTTAACTGAGTGAGCCACCCAGGCACCCCTGCATCAGGTACTTTTGTATAAACTATTGGGGGGGTGGAGAGAGAGAACAAGGCCCAGTGGCCTGTCCCCCAAAGTAGAAGTCAGCAGCCCCATCCTGGCCTGTGTTTGGGACTTGCATACATTTGGAATGGGGGCCTAAGACTCTCTTCTGAGGCACTGACTTACCCCTGCCAGGAAACCCATCTCCCTGGAGGAATGGCTCTGTGGTGGGCACTTGGTCCTTTGGCAGGGCTCGGGTCCCACTCTCAAGGCGTGATGGGGTGTCATGGGAGTGCCACATTTGACCAGGAAGGGATTGCCACTGCTTGAGGGGGAGCCACTGAGGCATGCCTATGAGGGAGTCTGGCAGGCCATAGAATTTATCTTCCAAAAAGGAATGCTTCTGAGTATGAAAGGGGATGCTATTAATATTAAAATTGGGACAAGAGACGGAGGGAAAGCTTGTCCTGTGTAAATAGGACATACGGCACTCTACTGGGAAGAGGCCAAAGGCACAGCTAGGACAAAACCCCGTGTGGCTTGGGAGGCCAGCAGCAGGGGAAGGGCTTTGTGCTAGAGGTTGGAGGGCAGGAAGCGGATGGTTGGGGTTAGGTAGGGGTCAAGGCCGGAAGGGGTTTGGGGAGGGCACGGACTCACACAGAAGCATGAGCACAGATCGTGGCAGAGGACGGGGTTCAGAGCCTGGCGTGGGACAGCCCTGCAGCCTTGGATGCCTGTGTCCCCGGGCACGGGCCTCTAGAATGAGAGCATGGCAGGAGACATGAAGTGTGGGGGCACAGCAGGGCGTTTCTGTTCTCATTACTGACACCACGGGTGAGCATTTTGGCGGGTGTCTCTGCGGCTGAAGGAGGAAAGCCCGTTGTTCAGAAGCCCACAAGGCAGCTCCAGAACACGGCCCCAGCGAGGCTGCGGGACTAGCTGCGGGGTGAGGGCCCCCAGCCCCGCCCCCACCCCAATCAATGAGCTCTGTTGAGCCAGCCTGCTCCCGGGTAGCAGGAAGTCCTTGGGCCAAGCTCCACACATGAAGAGGGCCTTGGAAGAGGTGCCCCTGTGACCTCTAGCCGGGAAGCTCAAAGGGGCCCATTCTTCCCGGCTGCTGGCTTGGGGTGGGAGGCAACGGCGCTGTGGCTTTGACCCTAGAGAAACATGACTGGCCCAGTGTTCTGGCCTTTGCCCGGCGGCTCTCTTGGTTCCATCTGCTGACCTCGTGGGCTTGTCCTGCCAGTCTGTTTTGGCTGCTGTGTGAGGCTGGGGAGACAGGGGCTCTTCTTTCCTCATGGTAGCCCCTGAGGGCCAGGCCTGGCTCTGCTGGGTGCCGAATGCTCCCTGCTGCCTCTCTCCGCATACCTAGGACCCCCACCCCTTCTCCTGCCAGTCTTCCCCACAGCCTGTCACTGGGCCCACAGGGATTTCGCATGAAACACACCAGGCCTCCTGCCAGGCACAGTGGTGAAACCCTTTCCTCACAGCCCCAGGGATCAAGTCTGTGCTTTTCTATTCTGTGGGCACCCCACTCCCCAAGTGCTGGGTTTCCCCTTCCCACGCTCCGCTAACAGACACAGGCAGCTCCTGATGCTAGACATCATCATTGGCACCCCGAGACTAGTCCTCGCCCCAAGGGAGTGATGGCACGTCCTGGTAGGAAGATTCCAAGTGGAGCCCTTCAGCGTTCTGGGCTGTCTTTAAATAGACCCAGAGGGCCTCGTCCGTAGAGCTTTCTCTTAAAAAGGTCCATAAACTCAAAGTCCTGCAGCTTGAAGAGGTCTGGTAGATCTTTATGGCACTATCGTGTTCCCTACTGAAATGTAAGTCTAGCCTGTCTTTCTTATGGTGTCCTCTTTATTCACGTAGCTGGTCCCAAGAGAAAGTCTCTGCATCTTTCCACCATTCATTGACTCCTGGGGATAGAGCCCAGCCAGTCTGCCCTCCCCTCATGTTTTAAGGCTACTTGGGATTTGTTTGAATCAGGTACAACACAGAAATGACTGCCACGAAGGAAGAGGTTTATATTCAGAGATCCCTAGATGCAGGAGGCAAGGCATGCCATGGTGCCGGGGCCACACAGGGAAGAACCAGGCTCAGTTAGGAGGCAGAGGGAGTGAGGGGACAATGTGTGAAAAAATGCGGGAGGCAGGGTGAACAGGCCTACGACTGGCTGGTTTGAATAATTTCAGCAGGCTTCTGGGGACTGACCCTGGGGTGAGGAGGGCAGGAGATAGGGGCTGCAGTGGAGTGTGAGGGCCCAGTAAAGGAGGAGGTTGGGGTGTCGACCCTGGACTGGTTGGTTTGTTACCCCTGGGAGGGACAGTCCCTCCAGTGTCAGTAAGACCCTAGGATTTCAGAGCATCTGATACAGAAATTGGAAACTGTTGCTATGACCTCATCTCTTTGCAAAACCCCATGGAGATTCTGGCCATTCTGCTGTAAGAAGTTCAACACCACGATCTCTCCATTCTTGGGACACTGGTTCAAACTTCAAGGCCCCCTCCAGGAACTTTTCCCTCACCCTGCTCCTGATGCCACCAAATGGAATCATTCCCTCCTCCCACGGAACCTGCCTGCCTCTGGGCAGCACCCACTGTTCTACACCCTGGTTTGGGGGTAGTTGACTTTCCACTTGCCTTCTCCCCAGGAGTCAGGAGATCCTTGAGGGTCCACCTCATCTCATGTGCCCCGTGGTGCCTACCACAGGCCCGGGCCATGCGAAAGGCCCCGTAAGTGCTGCTAGAGCACTGAATGAATGAGGACTCTGGGCCACGTCCCCAACCACAAGGGGGTCATTTGCATCTTGGTGGAACTCTGGACAGTGTCTGCTGTCTTGGTGTCCCTCTTGAGAAAACAGGGGATACGATGAGCGGGGTCCCAGCAGATATTTCTGGTTTCATTGCTGACACCACAGGTGAGCATTTTTGTGAGTGTTCCCCGGCTGCCGAAGGGCTACACCTGGAGAGGTGTTTATCCCAGTGTTCACGAGCTCACAAGGGTCCTTCAATCCCTGCGCATTCATATAAAATATACGTGCTAACTTTCGCAAGGAGAAAAGATCCAGGTGTTAATCAGATTTTGGAACTGCTCCAAACTGGTACTAAGGTTATGAACTGAACGGATGGTTGCTACGAAAACTGTTGGCCAGAGCTGGTGTCTGGAAGCCTATCCCCGCCCCTGCCCATCTCTAGGTCAACCCTATGGAGCACCTGTTTTGTCCATGGGGGTCCTGCTCCAGGCCCTTCCTTCTCCCAGCGTTGGGCCCCCGGGGCTCTTCTGCAGGGCAGTGTCTCTAGACTGTAAGACTAACTGTAAACTCCAAGAAAATTGAAAAAAAAAACCTGTATAATACAGTCATGATCTAAGCTTAAAGCAAACTGAAATATGGTATGATTACAAACAATTGATAGAGAGTAAGGAAAGAGAGTCCAGTTAACTTCAGTTCAGGTGGGAGTGATTTAAGGTGTTCCAGACTGTCTTCTCCTGGCTAATCAAACTCTGATCTTATATCCCTGGTGACTGGGCTCTCGTATTGTTTCGCGTGCCCTGCCCAAGGCTGCCCAGGCCTGCAGGAGCCTGGCAGCTGTGGGGTGACTTTGCAGATGTCGGTGGTTACAGCAATGACAAGAGCGACACCTACCATGATGTCGTTCTTATGACCGTCAGCAATAGTATCCTGAGCGGGAACAACGGTAGGACAGTAACTGCAAGCTTACTCTGTGCCAGGGGCTTTCCTATGTCCCTTTTCCCATTTGTCCCTTACAATAGCCCTAGGAGATGGGCAGTTTTACTTTCTCCATGCCCATTTACAGAGGGAAACTGAGGCACAGAGAAGTTCTGTTACTCACGCGGGGTCACACCACTGATAAAGATAGAGCCAGAATTTAGACCCAGATGTGTCGTGCGTGCAAGCTCACACCTGTAGCCCCCGTACAGTGTTGCGGAGGGCCTAACTGCCCCCTGGTCTGGGAGTATTGTCCCAGGAACCTGCATTCCTCTGCCCTCTCCATGGCTCCCATCGCGTTTTGTCCTTCCACATGGAAGCATTCATGACGCAGAGTTGCCTGTCTCTACAGTGTGAGCTCCATGAAGTCAGGGCCTGTGTCCCTCTCATTCTTCTCTGTAATCCCAGAGCCTGGCATGGCGCCCGACACAGCCAACTGGTGAGGTTAGTGGACCACCACTGGGGTCTTGTCTGGTTCTGTCGTGAGATGTGACCTTGGACCTGGCCCAGGTGTGATGGCCGGTGTGCAGCTGATGGGCTGCCCTGTCCTGCCAGCTTCACACACTCCCCCGACCTGGTGCCCTGGGCAGGTCTTAAAGGGAAAGGAGGCAGTGATGACAGAGTTCAGTGAGTCTTCGGCAGCCCCTCTGCCTGCTTGTGGTGCTAGACCTCGATGGGAAGTGACATCTCCTCTTGTGTCTTGACCTCTCCGCCTCTCCTTCCCTGGGGACTCATGGCCCAGAAGCTGATCGGGAAGGACAGGCCTAGTTTTACTGGAACAAGTGTGTCAGTGAAAGGGCACAGGCAGCTCCTCCGTGCTGGGATGCGGGCTGGTCCATGCCAGTTGGGCTGTTCTTTGTCAAAAGAAGGCTGAGGCCAGTGGGCCGTGGGGTGACTCACGGGGGCCTGCAGGGGCCTCTTTTCAGACCTGGGCTGCCTCTCCAATTTACCAATTCTGAGGAACCTTTATCCTGGTGGTCTTCTCTCTTTCTCCCCCTGAAGCCACAGGAGCTGGGGGCTCTGGGGTCCAAGCTGGACTGAACCCTGGATTCCAGGACCAGGAGGCACTGATGCTCTCGCCCCAAGTATAAGCTTTTGGAAGCCGTGGGAGCAACTGGTGGGAGCACCCGCATCACCGTGGATTGCCATGTCTGAGCAAGGTGTCCTGTCTGGAGCTGGGTTCAGACCGAGCTTTGCAAGCAGAGAAGTGGGGCGGGGGAGCACACAGCCGGGCAGAGAAGTGTCACAGAGGGTAGACGTATGTGGAGAAGGTGAGCCCAGGGGACTTCCTGAGGTGACGCAGAAGTGACTGGGAGGGTTTTCAAACCATGCTGCTAAACTGGATGTGCCTGAAGTGGTTTAAGGCATCAAAGTGGACGTCCATGGCTGAACCAGAATTGGTGTTCCCTTGTGTCTCCAGGGTGTGACTCCTGTCCTCCAGAAAACCCACCCAGCGTTTGTCAACGACCTTGGGGGCACAAAGCTGTCCCCCAGGCATACGCTTACACTCTTGCTGGAGAGATGGTATGTACGGGTGCAGACGCACACCAGCAAACAGCGAGCCCGCTGTCCGGAGTGTGGTGTCAGCGTGTGGGGAGCACTGTGAGTGGGGAGGAGCTAGAGAAGGAGGGCTCCACACAGCTGGGGACCGGCGGAGGCTCACACAGAGGCTTCCATGAACCGGGTGGGGTGGGGGGAAGCAAAGAGCCCCCAGACCAGATAGAATTGTGCCATGTGGCTCTGGTGTCACCAAGACCTCCCTTCCAGCTCCAATCTAAGCACGACCTTGTTACCATCACAGCACCTGGCACAGCGCCCACCACAGTGAAGACTTCTGGTTTACTCGACAGGACAGTGGACAGGGAGACAGGATGCTCTTTCCTACCCTCCTCCCTTCCTTACGAGCCAAGCACTGTTTACAAGCGTGAACCCGAGAAACCACTGCCCTCATGGAGTTTACCTCCATCTCTGCCGCTCATTCCAGCCTTCAGTTTTTCATCTGTCAAATGGGACTACTGCCTCCAAAGCTTTTCAAGTCGGTGGAACTTGCAGTGGCAAGCTGGACTGGTTGTCGCCCTGGAAGGAAAGCTGAGGACCTGTCCTTTCCTGGGGACGCCCACCACCACCACCACCACCACCACCACCGACACAGGAAAAGAGGAGAGCAGCCACAGCTGCCTGTGATTCCCACGGCCCCGGGCCCTGCTGGGCCGCTCCCATCACACACATCTCTGCCTCCCAGTGCTCCGCACCCTCTCTTCCTCTGGCCATGGGGTGACAAGCAGGCTTGTGCTTGCCTGCGTTTCTGGGAGCTATTCATGGGTGATTTCCAATCCAGGGGCTCGGGTCCTCTGCTGGAGACTAAACACCGAAACAATTATTGTTTAATTTCAAGTGAAAGGAGCACCGAAGGAGACATGGTGTGACCTTTTCTGTGTATGTATCTATAGATAGAGATATATAGACATTGGAATTTATTTCCCCAGGGAGAGAAGTGCCACCGTGCTGCCAGCTGGGTTTGTGTTCGGAGCTGTGTTTGTGTACAGTGTTATGTGTAATTTATTTCCCCGGGGAAGATCGGCTAAGATGGCGCATCTGATTCCTAGTCGAGGTTTCTTTTTCTTTTTTTCTTAAATAAACCAATCCACCCCCTACCCTGAAAGAAAAATGTTCTCCTCTCGCCAGCCGCCTGATTTGACCAGTGTTTCTTATTTCACAATGCCTCTGCAGAGGACTTGGGCTCCTGTCTGCATCGCCCGGGACCCCGTGCCACCCAGCCTCTTCCTGTTGTAGGGGCTGGGGGTGGGTGGCAGGGGACTCCAGAATGACTGGAGCCGAGGACACACACGGCTGAGCTGGTCCTGCCTTTTGTTATCCTTCTGGAAGGCTCTGAGGGAGAGCTCCGGGCCTTTCCTGCCCTCTACAGGAGCTGGCTTTGACCTGTTGGAAGGGACGTCCTCATGCTACTTTCACCCCTCTCCCCAAGGACCCTCCACATCCTCAGCCAGAGCCACCTAGTGAGGCAGTTCTCTAGACCCCCCCCCCCAGTAAATAAATAGGAGCTGGAGCTCTCTGCATTCCTTGTCCTCTGTGCCTGATGGCTGGGAGATTAGAAATATTTAGAAGGCATTATTTAATTAGTTAGCAAATGCGACGCTTACTTTAATTTTGTAAATTCAGTAGGCGCAAGTGCCCACCCACCTGTTCCGGTTGCCATAACAACTTTAAATTTCATTTGTGGTCTCTGCTGATGTTTCTCTTTGTTTGTGTGTTTATGTGTGTTTTGTTTGTCTGGGAGTGAGTGTGGGGTTTCTGTCCCATTCTCTTTCCCTGAGCCCCACTGTGATGCTTCCTATTTCATCTCATTCTCTTTGATCCTTCTCTTCCAACCTCCACTTTCTTCAGGGTCTCCGTTGATCCCCTTCCCTTGATTTTGGGTTTAGGGTAGACTTCTCTTCTTGCATTGCTGGAACCTACGGGCCACAGTTCTCAAAGGTTCTCTCACGTACTGTAGGCATAAGGGAATCAATGGCTGCCTACGTGGTGTCATCTCAGGGATGCCAAGAAGGTCCCGTGAACTCAGAACACTAACTGAACCCTGTGTCATGGTGCCTGAAATTTCCCAACTGCAGTTTTGTGACCTTGGTCCTTCCCTTAAAGGAATGGTGAGTGCTTTTGAAGGGATAAGCTGTCAGGAGGCTCTGATTGGTGTTGCTGGTTTTTGAGGATGAGCAAGAGACAACTGGGCTACCGGTGGGGAATGCAGTTGCAGGAAGAGAGCCTGGACAAGAGGGCGTCTCTGAGGATGCACTCTCCCCTATGCATGCTTTCGCACAGGGAATTCACAGACCTGGACTCAAGCACCGTGTGGGCCTGGGTGCAGGGTGTTGGCCACCCCAGGCTTCCTGGGCCTCCTGAACCAGCTTGACCTGACACTTGAGTGATGCGGGAACTCCCCTGCTGAGGAGCAGGGAGACATGATTGCAGTGGGGTCTGGAAGGCAACCTAAAGGGAGAGAAACCCAGAAGTTGCCTCCACCAGGGACAGGAGATGCTGTCCATGAGGGAGCTTGGAACTTTAGCTAAACATGTGGAGTCCTGAGAGGAAGAGTCCAGGATGGAGATAGAAATTGGATTCACCTGGGAATGTTTTAGGTTGGGTTTCCCCAAAAGCAAACACTGAGCCAAGAATCTGAGTGCAAATAATTTATTTAGGAGGTGATCCCAGGAGTGGGGAAACGGGGCAGGGTAGGGAAGAAAGCCAATAAAGGGTTTACAGTTAGGCAGGGGACATCTGTGGGAAACTGGGACTCATTCCCCCCGGGGAGCTCTGGGGAATAGTGCAAAACGTGCTAGAGAGTTATCCCACCCGAAGGGTGAGAAAATTGAGTGTGAACCTCCCCACACCTCTAACACTCCAGTATTGGCTGATGCTGCTTCTGGGTGCATGGATTCCCCAGTAGTCTGGCAAGTCTGGAAGCAGGGCGGCAAGCGCAGTGGGATGCTGTCAGCATAGACTGGAGAGAAGTGCTTAGGGGACAGGGCAGGGAACTGACTGCATCGACTAGGGTCCACCCACATCCCTCCTGCTTCAGTTTACTATGTCTTCACTGCTTCTTCCAAATGGTGACTGGTCACAGTTTCTTTGTGGGTGGGGGGGAGACAATTAGAAGGTTAGTGAGACAAACTGAAGTTTCTGATGCTGCAGCTGGTATGGAGGCTGTCTTATTTTCATCGTATTGCTCTTCTGCCACTAATTCTTACTTCTTCTCCTGGTCAGCTAGTATTTCTGCTCTTCTTGGCTTGCCTGGTGGGATAGACCAAACTGTTATCCCTAAGACGATGAGCCCCTTCAACCTTGATAAGAAGGAGTCAATTCTGTCGGGCCCATGGATAGCCTCCTACCCCAGCACCATGGCTCTGTGCACTGGGATGGTTGAGGGCAGAGGCTAGCTGATCTCAGAATCCTGTCTGGTTTTTCAATGCATCCTCTGTGATGGGCATTGAAAAAACTCTGTACACTTTGTAGCTTCCAATCTTGAACTTTCCAGATCCCTGACCATAACTAGCTTTAAACCATTCAACTGTTCAGGAATGTGTGACTACCATAACTGCAGGTCTCTTGTCCTACCACATCAGGTTGGTGACTAGTTGAAGTAGTTGTGGCTCTCTCCACTGGACTTACCTTCACTGCTGCCTTTCAGGGCTACCTCTGTGCCAGGCTGTTGGGAGATGACAGTCCATTTTTGGCTCACACCAGTACACAGAGATAACTTTTTAAAAAATATTCTTTATTTAAATTCAATTTAGTTAACATATACTGTATTATTAGTTTCAAGGGTAGAATTTAGTGATTCATCCATTGCATATAACACCCAGTGCTCATTATATCAAATGCCCTCCTTCATGTCCATCACCCAGTTACTCTATCCCCCCTTCCCACCCCAGCAACTCTTAGTTTGTTTCCTAGAGTTAAGCACCTATTTTTTTAAGACTTTATATTTATTTATGAGATCGAGAGAGAGAGAGAGAGAGAGCATGAGAGCATGAGAAGGTGTGGGGGCAGAGGGAGAGGGAGAAGCAGACTCCCCACTGAGCAGGGAGCCTGACACAGGGCTCCATCCCAGGACCCTGAGTTCACGACCTGAGCCAAAGGCAGATACTTAACTGACTGAGCCACCCAGGTCCCCCGAGTTAAGCCTCTCTTATGGTTTGCCTCCCTTTCTATTTTCATCATTTGTCTTTCTCTGACTGACTTATTTCACTTAGCAGAATAGCCTTTAGTTCCATCCACATCATTGCAAATGGCAAGATTTCATTCTTTTTGATGGCTGAGTAGTATTCCATTATATATATATATATATATATATATATACACACACACACACACACACACACACACACACACACACACACCACATCTTCTTTATCCATTCATCTGTCGATGAATACTTGGGCAGCTTTGATTAACATCTGGGCTCTTACCATATTTTGGCTATTGTGGACATTGGTACTATAAACATTGGGGTGCAGGTGTCCTTTCGAATCACTATGTTTGTATCCTTTGGATAAATTGCTGGGTCAGAGAGTAGTTCTATTTTTAACTTTTTGAAGAACCTCCATACTGTTTTTCCAGAGTGGCTATGCCAGTTTGCATTCCCACCAGCAGTATCAAAGGGTTTCCCTTTGAAATACAAATCAAAACCACAGTGAGACACCACCTCACACCAGTCAGAATGGCTAAAATTAACAAGTCAGGAAACGACAGATGTTGGTGAGGATGTGGAGAAAGGGGAACTCCTACACTGTTGGTGGGAATGCAAGCTGATGCAGCCACTCTTGAAAACAGTATGGAGGTTCCTCAAAAAGTTGAAAATAGAGCTACCCTACAACCCAGCAATCGTGTTACTGGGTATTTACCCTAAAGATACAAATTTAGTGATTTGAAGGAGTATGTGTACCTGAATGTTTATAGAAACAATGTCCACAGTAGCCAAACTATGGAAAAAGCCTAGATGTCCATCAACAGATGAATGGATAAAGAAGACAATGGAATACTATGCAGCCATCAAAAACCCCCAAATCTTGCCATTTGCAATGACATAGATGGAACTAGAGGGTATTATGCTAAGTGAAATGTCAATCAGAGAAAGACAATTATCATATTATCTCTCTGATATGAGGAATTTGAGAGGCAGGGTGGGGGATCATGGTGGGTAGGAAGGGAAAAATGAAACAAGGTGGGATCAGGAGGGAGACAAACCATAACAGACTCTTAATCTCAGGAAACAAACTGAGGGTTGTTGAGGAGTGTGTAGGGGAGGGATAGGGTGTCTGGGTTATGGACATTGGGGAGGGTGTGTTCTATAGTGAGTGCTGTGAATTGTGTAAGATCATTCACAGACCTGTGCCCCTGAAGAAGATAATGCCTTACATGTTAATAAAAAAGAAAAAAGAGGGTTCCCCTTTCTCTGCATCCCTGCCAACATCTGTTGTTTCCTGAGTTGCTAATTTTAGCCATCGTGACTGGTGTGAGGTTGTATCCCACTGTGGTTTTGAGTTGTATTTCCTTGATGACTAGTGATTTGGAGCATTTTTTCATGTGTTTGTTGGCCATTTGTATGTCTTCTTTGGAGAAATGTGGGTTCATGTCTTCTGCCCATTTCTTGACTGAATTTTTTGTTTTTTTGGATGTTGAGTTTGATAAGTTCTTTATAGATTTTAGATACTAACCCTTTATCTGATAAGGCATTTGCAAATATCTTCTCCCATTCCAAAGGTTGCTTCTTAGTTTTGTTGACTGTTTCCGTTGCTGTGCAAAAGCTTTTTATCTTGATGAAGTCCGAATAGTTCACTTTTGCTCTTGTTTCTTTTGTCGTTGGAGATGTGTCTCAGAAGTTGCTGTGGCTGGGGTCAAAGTTGCTGCCTGTGTTCTCCTCTAGGATTTTGATGGATTCCTGTCTTACATTTAGATCTTTCATCCATGTTGAGTCTACATTTGTGTATGATGTAAGAAAGTGGTCCAGTTTCATTCTTTTGCTTGCTGCTCTTCAGTTTTCCCAACACCATTTGTTGAAGAGACTATCTTTTTTTCCATTGAATAGTCTTTCCTGCTTTGTCGAAGATCAGTTGACCATAGAGTTGAGGGTCCATTTCTGGACTCTATTCTGTTCCATTAATCTATGTGTTTATTTTTGGGCCAGTACCATACTGTCTTGATGACTACAGCTTTGTAATAAAGCTTTAAGTCCAGAATTGTGATGCCACCAGCTTTGGTTTTCTTTTTTCAACATTTCTTTGGCTATTTGGGGTCTTTTCTGTTTCCATGCAAACTTTAGGATTGTTGGTTCCAGCTCTGTGAAAAACGTTGGTGGTATTTTGATAAGGATTGCATTGAATGTGTAGATTGCTCTGGGCAGCATAGACAGACTATTTTAACAATGTTTATCCTTCCAATCCATGAACATGGAATGTTTTTCCATCTCTTTGTGACTTCCTCAATTTCTTTCATAAGTGTTCTGTAGTTTCTAGAGTACACATCTTTTACATCGTTGGTTAGGTTTATTCCTAAGTATTTTATGGTTTTTGGTGCAATTGTAAATGAGATCAATTATATGGAGATAACTTATCTATGAACCAGGCCCAGGGTTTTCCTTCTCTGTCAGCTGATGATGGGGAACTACCTACAACTGTGAGCTGAAGGAAGAAGTGCAGCAAAAGTGGGTGACAGCTGTTTGTGCCCCCTGGACCTGCTTGGCCTGTTCCCTACTGTGCCATTTCTGTTAAGGGATAGAATGCTTTGGTATCCACACAAATTATGACTTGGTGTGTCTGAAAACATCCAGATCATGATGGAAAGCTCTGGTATCACAGTTCCTTGATGTACCATGGTCAGATGGTTAGTCCTGGCTAGAGCCTAATGGCAATCCTGAAGCTTCTTTTTTAATGTTGAGAAGGTTTTTTTACTGCAGATAGCTTGGCCTGGCTGTAGAATCCTCAGGTTTTATTCTGTGACTCCCCTGCTTAAGCTTGTCAGAGACTCCAAACGACACTGTTATCAACCCTGGATATTGCTAACACCATGGACTCTGCCAGGTCTTATGGTGTCAAGTAAGAGTCTCTCTCTTAAAGGTGGGTGATTGAGGTCCAGTGATTTCTTCTTCACTTTGGAGGAAATATCCCAATATGCCCAGACCATTGAACCTTTAAAAAATTTATTGATGTGGTAGGCCTCTGGGTCTTCATAGGACTTATCTCCCACCTCGGGTGAACATGTCTTAGCAGGGCTTCTGATTATTTCCACTTCCTTCTCACCAGACCTGTTAGGATTATTTATTCATATAATGGGTCAGTCTGATGCTCTGTGGCACGCTCAGAAAAATCAAGGTCCCTTTAAACTATATACGGAAAGAGAACAGAAAAGTTTCATTGATCTAGGGCAAGACCATTAAAATTTAAGATATGATTCCAAGTGAATGCAAATTTGTCCTGATCCCCCTTGAAGGGGATTGAAAAGAATACATTCACTAGCTTGAGAACCATATACTAAGTGTCAGAGGCTGTGTGGATCTATTCTACTAAAGATACCTGGCAAAAAGTATTGCAACTAAGGCTGCCACTTGGTTAAATTTATAGTAGTCCATTGTCGTGTTCCATGATCACTCTGATTTTGCTGAGGAATTAAATGGGCGATATGATAAGACCACTGTCTTCTATCCTTGAAGTCTTTGAAGGTAACACTAGTCTCTAACATTCCATCTAAGAT
Source organism: Ailurus styani (assembly GCA_002007465.1). Lineage (NCBI taxonomy): Eukaryota > Metazoa > Chordata > Mammalia > Carnivora > Ailuridae > Ailurus > Ailurus styani. Next base: position 8,475 of record LNAC01000330.1, on the reverse strand, counting down.
GCAATATTGCTTCAGTTTTATTCTCTTGGTCTAGGGGTATGTATGTGTGTGTTTCTGTGTATGTGTGAATGTGTGGTATGTTTGAGTGCATGTGTGGGTATGTGTGTATGTGGCAGGAGAAGACTTTCACTTAGACTTTCCTACTGTAATGACTCTACTACATAGGTTAGGGAGGCAGTGTGAGAATTCCACGAACTGTGAGGTATAGCCATCTGGATTATGCACTCAGGGACCTAGGAAATGATCACAGAGTGAAGCTTCAAACCTCTGGACCCACTATGAAATGGACATCGCCCAGGAGTCCATTTACTATGTGACATCTCTATGCTTCCATTCAGTGTCCCTTGATATCAGTATCAATATGCTCAGACCCTGGATCCAAAAACCTTTGAATTTTCTGGGCATTCTCTCTTCCCCAGTATACAGTTATCTGGTAAATGCCCAAAAGTTGTTTTAGGTAAGGAATGGAAGTATTGCTACCGTATATATTTTCTGTGGCATTTTCACAGTCTTTGGTTAAGGGGATCTGGCCTCTTTCCACTGATGGTCTCTGGGTCCAAGAACTAGATCAGGTCTGGAAAATGGATGGGGGATTATAGTTTTTTATTGTGGTGGCTGACACCAACCTTCTGCTCACCCTCTCTTGACAATTTTTGATTATGTAAGTCAAGCAATACCTTTGTTGGCAGAGAACATCAATCTCACCTCTGGAAACATCATGGATTATTAGTCATTGTAACAGATCCCAACAGGTCAAGGCCTCCATCTGGTTATCATGCCAGCCTTGCTGCCTATCACATAATTGCATTCACTTTGCTTTTGACTTAGCCTGGTTATTACAGAAACCTAGCTGTGTTGACATTTGGGAGCCATGGCTGCATCTCCCACTATTTTTCCTGGCCTCAGACAATAGCAACCACTGAACTTCTGATCAGAGTGCCCCAATATTTTATTGTTTTTAATGAAGGGAATGTCCTCTAGGCTCTTCTGGGAAACATCATCAGTTAACGTGTTCTCTGGTCTGACATAGTGCATTCATTCTAACAAGAGTAACTCTCTGAGCCTTTTCTCTTCCTCAATACTCTGCCAAGGCAGTCCTGGCATTTCCACCTCATATACTATTGGCTATTATTGTTTCCAAGCTTTGAGGAGCCATGGTAACAGTGTGTTAGCACTGGCTTTAGATGTCCTTGCCAGGGCACTGAATCCTGAGTCATGGGAAAGTGCTCTCCAACAATGAACTGTCCACACCCAGCCTTATGTTCTACTAATCCACTCCTGCACTCTTAGGTTCCATTCCGAAGCATAGTCTTCAAGCTCCTGTTGGGCTTGCAACAACTTTTTTTTTCTGAATAGTCTATTTTATTCTTTAAGAAGCAACATAATTCCCTCGTCAAGTCATCTTGAGGGTTGGTTTTAGATATTGATCTGGAAACAATGAGGGGAGGTATAAGCTCACTTTGAAGAGGGTAAGAATCATTTTTCAAACCACTGGTGATTGGTGAGGTTTTTGCATAGATCTAGACAAATGAAAACCTATCTCTTTTGCATGGTGAGAGGATATTTCTGCTAGCCCAGAGATTCAGGGGATCTGGGATTTCAAGGTTCCTAAGGGTGACAACCCAATGTCCCTTTGGTGGGTCTTAGAGCCCATTCATTTCTTACTGGCGTTCTGCTGTTAGCATTGAAGGCTTGTTGGGGCTGTGAATCCAACCACCTTTGTAACTCTGCCACTTTTACAATCAGATTTTGATCCTGACTTTCAGCTCAGTCTGTCTTAGTCACAGGATATGAGGACCCCTGGAGGCCTTCTGGCTTTTAAGTTGACTGTTGCTTGATCTGAGCCTATAATATTTTCCCTTTAATGCTTTGGTTGCAGTTAACAACAGTTAACCAACTCCACCATAATTATCATCATCCCCATAGCTGTTAAGTCTAGCCAGTACTTCTCAGACTATCTTTTAGTAAAGAATAGTTAAAAAAAATCTTTTGTGGGCTCATGAATTACTAGAAAAATTAAATAAAAAAGACATACATGGTGTAAGAATAATTGTTAAAATTATTAAGTGCAACAGATATAAAATATCTCTGCCAAAATGCTCTAAAAATTTTCATATGCTTCTTCTCAATTCTGTACTTGTCTGAGGCTGGTGTCAAACCGTTCATGAGCTGGGTTTGGCCCATGGACTGCGCTTTGAGTAGCACTGTGCTACACCTATTGTATAAGTCATTGCCTTCCCTTCTGTCTGTATTTCACTTCAGTTCATCTCATCACAAGTAAGGGTTTTGGCAATTGTGATCCTAGAGCATGCTAGGGTTGTCACCTTTCCACTTATCACCAGCAATGGGTGTTCTCATTATCATTTGGCTGGCATGTGATCTTATTTCAGAACCTCATGCTGAAGGTCTGCTTCCTACCTCCATTCCAGCATTAAATGTCTTTAGTTGGGTTCCATCATAAACATTACTTGAGCCAAAGTTATGGATGCATATAGTTTATTTGGGAGATGATCCTAGGAAGCACTGGTAGAGGAGTGGGGAAGTAGCACAGGGAAGGGAAGAAATCTGGAAAGGGTGTCTTATTGTGCAAGTTGCTAGTATGGGAACCTGGGCTCAATTCTACTTGGTAACTTAGAAACAGAGGAGGACATTCCTCAGAATTCTCTTATCCAAGAATTATTGGCTGATGGCTTCTCAGGGACACATTGACTCAGCATTTCTGGACTGCCTTGGGGATTTGCAGATCAAAAGAAAGCTCTCAGACAGAGAGGTATATGTGCTTGCTGCAAGATGCCACCAAAAAAAGAATCTGGGCAGGACTTTGGCAGCATTGGTTTACAGAGAGGTACCAGAAAGTCCATTCATGCAGAAGCATGAAGTCCTCCCCCAGCATTTGTTGGGATGGGGTGGATATTAGAGATGGAGCCAGCCCACACTGGTCATTGAGAAGCTGCAATCCGAGTATAGAAAAGAGCAGGGTGTGATAATAAAAAATGTGATGTGATTAGGTCAGTGACCAAAATTTTTTGTACAAGGGGCAGAGGCTTCATTACTCATGATGTGTGTATGGCAGGGTCATGTGGTTTGTTACAGACTCAGACTGGGCAGGGCTATTCACTTGGTAAAGAATGAGGTTGGGAAAAGATGTACAGACCCTTTTGTGAGTGAACCTAACCTAGTGATTTTTCAACTCTTTTTCTAAAAACCCTACAGAAGTGCTTCCAAGTTCTGGGAGCAGCCAAAGGCAGGGTGTGAGGCTTCCACTCCTTCATCCACAGTAGTTTTTTGTTTATTGTCTTCTGGATCAGACAACATTTCTGTTCTGTAAGAGTGCTTGGAATCCACTGTTTTAATCAGTCTGTGGAGTTTGATTTATCTGCTTTTGGGTGAATCCATTTGCCAAGTCAGAAGTTCAGATCATGGGGCAACTGATACCCTGTTCTGGAGCCCCTGGCAGTCAGGGAATGTCCTCGGTCTCCTTGAGAGGAACAGTGTCATTCGAAACTTTGTTTCCTCCATCCTCTTTCTAAACCCGCAGCAAGCAGGGATGCTCAGCACTAGTCATCACGCATCTCTGGAATAACACTCATTTATATCAGAAAACAACCCTGCTGGGAATCGTGGGGGAAGGTATCAATCCATTACCAAGTCAGGGACTTCAGGGGACTCCTTTATTTGCCTCCAGCCCGAACTCCAGGCTCTGCCCCACCCAGCGCCATCCTTTCACAAGGATACATGTGGACCTGGCAGACTCAGGCTTTTTTCTCAGGGCCTCTGCTCCCTAGCACCTTGGACAGGGACACACGATGCCATTTCCAAGACTATTTCTCTCAGGGGGACAATTTAGTCTCTGCTCTGTGCATGTCAGCAGAGCTCTTAAATTTCGAGGACAGTTGGATGAAATTGGATGTAGTCAATTTGCATCTTCAAATTGATTTTGTACACATGGGCGTGTGCACTCACATCTCTGGGGACAAAGGGGGAATGATGTTTGACAGCTCATGGGCAATGAGATGACAGTTTGCTCTACTTGCCTTTAAGCATGGCCTAGGTACTCTTGTGCCTCAGTTTCCTTTTATGGAAATGGGGGTGGACTGGGTGATCTCTGAGGTGTCTTTTAGTTTCAGTGCTCCATGTTTTTATATTTGTGAGGAAAGAGGGTGGTAAGAAAACCAGTGGTCCAAGTTGCACTGTGTAGCTAAAGTACCACACAAATCGGGAGGGTAAAACTGCTTTGCACAGTCTTGACCTCAAACCAGGTTCAATGTTTGGATATTATCATGGGGAGCAAGTTGGGAGGTATAGAAGGTAGGGGACAGCCTTCTTGTGCCCAACGTAACCTCTTCAGACTTGGTGTAACTGGGGTTTCTGTGTGTGATATGGCAGGTCATTGCATCCCTCTGAGCCTTGTACAAGGGGCAGGCTTGCTGTAGAGCAACGCTAAAAATAACCCCTCCCAGGGTGGTTGAGGAAAATAACCAAGAGCCTTCTGGGGTATCACAGGCACTCATCAGTTTGAGGTTCCTTCCTGGCCCTGTATCTGGAGTGGTACATTTGGATAAAAGCCCACCACAGTGAGATTCTTCTCACCTCTTCATCTTTATCTCCTACAACTTCCACAGCTCAAGGACTTTTTCTGCAGTTGTCCCCCTCCCTGCCCCATCTCTTGCATCATTAATTTTTACCTCTGTATTTTCTGCTAGTGTTCCCATCAGAATACAAACATGCTGTAATAATATCTTCAATCTTAAAGAAAAAAAGACTCCCTTGACCGCCACATACCCCTTCAGCTACTCTTCAACTTCTCTATCTGCTTTGACAGAGAAACTTGCTGATAACTTTCTGCTTCCACTTCCTCACCTCTGACTCTCCCATGAGCCCATTCTAATCAAGCCTTCACTCCTACCATCTCCCTGAAATAACTCCTGGCAAGGTGGCCTACTGCTAAATTCAGTGGTCAGCACAGAGTCTTCCTGTTGGCCTGTTAGCTGAATTCCTCACAGTTAATCACAGTGTTTCTTGACACACTTTTCTCCTTTGGTTCACATTGTTAGTGTTTGCTGTTTTTCCTCTCCTTCTTGATCTTTCACTAGTTCCTCCTTAGATTTATATCCCAGGTCCTGCTCTGACCTCTCTGCCTTGATCACAGACCTATCTAGCCAGCCTGCTCAATATTGCCACTTGGTTCTGTAACAGGCACCTTAAACTTAACATATCCTAAGTTGAACACATCTTAGAAACTGGCAACTTGGACTTCCTCATTTTAGTAATGGGCAAATTAATTTTTCCAGATGTTCAGACCAAACACCTTAGAATCATTCATCTTTGAATTCTGTCTTCCTATATGCCTGACCTGTCACCAGAACGAGGCAGCCCTATCTTTGAAATAATCCTACCTCCAATCCCTTCTCCTGACCTTCACCACAAACTTCCTGCAGCAAAGTCATCATGATCTCTTACCTAACTAGTGTGATGGTCCACCCACTTGTCTCTTTTTTTCTGCCCTTCCTCCGTACAACTGAGAATGATAGTGATGGTTCTGAAAGATAATTTTGAAACATTGTCAGATGATGTCACAACTTAGTGCAAAACAATCCAGTACATTCCCATCTCTCTCAGTATAAGCTCTGCATGATCTGGGCCTTCTTTACCTTTCTGACCTCATCTTTGCCCTTTGCTCACTGTTGCAGCCACATTACACTCTGGTGTACTGAGCAGAGTCCTGCCCTGAGCCTTTGTACCTGCGATTCCCTCTGGTTGGAATGCTCTTCTCCCCAGACAGTCATAATCCTCATCCCCTTACTTCATTCAGGTCTCTACACAAATGGCACCTCCGCAGAGAGCTTTCCATGCACATCCTATCTAACATACACCTTTGTCATTCTCCCCCAAATCTTCTTTTTATTTTAAAAGTGTAACAGCTTTATTGAGGTATAATTGGCACACAATAAATCATGCATATTTAAGGTGCACCATTTTGGTAAGTTTTGACATATGTGTTCATCAGTGAAACCATCAGACAATCAAGATGACTTATCCTTCCATTACTCCCAAATGTATACATGTGCTGCTTTGTAATCTGTTCCTGCTTCTCCCCCTCATATAAGCAATTACTGATCTGCTTTCTATCACTATAGATTAGTTTGCATTTTCTAGAATTTAATATAAATAGAATAATATAGTATTTATTTTTCTTTTGTCTGGCATCTCTCACTCAGCATAATTATTTTGAGATTCATCCATGTTTTAGTGAGTATCCTTAGTTTATTCCTTTTTATTGTTGAGTAGTATTCCATTGTGTATGGATCTATTCACCATTGCTGCATGCGGTATTTCTAGCTGTAGACTATTACAGATAGAGGTATTGTGAATACTCATGTACAAATCTTTGGGTGAACATATATGCTTTCCTTTCTCTTGGGTAAATACCTTGGAGAGTAATGACTGGGTTATAAAAGATAGGTATATGTTTAATTTTCAAACAACCATTTAACTGCTTTCTGAAGAGGCTGTAACATTGTACAGATCAACCAGGCATGTATGTGAGTTTTAGTTTCCCCACATCCTTGCCACTACTTTTAGCAATTCTAAAAGGTATGTATTATTATTTCATTGTGGTTGCAGTTTGGGTGTCCCTAATTACTAATTATATGTAGCATTTTTTTGTGTGTACTTATTTGCTACCCATATATCTTATTTGGTGAAGTGCCTGTTCAAAGCTTTTATCCATTGTATTAGTATTCTGCTTCAAAACAAACTATCACAAACTTAGTAGCTTAAAACAGTACACACTTATTATCTCATGATTTCTGTGGGTAAGTAATCTGGGCACAGTTCTGCTGAGTCCTCTGTTCAGGGTCTCCCCAGGCTGCAAACATGGTGTCCTTTTGGTTGATTTCTCATCTGGTGGCTTGACTAGGGAAGAATCCACATCCTGGCTTATCATGTTGTTGGCAGGACCCATTTTCTTGCAGCCGTATGACCAGGGCCCTGGATTATTGCTAGCTGTCTCATCTGGAATCTACTTTTAGTTCCAGAGGCTGCCTGCAGGTCCTTGCCATTTGGCTCTCTCAGGTCTGCCAAAATAGAGTCTTATGTAACTTAAGGTAATCATGGGAATAACATTCCATCACCTTTGCCATAATCTACTGCTTAAAAGCAAGTAATGGGTTCTAGTTGCTCTCAGGGGAAGGTGATTATACAAGGATATGACTTATTAGGGATCACCCTAGGGTGTGCTCATAGATTTATCATTTTATTTGGTTGTCTATCTTTTATTATTATTATTTATTATTATCTATCTTTTATTATTGAATTTGAGAGTTCTTTGTGTTTCCTGGATAGAATTTTTTTAAAGGTCTCATATATTTATTACTGAAAAAAACTACCAGTATAGAAGCATAGTAACAGAGAAAAATAATTTCCTGATAAAACAGGTCTATTGTTCAGGTAGTAGTGATGCTTACAGAGTGAAAGGATGTGAGCACATGACCTTCATGTAGCATAAATACGTGTATCATCTCATGTGTGATCCCTTATAGACCCAGCTTGGTTCTTCTCCAATGCCTTCTTTTGGAGTTGCACCTGATTTTATTACCAGTTTTCATCTGAATCCACTAGGGAATGGGATGATTCTGCTTTTGTTTCTTGGCCAGGAATCTCTTGATTCTGAAAGTCATGTGAGAAGACATAGCGAGGAATAGTCAACCACACACACCATGATGGCAGAAAGAAAGAGAGCTGGACGCATGTTTTTAAATGAAATATATAATTTCTACCAGTCTGTGACGTGTCATTTCATTCTCTTACTAATGTCTTTCAAAGATCAGAAATGTTGAATGTTGATGAGGTCCAGTTTTTCAATTTGTTCTTTTATGGATCATGCTTTTGGTATTGGAGCTAAGAAATCTTTCTCTAACTTGAGGTCACAAAGGTTTTCTTCTAGAAGTTTTGTAGTTTTAGATTTTATATTTAGGTGCATGATCTATTTTGAGTTAATTTTCGTGTATCATGTTAAAATGCAGATTGGAGTTTACTTATTTTGCATCTGGACACCCAATAGTTGGGATACTGGTCTGTTGTTTTATTGTAATATTTTTATCTGGTTTTGATATCAGGGTGATGCTGATCTTAGAGAATGAGTTGGGAAGTATTCCTCATCTTCAATTTTCTGAGAGAGTTGGCATGAATTAATATTATTTCTTCCATAAAATTTTGGTAGAATTTGTCAGTGAAACCATCTGGGCCTGGAAATTTCTTTGTGGGAAAAAAATGTCTATAGTAGATATAATATAATATGGTATTCAAGTCATCAGATTCTTGACTTAACATTGGTATTTTGTGTTTTAACAAATATGTCCATTTTGTTTATATGTTGTCAGATTATGGGCATAAATTTTTAATAATATTCTGTTATTATCCTTTCAATATGTACAGACCCTGCAGTGATGTTGCCTCTGTCATTCTTTTTTTTTT
>LNAC01000329.1:1835033-1944935 GCA_002007465.1 Ailurus styani | reverse complement strand
AGAAAAGCAAAAAAAGCGGTTAGTTATCCTATCTACCTTCTAGGGGAAGGGTCTTTCAAACTCTCTGAGATATTAAGTAGATGTTGTTTAAGCAGCTCAGTTTGTGGTAATTTATTATGGCAGTAATAGAGAAATAACATAAAGGACTCCAGGTTATAACCCCTACCCAAGGCCATGTTTAAGGAACAAAGTGGAAGGAAAATAGATACTGAAAGATCTGTAAAGAAGAATTCTCCACCAGCCTGGAACAGCTAGATTATTTAACTGAGAAAGAAGTAAATTTCAATCTTTTAAAAGTTTATTAAAACTCTGGATATGAAGGGGTATTAACTTACGTGAAATGAAAAATGAGAAATGAGATGAGGGCCAAGCCTCAAAAAACTCTATAAAGTTTAATGGCAAGAGCAGAGGATAAGCCTAAAGAGACAAAGGAATAGCCAGAACGAAAGAAGGAAAACCAGAAGAATGTTATTACACAGGCGAAGAAAGAATGGGTTTGGTGAGTAAATAATGTTCCATTTGTTAAATATCTAGGAAGAGGGGCACCTGGGTGGCTCAGAGGGTTAAAACCTCTGCCTTCGGCTCAGGTCATGATCTTAGGGTCCTGGGATCGAGTCCCGCATCGGGCTCTCTGCACGGCAGGGAGCCTGCTTCCCCCTCTCTCTCTGCCTGCCTCTCTGCCTACTTGTGATCTCTCCCTCTCTGTCAAATAAATAAATAAAATCTTCAAAAAAAAATATCTAGGAAGAGTAAATAGGAAAATCTCCTTTGGATTTGACAAGAAGAGAGTAATTGGAGACTTGAGCCTGGAAATAGAAAGGAATGAGACCAGCAGAAACCATCCTGAAAAATACTTGAAGGACTTTTACAACCTGATTTCAAGACTCACTCAATAATAATACACATGGTTTGGGTACAGGGATGAACCACCCATTCCCCTTCATCTATGTGTATTTCAGTACTTTTCTCCATGTTCACTCAACTATGTATTAATTGAAAGACCCTCGCTTGTGAACACCCTCCCCCAACCGTCGACTAACCGCCTTCTTGCCTTTCTGTAACCGCTTGGCTGCGAAAACAGAAAGAGAACAAAGGACGGAGAGTCCCGAGAACCCCCTCCCGGCCATTCCGAGGGATTCCCAGGGAAGTAACACCTGTGACCTTAGATAACCTGCATTGTTGTCTTAAATAACCATTCCGGGGGGATTCCCAGGGAAGTAACACCTGTGACCTTAGATAACCTGCATTGTTGTCTTAAATAACTAATAGAAAACCTGTTGCTAAGCCGTTGCTTATGTACCCCCTCTTCCCCTATAAAAAAGCTTGTGAGCCAAAAGCCCAGCGCGCTCAGCCAGCTGGTGCTGCTGACCGCCCGCAGGCGCGTCTGTGAACAATAAACCCTCTTGCCTTTGCATCCAGTGGAAGCCGGGTGTCAGATTCTTGGGTAGCAGGATCTGAGGGTCTTTCATTAATAAACATACATCCTTACAGAGAGATATTAGTCACCATTTTATTAAATAGTATGTTGTACACACTTCTCTGATTTGGCTTCCAGGTCATAGAAATTGCTATAAGTCATTTTCAATAATTAGTTAAAATGTATCATTATCCAATTGAAATTCACTTTGTTTCCAATTTTTGCCACTTAGGAACAATCCATAAGTATTGGAAGGATTCCCAGGAGGAGGACTGTTGGGTTGAATTGTAATTTTAACATAAAAGGTATTGCCAGATTATTTCCTTTTAAGGCTATAAGAATTTCCATTAACATCCAGAAAGTTATCCTTTCCCCATCATTAACAATGACTATTTACTTCTCAACTTATGTAAAGTGATGTCCTTGTTGTGCTTATTTGAACAGTCAAAAAGACCCCCCACCCTCCCACCCCACCCCCTAGTTGAATTACCAACTGGAAAACAAAATTCAAGGCCAATTTGGAAAACAAAACGCAAGGAGGGTAGGAGTTGGCCACAGGGTTCAGCAGTCAAAAACAAAATAGCCCAGCAATTCAGATGCTAAGAGCTTTGAGTTTGGGAGACTGAACGTAAGATGCTAATAACTAATCAATTCATTCTTTGTTGAAACTACTATTCTGTTCAGATTCATGGTCAAGGAGGATAAATGCTACCACTCTAGAGAACTAGTTTTTAAAGACTGAATTTCAGCCCAGTTTTGTTAGGTCAATCATTCTCAGTGGTGGTATCCCAGGTGACATTGAATGTTAGAGACACTGATGGTCTAAGAATTTTCCACACCTGTTACTGTTCTTATCCCCACAGTTATTCCTCATCACACCTTCTTGTACATGACCATAGCCCCTACCTGTTATCACCCTCCACTCTTCTTGACAAAACAGATCCTATCCTGTAAGTAGGTATAAGTTACCAGTTGGGGATGGGAAGTGTAAAGTACAGTTGCATTGAGTAGTAGGCTCATTACAGGCTATGTATATGCAATTTGCCTCCAATACATTATTAGATGCAGGAGAATATGCCTGTGTAAAAATACAAAAAGGATCTCCTGATACTTACTAAAAAAGTTCTCTTCCCATTATGGTTACTATAAACCTGGACCCCATAAGACCGTTGGCCCTATCCAACTTTTGGATACATATGGCTCTGAATATTATAAATCAATCTCGATTTTGTGTTGCCGACGGTAACTCCCCACAAAATGTGCTTTTCAATAGCCTGGTGGGTGTGGGGGCCACCCAAGCCAAAGTTTTACAACTCAACAAAAGTCTTGCCACTCGGTTTGGAATATTTCTCAGCAATTCAGGACCCCAGTACATCTAAAACATGTGATCAGAGCCAACTGCATATGTGTGGCCAGTAATGAGCCTACTACTCAATACAACTTTACCTGACACTTCCCATCCCCAACTAGTAACTTAAACCTTCCTAGAGAATGGGATCTGTTTTGTGCCTGTATGGACTATTATATCATCCCTGAACAACTTTTGTGGGGGTGTTCTATAGGCAAACTAGGATTATTGATCATGTCACACCCAGTGACACATTATCAACAAGATTTGCCTCATCTCACCCCATCCCACCCTCCATTACAACGATAATGTAACTCTCATATCAGATAGGGAAACAGCAGGCTTGCCTCTCCCTGATGGTACTCCTAGCACTTGGAAAAATCTTACACATGAGATAAAACAAACTGTCTGCCTACTCATTAGAACCTTAAATGATATGTCCCAAGAGTTAGATGCCCCAAATCAAGAACTGAGCAAAGTTAGGGGAGTACTTCTGGAGAATCGGGCAACCATTGATTATTTACTACTTCTACATCACTTAGGTTGTAAAGAGTTTCCACACATGTGTTGTTTTAATGTAATTGAAAATTCTGATAAAGTCACAATTAATAAATGACATTCGAGCTGAATGGGACAAAATCAGAGTCTCTTCTGGATTGTTCAACTGGCTTGGAGAATGGGATCATTATTTCAGGGATGCTATTTTGATGGTGGAAATAACCATTGGTTTGTGTTTTTCTCTCTGTTTCTGTCAATACCTGTGTCACCTCATGCCTTTCAACATCTCCCTGGAGCCATACCATGGGCCTCCTGACCAACCCCAGGGCAGACTCTGAATGCTGCATGCTCACACCCTCCCTTTACACCATGAAGAAGTCAGAGCTGTCATCCTCCTTACTCCCTAATGGCAGTTAGGGATCCTCTTCCAGGGGGAAGAATGAGTAGGGAAAGGATGGTACTTTAGGAAGGGAAAGAATAAGGGCCCCAACTAGGTTCTGAGGGTTTTTCAGGTATGCAGTCACTGGGACAGAACAAAAACAAAAATCAGGAAGAAAAATCAGACCACCCTGCCCCAACTGCTAGGGTTGAAATGTTTGATGATAATCACATTGTGACTACAGAATATAGAAAATGACCACACACCCAAAAAATGGCCAGTCCTCAAAGGAAAAGTTAACCACCAAAGATGTTATCATAAATCCTGCTCAACAAAAGACATCATGGGAATTGGAAGTCTACAAGTTTCCCGGTCAGTTTTAAATAAAACAATGCCAATAAAAGCCCTCACTGGCACCCCTGGTCAGGACCCCTCACACTCCTGAGAGCTTCCTTTGTATCTTTGCTTAATAAAACTCCATCACTTTGCTTACTCTCCTTTGTCTGCGAGATTCATTCTTCAACTCAGTAAGAGAAGAACCTCATCTCCTGCTTCACTCTTGACCAAACAATGATTACCAATCCACAAGAATTATTCCTCCCTTTCTTAAGGACCCATCTTTGACATTCTGTTCCCCAAATTAGCCAAACTTCAACTGACCCCTCCTGCTAAGATGCCACGCTTTTACAAATGATACTGCTCATTTGGAAACTTCTCATGCCTGGCATTCTCCAATAAACATTGTTTCTGTAAGGGCAGGAAAGGTTATCTTGGTCATGACATTATTACACAAAATAGAGAGTTTCTTTCCCATCCTGGAGTGGAAGCTCTTCATGACTTTACCTTTCTAATCACCAAAGCATAATGTAGAAGAGTTCTTGGACTCCTGGGATATTGCAGACATCGCATTCCTAACTTTTGGTACTGGCTGTCCCTATATGTGATCTTTAGTTGACACATGTCAGGGATCAGGAATTTCCTGTCCCTTCCAATGTCCTTTTAGCCAGACTAAGAATCAAATTGATATGAGACAGATTAACAGGAAAAAATCAAATTTACTTTTGTACGTGCACAGAATCCATATTGACATAAAAATTCCACAGATGGTCAGGCAAAAATGAGGTATACATGTTGTTCGGAACGTGTTGGCTCACAAAATTCAAAATGTGGGAGACGAAAGGAAACCAGAGATAAGGGAACAAACCAGACCACCCTGTCCTAGGTGTCAGAGGTGGGGTCTTGGTTGGTCACAAGTAGCTGTTACAACAAGAATTACTGGACCCTAAAAGGAAGTAATCCATTGAAGGTGTTATCACTAGTCCTTCCTCAATGGTGCTATCGATAGAGATGTTAAAAGGATTTAAGTTCCCTGGTTAGCTTTCTATAAAAGACCATCCCTAAAAGCCCTCAGTGGCAACCCTGTGGGGACCCCTCTCATTCCGGAGAGCTGTTTTTCTGTGTCTTTGCTTAATAAACTTCTATGGCTTTACTCACTCTCCTTTGTCCATGAGATTCATTCTTCAACTCCGTGAGATAAGAAATTTGCTCTCCCACATCAAAATCATCTTCTCTCCCCTGTACCTATTTATTCATTGCAGGGACACTCTAGAACCCACTGCAGTTCTTTCTCATTCAAAAGAAGGCAAACCTCGGGCGCCTGGGTGGCTCAGTGGGTTAAAGCCTGCCTTCGGCTCCGGTCGTGATCTCAGGGTCCTGGGATCGAGGCCCGGGTCAGGCTCTCTGCTCAGCGGGCAGCCTGCTCCCTCCTCTCTCCTCTCTCTCTGCCTGCCTCTCTGCCTACTTGTAATCTCTCTCTCTATGTCAAATAAATAAACAACAACAACAAAAATCTTTCAAAAAAAAAAAAAGAAGGCAAACCTCTTAACTGTCATAGGATTATTTGGGAATTGAACCTACTTCAGTGAAACTCCTTCAGATGATCCATATATAAAGCCTTCTGTAGGAGTGCCTGGGTGGCTTATTTGGTTAAGCTTCTGACTTTAGCTCAGGTCATGATCTCAGGGTCCTGAACTCGAGCCCACACTGGGCTCCATGCTCAGCAGGGAGTCTGTGTCTCCCTCTCCCCCTCTTCCTTCTGCAAGTGCTCTCTCTCTCTAATAAATAAATAAAAATCTAATAAATAAATAAATAAATATTAAATCCCTTTGTAGATGGGCACTATTTGAGGACCAAACAAGAAGGCTAACATGCTGGATAAGCTGTTACAACCCTCTCAGATTTCCTTGGACCCAACCGTTTCCCACAGGCCAATTCTCCACAAGAGTTTGATAGCCATTTGCCAAACAAATTTCTATATGCTGTGATACATGATTCAGTTGAAATTACATGTTCTGAAGTAAGTGATACTTGTTTTCTTTTTTTTTATTTTTTTAAAAGATTTTATTTATTTATTTATTTATTTATTTGACAGAGAGAGAAAGAGAGAGAGATCACAAGTAGGCAGAGAGGCAGGCAGAGAGAGAGGAGGAAGCAGGCTCTCTGCCGAGTAGAGAGCCCGATGTGGGCCTTGATCCCAGGACCCCGAGACCACGACCTGAGCCGAAAGCAGAGGCTTTAACCCACTGAGCCACCCAGGCGCCCTGATACTTGTTTTCTTAACTACAAATTCATCAAATAGAATATAAAAAGTGAATAAAATAATTTTTTAAAAGATTTTATTTTTTAAAGGTTTTATTTTATTTATTATTTTTTTTAAGATTTCATTTATTTATTTGAAAGAGGTAGAGAGCACAAGTAGGCAGGGCAGCACGCAGAGGGAGAGGGAGAAGCAGGCTCCCTGTGGAGCAGGGAGCCCGATGTGGGACTCGATCCCAGGACCCTGGGACCACGACCTGAGCTGAAGGCAGCGGCTTAACCGACTGAGCCACACAGGCACCCAAGATTTTATTTATTTATTTGTTACAGAGAGAGAGAGCACAAGCAGGGGGAGCAGGAGACAGAGCAAGCAGAGGGAGAAGCAGGCTCCCCACTGAGCAAAGAGCCCAATGCAGGACTCCATCCCAGGATCCTGGGATCATGACCTGAGCCGCAGGCAGATGCTTAACCAACTGAGCCACCCAGGTGTCCCTTGAAAGTGAATTTTTCTTATTAGAAGTCCCCAAGTTTCAAAATAAAAGAGCTGGCTTAAAATATCTCAATGGTATGGTGTGATTTTTCCTCTAAGTTTTCAGTTTCAGACTGAAGTAGGCAAGATTACAAACAATACAAGGAGTACGATGACTCTGTACTACATCAACTTACCTAACTTCAAACTAACTTCCCAGAATTTCTTTGCCTGTGTGACTTGGAGCTACAGTTGGCCACAGGAGAAATAGGAGTGTTTTAGAAGGCTTAAGTGAAGCAGTTGTCATTTTTTTTCATGCTGGAAGTCAGTATAGGGTGCCAGGCATTATGGTAGTCAGCACATTTTGTTGCTGATGTCCTAGCTCACCTAGTAGTAAATGGTAATACTCAATTCATAGTTCCTCAGGCACATACCAAATTCCTTCCTTCAGCTTTTCCTAATCCTGGGCCAGGTGTGTGGGTAGTCCCTTCCTTCCCTTCCTCCAGCAAGGAAGGGCATCAGCTTCTACCACAGGTCACCCAACATCATGGTTTGTCCTTGTGATTTCTAGTTTCTCCTTACTGAATCCAGTTCTTTCTCTTCCATACTTCACACCCAGCTCCCCTGACTGCCAGCTTGCAGGACCTCAGGTTCTTAACAACAGCCTTCTCAATCGGCTACCATAATCGTCTAAGTTCTAATGCCTACAATAAACTCCTTATTCTATTATTGATGGCATTTCTGCTTCTCGAATCTAACACTGACTGATACAAGGATTCAGTGCCCTTATGAAATAAACATCTTCTAAAGAGAAACATAAAATGATATTTGTAGTATTTATTGTTTACTGTATGCCAGACATTTTGCTAACTATGCCTTATCTTGTTTAATCTTTACCACAATAATCGTCTATAGGTGAAGAATTTGAGCTCAAAGAGATTAATAACTTTGCTAAAGGGCACACTGCTAGAATATGAAAAGCCAGGCAATCAAGAGTTTTTGCACAGGGGTACCTGGGTGGCTCAGTCAGAAGAGCATGGGACTCTTGATCTCTGGGTCATGAGTTTGAGCCCCATGTTGGGTATAGAGATTACATAAATAAATAAATAATAAACTTTTTTTTAAAAAAAGGAGTTTTTGCTCATAACCATGGTGGTTCCTGCTTCCCCCCAAAGCATAAATTTGGCATAACAATGAATTCTTTACATAGAATGGTGAATTTTTACCCTATAGGCATTTTGACTTTATTCCTTTTTGTTTGAAAGGAATCTAAATATGCCTCCCCAAAATATGCCACTTTGGCATAAGGATTTTTTTTTTTAAGATTTTATTTATTTGAGAGAGAGCACAAGTGGTGGGAGTGACAGAGGGAGAGGGAAAAGCAGGCTCCCGCTGAGCAGGGAGGCCCACATGGGGCTCCATCCCAGGACCCCGGGACCATGACCTGAGCCAAAGACAGATGCCTAACCAACTGAGCCACCCAGGTACCCCAAGCATAAGGATTATTTTTGTGCTGAAGACATTAGAATCACACCCCCACCCCCAACCACCACCACCAGAGAGACAGAGTAACTCTCATTGTCCAAGCCAAGGAACCAACACCAGGATGAGTTTGCATAACAAAATGTTATTAAAATAGCCCTTACCTTCCATTAGTTTCACTTCCCGCTATTTACTGTCCTTTGAAGCCCAAACTCCCTTTCTTTTGTTAAAGGAGTATATAAGCTCTGCTTCTGAGTTTCACTTCTTTTCTGTGAACTCCTATACACATTAAGAAAAAAAAAATGAGTGTCTTTTCTCCTGTTATTTAATTTGGATATACCCAGGCACTAAACCTAATAAGGTAGAGGTTTTTTTTCCTCTCTGTGTCAATTAAAAAAATATTTTCCAAATAGATAAACCATCTGAAGAAGTTCCTTTGATTAACCACATAGTACAGAAATGTTGTCTTCTTAGTCAGAACTTGTAAGACTTTAATTCAATCACAGTTTAAAGTGTTAACTTGCACTCCTTTAAAAAAAAAAAGTCTCCTATCAAATATCTATTATGTGAGGTAAAATTCTTAGTTGTGGGAGAGGACACAAACTATAAGTCTTTGTAAAAGTCACAAAAGGCCAAACTATTGCATCACACATTCTCAAAGAAAAGAGTCAGGGCATGGTGAAACATGCTATGTTCTGTTTGTATCAATATTTTCCTCATTATTAAGTAATGTGCTCATTAGACAATGAGGAAAATACTGAAAAATAAAATATTAATAGCCTATTACCCAAAGATAACTATCATAAATATATTGTTTTTTCCTCCCATGATTTCTCTTCTATGCATACTTTTTAAAATAATAATAGATTTAAGGGTGCCTGGGTGGCTCAGTGGGTTAAAGCCGCTGCCTTTGGCTCAGGTCATGACCCCAGGGTCCTGGGATCGAGGCCCACATCCGGCTCTCTGCTCAGCAGGGAGCCTGCTTCCTCCTCTCTCCTCTCTCTCTGCCTGCCTCTCTGCCTATCTGTAATCTCTCTCTCTGTGTCAAATGAATAAATTAAAAAAATCTTAAAAAAAAATTAATAGATTTACATGTTAAAATGTAATTTTTGGGGTGCCTGGTTGGCTCAGTAGGTAGTGTTTGGGTATAGAAATTACTTAAAAAGAAAATCTTTAGATTCATCTGGGTGGCTCAGTTGGTTAAGCATCTGCCTTCAGCTC
This sequence comes from Ailurus styani, assembly GCA_002007465.1. Lineage (NCBI taxonomy): Eukaryota > Metazoa > Chordata > Mammalia > Carnivora > Ailuridae > Ailurus > Ailurus styani. The sequence goes on along the minus strand of LNAC01000329.1, from coordinate 1,935,526 downwards.
AGTTGGTTAAGTGTCTGCCTTCAGCTCAGTTCATGATCCTGGGGTCCTGGGATTGAGTCCCACAACAGGCTCCCTGCTCACTAGGGATTCTGCTTCTCCCTCTCCCTCTGGCCCTCCTCCCCACTTGTGCTGTCTCTTGCATGCTCTCACTCTCAATTAAATAAATAAAATATTTGAAAAATAAATAAAAAATAAAAAAAAAATAAAATATTCAAAATAAAATAAAATATAATCTTTACAAAATAATTTTAATGATTGAATATTTTTCCAAGGAAAAAATATAGTTTGCTAAATCATTTCTCTAGTGAACAGAGTTCATGGAAATGTTCTGTTTTCTTTGCTTATACTTCCTTTTTATTGACACAAAAACATTTTTCTGTTTCTCAATTAAGGGACATTTAAAATACAAAAGTAATAAAGAAATGTAGCAATTCAATTTCCTACTTGCATCCCCAGAAGTAAAACCACTGTCCAATTTTTTTTATACATTCCTTCCAGAGCCTTGTTTATGAATATATAATTAGAATGAAAGGCAAAATTCTTAGATAAATCTGTTAGTACAAGCAAAGTTTTTTCTTTCTTTTTTAAAATTCATTTGAGAGAGAAAGAACACAAGTGTGGGGGCAGAGGGGCAGAGGGGCAGAGGGAGAAGCAGACTCCCTGCTGAGCAGGAAGCCCAACACAGGGCTAGATCCCAGAACCCTGGGATCATGACCTGAGCTGAAGGCAGATGCTTAACTGACTGAGCCACCTAGGCGCCCCAGCACATGTCAAGCTTTTATTGAATCGTGAAGGAATCAGCAGGTAAGAACAGAGCTGGCTTAAGAAGTTTTTGAAGAACAGTCTTATTTCTGTGGTCAGAGGAGAAAGAAATGCCAAATAAGATAGCAAAATTGGCTATAAAAGTGCTTAACTTTTTCAGAGCGATAAAGTCCTATCACATTTGGGGCTAACATCTCTAGGTAGTACATATCCTAACTTATAGGTTTACATGTTAACTTTTAATCTTATAGAGCAGTTGTCTTTCTGCACCTTCATCAGATGTTGATTATTGTCAAGTATATAGTGTCATTTCCCAAGAGTATCACATTAGTGTAGGCAGAGTTAGGGGGCTCTCCAGAAAAAGAAAGATGAGACATAGCTTTCTTGACATAAGATAAGTCATTTTAGAGACTGGCCATCTTGTGATCTCTGCTGGATCAGCACTGCTTGTCCACAGCACATTTCTTGCAGAACTTCCTGGCATAGGTTGAAATGGCAGAAGAACAGACCTCAGTAGTTAATGATTTTAAGAGAACAAAAGAATGTAAGCCCAAACAGCCACTATCAGGCCAGGAGATAGCCTAATCATATCAAAGACAATAAATCAGTAGTAAAACTCCCAGTGCTGGTTCAAAAGTAAAGATAGACAGTATGCACATTCTTATCTTTGCAGGATTTAAACCTGTTTGAGCACTCAAATACCAGACCTGCTGGAGCCAGAGAATTGACAATTCTGTCCCTTGCTGGCCCCCATAACTTCAGTCAAGAGACCTGAAGTCTGTCACCTTAAGATGACTTTTGCCCCAATTCCATGCTAAATTCCCCATTGCACAAGCCCTTTCATGAATATATATGCATCCTTAGCTTAAAACTTCCCTAGATTTGTTCATTTGGGAAATAGCTGTGGTGTTCTCCTTTACTCGGTGCAGTAAAAACCCTTCCTTTTTCAATTCTCTGGCACGGTGGTATCTTTTTGGCTGAACACCCACCAAGAGGTGAACCCAGTTTCAGGCAACATGAGGGCAAGCAGACTTAGCGTGTATTAAAAAACAACTAATTATCATATTACCTCTTTCCAAGTTTGAGATAAATTTTCTTTCAATATATATACAATGTATATACAATGTATATTTAAGGCACACACATGCACGCACATGCACACCAACCCTATCACTTCAAAGTTATAAAGTTATTCTCCAACAAATTTTTTTTCTGGTAAACTTGTATTTTTGTTTATCTTTAGATTTTTAAGTCTCTCCCTCCCTAAATATTTTTTTTTTCAGGCCTTTTAAATTTTATTTTATTTTTATTTATTTTGTTATTATTTTAAGTTTCACTGATCTAAGTAATCTCTGCACCCAACATGGGGCTCAAACTCACCACCCCCAGATCAAGAGTCACGTGCTGTTCCCACTGAGACAACCAAATCAAAATATTTATTATTTTTGATGTGATGTATGAATCTTTTTTGTTTCATCAGAACAGACAAAACACCACTTACTGAATAGTTCATTTTTCTCCACTGATTTGAGATGAAACTTTAGGTAACTATGCAATATAAATACATATCCCTAATATAACTGCATAATATAAACATATGTCCTTAAGGTAACTACACAATAAAAACATATGTCCTTAACTATTTCTGAACTTCCTTCCCTTTCAGTGGTCAATTTGTTTATAACTGCTTCAATATGACAGTGTTTTAATAACTTTATATTTTGATATCTAGGAGAGCATGTCCCCTATGTTTATTCTTCAGTTCAAAATATTTAGGTGAACCTCAATGCTCTCTAGACATCCTTTTTTATTAATAAATTATATTCTTTTGAGTTGATAGAAGTGGAATTTTTTGGAGTTGTTGGGCATGTTTAATGTCAAACTGTTTCTCAAAGAAGTTGTCCCAAAGTTGAGAAGTTGTCTCAAAGAAGTTTACGCTCAACAGGGCACAAAAGTTCACATTGCTTACTTTCTCACCAATATGTGGTTTTATTAACCTTCTTAAACTCACTCATTCTGGTGGGTATAAAGATGTAACTTATTGTGGATCTAGACACCAGTTATTCTGCCTTTACTGATTATGATGGGGAATAGCACCTTACCAATTTGTCATTTGGAATTTCTGTTTTATGTAATGCCTATTTAAGACTTTAGCATATTTGGAGAGGAGAGGTCTATCTTTTCTTTGTTTTCATTATGGTTTTAAGTTTACATTTTTGATCCACTGTAATTAATTTTGTTGTATGGTAAGTTGTAGGAGTTCAACTATCACTTTCCAGTTGACTAGTTACTTGTCATAATACTTACTGAATAATCCATTCCAGATCGTTGATAATTGTAGAATCAGTTTTTGTACATGTGTATGCATGTCTATCTACCTATATTATACAAATTCTATAAAGATTTCCTTTATATTGTGTGGAATGTATAGATAAATTAGAGGAGAACATCTTTGTGCTTTTATTTTTGTTTTTTTACATTATTCTCCAATCCAGGAACACAGTATGTTTCTCCATTTATCCAGGTGTTCTTTTATGTCTTTTTATACAGTCTTATAATTTTCTTCCTAGATAACCTGGTTTCTCTTACTGTTATAAGGATCTTTGCATTATGTTTTCTAATTTCTTCTTTTTTTAATACACTTTAAAATTGTGGTAAAATATTTATAACATAAAATTTACTATTTTAACATTTTTGTGTGTGTGTGCTTTTAATGATTTATTTATTTATTTCAAAAAGAGAGAGTGTGTGCAAGTGGGGGAAGGGCAGAGGAAGAGAATCTTTAAGCAGAATCCCTACTGAGCAGGGAGCCCATTTCGGGGCTCCATCTTATGATCCATGAGATCATGACCTGAGCCAAGACCCAAAGTTGGATGACCAACCAAATGAGCCATCCAGGTGCCCTCCCCCCCCATTTTAACCATTTTTAAGTATATAATTCAGTGGCATTAAGTGCATTCACAAAGTTATACAACCATCACACTATCCTCCAATTTATTACCATATTTATCTTACTTGTGGCTACTTACCAAAGCCTATCCATTATGAGAGCTCTTGATGGACAACTTTAATTGCAAAAACACTGGTAACTAAAAGTTTGAAAGCATTCACAAGAAACTGTTATATTTTCCATAAATTAATTTCCATAAATTAATTTCAAGACTAGACGAAGGCAGTAAAAGATCTGGTTACTTTAGGAACTTACTAGTTTAATCAAGAAATAATGAGTGAAGGGGTGCCTGGGTGGTTCAGTCATTAAGTGTCTGCCCTCTGCTTAGGTCATGATCCCCGGTTCCTGGGATCAAGCCCTGCATCAGGCTCCCTGCTTGGCAGAAAGCCTGCTTCTCCCTTTCCCACTCCCCCTGCTTGTGTTCCCTCTCTCGTTGTCTCTCTCTCTCTGTCAAATAAATAAATAAAATCTTAAAAAAGAAAGAAAGAAAGAAAGAAAGAAAGAAAGAAAGAAAGAAAGAAAGAAAGAAAGAAAGGAAGAAAGGAAGGAAGAAAGAAAGGAAGAAAGAAAGAAAGAAAGAAAGAAAGAAAGAAAGAAAGAAAGAAAAAGAAAACGAAAGAAAGAAAGAAAAAGAAAGAAAGAAAGAAAGAAAGAGAAAGAAAAAAAGGAAGGAAGGAAGGAAGGAAGGGAGGAAGGAAGAGTGATTCAGGGACAAATGGGTGGCTCAGTTGGTTAACTGTCCAACTTCTGCTTTTGGCTCAGGTCATGATCTTAGGGTCATGAGACTGAGTCCCATGTTGGGCTCTGTGCTTGGAGTCTTCTGGAAATTCTCTTCTCCCTTTTCTTCTCCCCCACCTACCCCCACCAACCTCCCCACCCCCTGCCACTTGTGCTCTGTCTCTCTCTAAAATAAATAAGTAAAATCTTAAAAAAAAGAGAGAAAAGAAATTCCGAAAGAAAGAAGAAAAAGAAAAGAAAAGAAAAAGAAAGAATGAGTGATTCAATAATTGTTGATTGGGTAAAGGCTGTGACAAGGCCAGACACATACTCTTCCCCTTTGCCTGAACCTGCTTTCTACCTTACCAACTTCCCATTATTTGTCTCCCGATTTTCAGGTAAGATTAGAACTATTTGTCTCTTTGAAACCAGCCAACTAGAGAGAAAAACATTTGTTCCAATAATTGACTGAGACTTCCCTGGCTTACAAAACAACCTCCACTATAAATCACCCCAACTATAGCTTGTTTACCCATGCCTATAAAAGTCTAAGGCAATACCACCCTACTGAGATACTCTGATCTGAATAAAATCAATCTTCTTACTTGTGTGGTTTTTGTCTTTGACCAGTGCAAATGAATAGTATGTATGTCCTACCAGGAAAAGTCATACTTAACCAAGATAGAGCCATTTTTTTTCTTAAAAATTTTATTTTCCATACCCATTCATTGTTTTGCAAGATGTAGGTAGGAAGTATATATTTGCCAGAGCTACCATAAATGATTTATCTTCCTCATAGGACCTAATAAAACCTAGATCATGTGAGGTGCATAAGGAATTGAAAAATTGACTTTAGTACCCCTGGGAAATATTAATTACATCCTTAGGAATTCATCCAGAGACATGATCTTATCCAGAATCATTAAAAGGTAGCTAAACTCTTTGTTTAGCTGAGTATCCTCTCTCACCTATTAGCTATTGAACTAAGAGACAGAGGTTGGGGTGTGTAATGAGGCATCTCATAAACTACACACCATTAGTTTATGAATCAGAAGATCTGAATTATAGTTCCAATCCTGGTACTAACTTTAGCAAGTAATTTAACCTTTAAGCATTCAATTTTTTTTCTTTAAAAAGTCAAGGACTTGAACTAGGTTGGTCCTAGATCTCTTTCGATCCCCAAATGATGGCATTATACAATTAACCCATAACTGGCAGAACACTCTTCAAGGAAACCAGACTCCAGGCTTTAGTCTTTCACATCTGTTAGGTCTCTGAGTATGACTATTCATTTCTAGGCTACTTGCTTTCCCCTTTTTTGTCCTCTTTTCTTTCTTCCCTCCTTCCTTCCTTCCTCTCTGCCTCTATCTTTCCTCCCTCCATTCCTTCCTTCCCTTTCTTTTCATCTCTTTTCCTTTCATTCACCATGATGAGGAAATTCATTATCTTACAAAATAAGAAGTCCAGATATAGAATATTCTGTCTTTTAACCTAAAACAACAAGTACAAAAATTTTTGGGACTCTTTTGGGAAAAGGAAAACTTGATCTTTATTACCCTTAGGATGGTTTCAGTATGGCCTGGGGATTTAGGCACATTTGGGGACTACCCTAGGGTAAACAAGCTAATAATGGTTACTTTTGTCCGATAAGTTTAGAAGTAGCCATTTAAATAAAGCTGCCACCTGAGTCCTCAGTCTTCTAATCCTCTGGGATTTATTAAGTTCAGTTATTAGGGACTCTTTTTACAAGACAAGTCTTTATGCTTAACCATTTACTTTACTAAGATCCCACAAGAGAAATCCACTATTTCCAATCCACTAAACAAACAAGAAAGGAGTGGAATTACTAAAAAAGAAAAAAAAAGATAGAATTTTTTTCTACCCAAGAGAATTAGTTTTGTGAACAAGTTAAGTTCTATCAAATTTGGATCCTCATTTACCTCTTCTTGAATCTTTTCCCATATCCAGCTTGTCCTTGGTTTACATCAACCCTTACTAACTCTTACTCTAATAGATAACCTATAGTCTTTTTTTTTTTAAGATTTTATTTATTATTTATTTGACACACAGAGAGAGATTACAAGTAGGCAGAGAGGCAGGCAGAGAGACAGGAAGAGGAGGAAGCAGGCTCCCTGCCGAGCAGAGAGCCCGATGCGGGCCTCGATCCCAGGACGCTGAGATCATGACCTGAGCCGAAAGCAGAGGCTTTAACCCACTGAGCCACCCAGGTGCCCGATAACCTATAGTCTTTAATCCTGTTCCAATCTGGGCTTCACATTGCCAACTCACATACCTTACATACACTGTAATATGTGCTGTGGGAGAAAAAAAATGATATAACCCTGACTTCAAGGAGCTTGGAATTTTAGAGGAAGCAAAATAAATAGATATGAGGCTATTATAAATCAGTATAAAGAGTTGTTTCAAAAATGAAAATTAATGATAAAAAATGGAAAATTCCCATTGCATGCCATGAGTTCTAAAAGATTTTAAACTGAAAGGATAGGCAGCATAAAGACAAGGGAATTTGACAAACTATATATTTTTACATTTGAAGTATCTCCAAGTTAAAAGTCAAACTAAAAACAAAAATTTAAAATACATGACAAAAGCTTAATATTCTTAATATAAAAAACTGGGTTTTAGAAAGTTTCTAGGCTTCTTGAAGAAAGATTCACAGTTCTATAGTCATGATAACAAGCAACTCTGTTAATCAATTTGCTTTTGTGAAAATGCCTTTGAAAGCCAATCAGAGACAGCGCAATATTTCTGAAAGCCAGCTAGTCAGCAAGGTGTTGGGGAGGAAAATTTTTTCTCTATCCTTCAAGATTCATCTGGCTGGTCTAAGAATTAAATTAACACAAGAAAGATTAACAGAATAATAATAATTTTAAAAAGCTTAATTAGGTGCTCATGGAGACCCAATGGTAAAACTGAGCCCCAAAGAAATGACCAAGACAGGCAGTTTTTATATGCTTTAGACAAAGAAACAGAAATCTGTGAGTAATTGATAGGACAAAGAAAATGGTGACCTTTAATTAATAAAGAATTCTAAAGATGATTCGGGCTGAGATAGTAAATTAGTAGAAGTAACAAGATTTGTCTATATAGGCTTCTTCAACCCTGAAATTCCATCTGTGTTGTTAACAATACTCTCTCAGTCTCCAGGGAAAGATGGGGGCTCCCTGCACATGGAAGAATTATTTCCTGCATTCAGGGAGACAAAGGGTCAAGATGCCCTTCTTGCACTGACTGCTTTTCAAGTAATTCAAAATAATCATTATGCCATTATGGCATATTTTGGAGTGGTCTGCCCTAAGCCCCCACAAAGGCTTACCAGAATAACCCACTCTCTTCTCTGTAACTAGAAAAAGTCACATTTTTAAGGCTGATGTAAACCAACTCTTGCCTCTATAATCAATACAACCACTAGACAAATGCTTCCCAACAACTTCATAAGGAATTTGTTTTCTTCAAGGATACTGTGTCTGATCATACAATTTTCCTTTACTAAAGTAAGTAATAAGACCCCATTTCTCTTTAGTTACAGATATTGAGTGGTAATCCCCTCATTTGATGGAGCCAGATATAACTATGCAAAATGCCATTAAATGTGCAAAGGATATAAGACAATAATTCATAAAGGAGGAAATCCAAATGCCTACCCCCAAAATTCAACTTTACAGATACTCTAAATAAAACATTATACTTTTTCCCCCTGAAAGATTAATGCTGGTAAGCATTTACTGAAATAAACAAATTTATTTATTTATTTTTTAAGTAATCTCTACACACAACCTGGGACTCAAACTCATGACTCTGAGATCAAGAGTTGGATGCTCCACTGACTAAGCCAGTCAGGTGCCCCTGAAATAAATTTAATGCCTTGAAAATCTTTATTTTACCCTAACTCAGTAGTCTTAATTTCAACCCCCCCTTCCAGAAAGAAAAAGAGAAGGGGAAAAAGAAAGGGAAAGGAAGAGGATGGGAGGAGAGAAGGAAAAGGAGGAAGAATGAGGGGATGGAGAAGACAGAAAGGAGAGGAAGAAGAAAAAAGTTGAAGGAGAAGAGAAAAGAAACGCTTTATGAACAAATCTTTGCTGTGATAATAGAAAATAAAAGAGATATCACCATGTTTTGATGGTTAAATTATATAATCACAAGGATGAGTGAGCCATGGATAGTCTTATATTCTTATCTTTTTTTTTTTTTAAGATTTATTTGAGAGAGAAAGAGAGAGTGAGCAGCGGGCAGGGGCAGAGATAGAATCTCAAGCATAGTCTGTGCTAAGTGTGGAGCCTGACACAAGGCTCAATCCCATGATCCTGAGATCATGATCTGAGCTAAAATCAAGAGTCGAATGCTTAACTGACTGAACCATTCAAGTACCACTTATATCCTTAACTTTATCACTGCTAGCACAAGGCCTTGTTTATTTCTAATAATGCTATTTGTACTGAACTATACTGTTCTCATTTTGATGTAGCTATGATGGTTGTCTTTTTGCCTATATACCTTTTCCATCTATTCACTTCTTTCTTTTCTATTACCATTTACTTTTCAACCTTTCTAAGGTCTTGCATGCAGCCTATAAATGAATTTTTACAGTCGAATCTTCTTTTAGCTAGTAAGGCATTAAGTCCATCTACCTTTATGAAATTAGTTTCATAAAAATCTACCATCTAGTTTATGCTCTTTTTATTTCCTATTCCTTTTTGCCTCCTTTTGGATTAATTTTACTATTTTTCTACTAGTTTGGAAGTTATACATTCTGTTTGGTTTGGGGATGTGGTTTTTGTCTTTGTTTTTTGTTAGTGGTTACCGTATATGTTGCCATGTGATCGTTTAAATTATAATGTCTGAAGTTAATAAATATCCTTATCTCCTCCAGAAGATGAACCTTACATATAATATTATTTTGGATTATTTTTCTTTTCAATACACATCATTAAACATCATCATTGTTTTATAGTTGATATGTGTTTAGATTTATTTAAATATTTACTACCTTTTTTTTTTGGCCCTTTGTTTCTTCTTACATCTTAGATCTTTCATCTGGGATTACTTTCCTTCTGGCTAAGCTTTCCCTATCTTGGAGACTCAGTTTTATTTGTCTGAAAATGATTTTAGTTTGCCCTCATTCTTGAAAAATACGTTCAGTGGGTTTAGAATTCCAGGTTTTCAGTTACTTACCCTCAGCACACTAAAGAGAACATTTCATTGTTCTGTAGGTTACAGTGCCTCTAAACCAGGTGTGACTAACCTGGTGTGACTAACTTTGCTTCTTTGAGGATTATCTCTTTTCCCTCCTATTCCCAATGATAACCTCTTTGCCATTATTGTTCTGCAGTTTCACTATTTTGGACATAGGTAGGAATTTCTTTTATAGGTTCCTGAAATCAAAGCCTGAAAAAACATGCATAAAGCATACACTGATAAAATCACCAGAAGAAACAGATAAATCTATAATTAGAGTGAAGGAATGTATCCTAACTCCCTAGTAACTAACAGAAAATGTTTGACAAGTTAGAAGATCTGATGTATATAACTTACAAAATTTGACATAACGAAAACAAGGACCTCTGCACTGACAACTGCAAAAAAACCCCCAAAAACAAAAAAACCCAAAAACCAAAAAAACCAAACCAAAAGAAAAAAAACCACACACACACACATTCTCTTTCAGCACACATGAAACTTATGAACTGGGCGCCTGGGTGGCTCAGTGAGTTAAAGCCTCTCTGCCTTCGGCTCAGGTCATGATCTCAGGGTCCTGGGATCCAGGCCCGCATTAGGCTCTCTGCTCAGCAGGGAGCCTGCTTCCTCCTCTGTGTCTGCCTGCCTCTCTGCCTGCTTGTAATCTCTCTATCTCTCTCTGTCAAATAAATAAATAAATAAAATCTTTAAAAAAAAAAGAAACTTATGAACTGAATATGTATTTGGCTATAAGGTAAATCTTGACAAAGTTCCCAGGATTGAAATCACATCATTGACATTCTCTGACAAAATGCTATTAAGTTATAAGGAGACTATAAAATGATAACTAGAAAATCTCCATGTGCTAGGAATTAAGAAAGACACTAAGAATTCAGAATGGAAATTATAATATGTTGAACCAAATGATTTTTTTTCTTTTCAATTTTTTATTTAAATTCTAGTTAGTTAACATATAGTCTAATATTGGTTTCAAGAGAAGAATGTAGTGATTCATCACTTACATATAACACCTGGTGCTCATCATAACAAGTGCCCACCTATTTAACCCATCCCCCACCCACCTCCCACCATCAACCCAGTCTGTTCTCTACCCTTAAGAGTCCCTTATGGTTTGTTTTCCTTTCTTTTTTTTTTCCTTTCCCTATGTTCATTTGTTTTCCTTCTTAGCTTCCACATATGAGTGAAATCATATGGTATTTGTCATTCTCTGACTGACTTATTTTGGTCAGAATAATATACTCTAGCCCCACCCATGCCATTCCAAATGGCAAGATTTCTTTATTTTGATGGTTGAATAATATTCCACTGTGTGTATATATATACACCATACCATCTTTTTCCACTCAACAGTCAATGGACATTAGGGTTTTTGCCATAGTTTGGCCATTGTTGATAATGCTGCTATAAACATTGGGGTGCATGTACCCCTTTAAATCAGTATTTCTGTATCCTTTGTAAATACCTAGTAGTGCAACTGCTGGGTCATAGGGTAGTACTATTTGTAACTTTTTCAGGAATCTTCATACTGTTTTCAGGGTGGCTGCACCAGTTTGCATTCCCACCAACAACATAAGAGTGAACCAAATGATTATAAAAACATTACAGATGGGATGCCTAGGTGGCTCAGTCTGTTAAGCATCTGCCTTAAGCTCAGGTCATGATCCCAGGGTCCTGGGATGGAGCCCCACATCGGGTTCCTTGCTCAACACGGAGCCTGCTCTCCCTCTCCCTCTGCCCTCCACTCATGCTTGCTTTCTCTGTGTGCTCTCTCTCAAATAAAAAATAGAATCTTTAAAAAAAAATATTACAAATAGCAAATGCAGGATGCATGTAAGTAATAGAAATATATGAACTTTAAAAGCTTGTATTTGAAAAATAAAAGCAGAAAATTCAATAAGTAAACATCTATAATAAATCAACATAGGGGAGAAAAGTTTTCCTTGATCCTCTTAAGGTCTCTAGTTGGGTCTGAAAATTAAAGATAGATTAGCAGAAGAAAAGCATACAAATTTATTTAATATATCTTTTTGTGTGACACTGAAGCCTCCATAAAGAAATGAAGACCCAAAGAAAGAGTTAGACCTGAGTATTTTATGCTATGTATGCTGAGTATTTATGCTGAGCATTATATGCTAGGTTTGAAGAAGAGTGTGCAGTCATTTAGAAATATAATCATAAATTGGGGGGCACCTGGGTGGCTCAGTTGTTAAGCGTCTGCCTTCAGCTAGGTTCATGATCCCAGAGCCCCACATTGGGCTTCCCACTCTGTGGGAAACGTGCTTCTCCCTCTCTCACTCCCCCTGCTTGTGTGTCCCTCTCTCGCTGTGTTTCTCTCTGTCAAATAAATAAAATCCTAAAAAATATATATATAATAGTAAATGGGAGAAACATAAGAAGGCCTCTTTGTCTGGATTCTTCTCCCTGTTCCTTTGTCCTTGGAGATAAGGGCTCTCCTTTCCTTTAGCAGAGGGAGGGCACCTCCCATATGATGATGGTTTTATGACCTATCTCAGGGGAACAGGAGAGGGGAAAGGTCAAAGTGATCTTCCTGCTTCTGTCTACTCAAACCCCTTCATTTTAAAATTTTCAATATGCCAAGTTGTCATATTTACAGGTAGCATGTCCTGAACACCATAATCACAAAAACTGTAAAAATAAATTCAAGTTAAAAGCAACAATTATTTTAAAAGAATACACAAATCTGGCAAGAAAGATAAAAAAACAACACATAAGTGTGAAAACAAATTTTACCTAAGAAGTTATATGAATGGCAAATAAGAACATCATTTAGTCATTGGGGAAATGCAAATTAAAACCATGAAATACCACTTCATACCCACTTATGACTCAAATTAAAAAGACTAACAATACCAGGTATTGGTGAGAATGTGGAGCATTTCGACTTTTAATTTCTTACTGTAAAAAAAAATGGTACAAATACTTTAAAAATAGTTTGTTAGGTTTTTTCCTTTTTTTTTAATGTTGTATTTAAATTCCACTCACTTAACATACAGCATAACATTAGTTTCAGGTATATAATACAGTGATTCAACACTTCCATGCATCATCTGGTGCACAACAAGTGCCCTCCTTAATCCCCATCATCACTTTCACCCATCCACTCCCCTCACCCCCGCCCCCCACCTAACTGCCCCGTGGTAACCATCAAATTGTTCTCTGGAGTTGAGTCTGTGTCTTGGTTTGCCCACTTCCTTTTTCTTCCCCTTTGCTTGTTTGTTTTGTTTCTTAAATTCCACATGTGAGTGAAATCATATGATATTTGTCTTTCTTTGACTTATTCACTTAGCACAATACTCTCTAGCTCCCTCCATGTTGTTGCAAATGGCAAGATCGCCCTCTTTTTTATGGTTGAGTAATATTTACATTATATATAATATACACCCCCCCACCTCTTTTTTATCTTCATCAATCAGTGGGCATTGGGCTCTTTCCTTAATTAGGCTATTGTAGATAATGCTGCTATAAACATCAGGATACATATATCCCTTTGAATTAGTGTTTTTGTATCCTTTGGGTAAATTGCTAGTAATGCAATTGTCGGGTCATAGGGTAGTTCTATTTTTAACTTTTTGAGGAACCTCCACACTGTTTTCCAGAGTGGCTCCACCAGTTTGCATTCCCACCAACAGTGTAAGAGGGTTCCCCTTTCTCAGTTTGGTAGTTTCTTTCTTTTCTTTTTTTTTTTGTAGTTTTTATTAAGTGAATATATACTTACCACATGACCCAACAATTTTTTTTTAAAAGATTGTATTTATTTATTTGACACAGAGAGAGAGAGATTACAAGTAGGCAGAGAGGCAGGCAGAGAGGGAGGAAGAAGCAGGCTCCCCACTGAGCAGAGAGCCCAATGTGGGCCTCGATCCCAGGACCCTGAGATCATGACCTGTGCCGAAGGCAGAGGCTTTAACCCACTGAGCCACCCAGGCACCCCATGACCCAACAATTTAACTCTCAGATATTTACCCCAAAGAAATGAAAATATACAAAGATACATGTCTTTGTGAAGACACAAAGACTTGTATACAACTGTTCATTGTAGTTTTATTCATAATATCTAAAACCTGGAAACAACCAACTGATAAATGAATAAACTGCAGTACAGTACTACTCACCAACAAAAATGTACAAATAATACATATCACAACATATATGAATCTCAAAAGTATTATGCTGGATACAGAGTAAGACACAAAAGACTATACCATATGATTCCACTTACATAAAATTCCAGAAAAGGCAAGCTATATAGTGACAGAAAACAGATCCACAGTTGTCAGAGACCAGAGTCAGACAGATTGACTGCAGGGGCACCTGGCTTGCTCAGTCTATAGAGCATGTGACTCTTGATCTTGGAGTTGCGAGTTTAAGCCCATGTTGGGTGTACAGATTACTTAAAAACAAAATCTTAAGAAAAAAAAAAAGACTGGGCGCCTGGGTGGCTCAGTGGGTTAAAGCCTCTGCTTTCGGCTCAGGTCATGATCTCAGGGTCCTGGGATCGAGGCCCACGTCAGGCTCCCTGCTTAGAGGGGAGCCTGCTTCCCCCCCCTCTCTCTGCCTGCCTCTCTGCCTCCTTGTGATCTCTCTCCCTCTGTGAAATAAATAAATAAAATCTTAAAAAAAAAAAAAAAAGACTGACTGCAATGGGGCATGATGAACATTTTGGGGTCATAAAACTGTCCTTTCCTATCCAGTTGTAACCAAAGCATGTGAGTTCACTCTTTGGTGAGTCACTTATAGAAACTACACCAGGTTAAGTGGTTGCACAAAGTAAACTTTATTTGCACCAAATAAGGAGATCACAGGGAATAACTTCCAAAGCTATGACTCTTCGAGCAAGGGTGGATAGATTCCTTTTATTTAGGGTTAGGATGAAAATTAAAAAGGGGATCATTGTCATCATATGTAGAGGCAGGCATAAGGTCATACACGTGCCTTAAGGAAACATGTCTAGACATACATTGTATGTTATGTAAATGAGGCTTATACCCCCCTCTAGGGGGTAAAACTTGTATTATAATGAGATAAAGGTAATTTTGAGTCACTCTAGAGGTCACTTTATGGTCCATCTATGCTGGTTCAGGTCAGAGGTTATGCTCAAACTGGTCTGGGTAGTCTGAGCCACTGGAGGTCTCGTCAGGGCAGTTGCTATTGCTCAACGGGTGCTTTTGCTTTCCATTTGCTGAGTTAAGAGATAAGCTGGGGTGCCTGGCTGGCTCAGTCAGTAGAGTAGAGCATTCGGCTCTTGATTTCAGGGTTGTGAGTTCAAGCCCCATGTTGGGTGTGGAGATTACAAAAAAGGGGGGGGTTAATTTAAGGAAAAATGTGGGACAAAGATTAGTGATTACAAATAGGTATGATGTGGCAAACAAAGGCAAAAGAAAAAAGTTAAATTTCCTTACAACTTAGAGCCCATTGACAAGTCCCTGAGACAGGCTGAGTGAATTTCAACTGCCTTTATGTTGATACATTGTTAAGGGTAAAAGGCAATCTCACCCTAACATTATCCTGACCTCCAGGATCCTGTAAGCCTCTTTTAACATATAAAAATTCCTTTGGAAACTTTCTTTATCTCTAAGTCCCCAAGAGATATGTTAGAATCATCCTCCAAGCATATGGCCCATCAGTATGTATCTGAAGGATCTGATGACTACGGTTTTACTAGACCTTTTCCTAACAATAGCTAGCCCCTCAAGGTCCTGGAAACCTTGTTTCCAAATTCCTCAGAGACCTTTGCTATCTCTGACCCCCTCCCAGGTTGAAAGTCTATGATCAGCCACTCCTCATGACACCAGTGCAGCTCTTTCTGCCCAAGGGTCCTTTCCCAGTGCTTTAATAAAACCACCATTTTGCACTGAAGGCATCTCAAGAATTCTTTCTTGACTGCTCTTGAATCCCAACATTTTCACATGAGGTGGGCAATAAAGCTCAGGTCTTGGGGTCTAGCTGGTGATACAATGATAGGATAATCTACTGCATTAGTTCTCAATTTTCAAGTTACAACCTATTGGTCAATTCATAAAACCACATGGTAGGTTTTCACCAGAACTATTAAAAAATGAAGTGGAATGATGCGGGCTAGAATATAATAGAAAAGAGTAGAATATGAAATGTCAGAGTGCACTGCAAGACTACCTTGCAATTATCTTGTGAAACTTTTGTTTCAATTGTATAAAGGTCTACATCTATATTGTGTGGTGTTAAAAAATTGAACTTTAACATGGTTTCAAAGAAAGTTCAAAATATATTGACTAAACAAAACAAAACAAAACCCCCACACTGACTTAGGGGTTAATGCAGGAAGAGGTCTTGGCAACATTGATCCTAAAAAGAACAAGAGCATACTGAGGATATGGTCCATCTGTAGATTTCACAGAAGAAATAATAACAGAGGTGAAGTCAAACAATGAGAGGAAAAGTTCAGAGGAAACATAAAACTGCAAAATCATTAGCAGTTATTGGTGTCCTGTGCTGGGGTTGCTGAAATCATAAGAAGACTTCATAAATGATCATCCAAACCAGGGTACCACTGAGAGTGAAAGCGGAAGCCAAGATAACATGTATAAACTCGGATCTTGCCAGGCAATTGAGGATGTACTTAAAACTGAATATTCAGCTGCTTTTAACTATGAAGAATGAATAAGTGTCAAAACTGATCAAATAACTACAGTGTTTCATCATCACCAGTGAATTATGAAGGGTTTTTGGAGTATCTGCCTTCATTACCACGGCAGAGTCATTGCCTGACTCTGTCTACCTCCATTAAACCTATCCTTGTTACAGTCAGGATGATTCATCTAGTTTAGATTCTAAACTATAAATCTGATTGTGCCAGTGTAATATTGTGATTTATGAAAGAAATATATATATAAATAAAAATAAAATAAAAATAAAAAATAAATATATATATGTGTGTGTGTGTGTAGTCTCTGTCTACTGTTCCTGGCAAAACCTTATAATTTTCAATATAAGAGTTTTAGGGGCATCTCTGTTTACAGTTTTGATTTTTGTTCCTGAAATAAGTCCAGGGCAATGATGGGTGTCTTTTGTTATTCATGTAATAAGACCCTTTCAGCCACATCTGAGTTTATGTTAATAAGGAGACTTTTGGAATGCATCGAAGGATGGGGCTGGTTGCTAGGGGAACCAACCATGTGATTAGAGGGCTGGAACTTTCAGTCTCTCCTCACTAAGGCCATCTCTCAGGGAGGTGAGAGGGGCTGAAGGTCAAATCAATCACCAATGGCCAATGATTTAACCAGTCATGCCTGTGTAATGAATCTTGAACTGCTGGGATATGCAGAGGTGCTGAGAGAGGGGCACTCCTAGAGAAGACAGAGAAGCTCGGCATACCTTCCTACTTTTCCCACATACCTTATGTAGCTCTGCATCTGGCTGTTCCCCATATCCTTCCTTTCTCTCTTTCTCTTTCTTTCTTCCTTTCTTTCTTTCTTTCTTTTGAAAGACCCTCAGATCCCGCTACCCAAGAATCTGACACCGGGCTTCCACTGGATGCAAAGGCAAGAGGGTTTATTGTTCACAGACGCGCCTGCGGGCGGTCAGCAGCACCAGCAGGCTGAGCGCGCCGGGCTTCTGGCTCACAAGCTTTTTATAGGGGAAGAGGGGGTACATAAGCAACGGCTTAGCAACAGGCTTTCTATTGGTTATTTAAAACAACAATGCAGGTTATCTAAGGTCACAGTTGTTACTTCCCTTGGAATCCCTCAGATGGCCGGGAAGGGTTCTCGGGACTTCCCGTCCTTTGTTCTCTTCCTGTTTTTGCAGTTAGGTGGCAGTTGGTGGAAGGGCGTATCGCAGCCAAGCGGTTACAGAAAGGCAAGAAGGCGGTTAGTTAGTCGACGGCTGGGGGAGGGTGTTCACAAGCGAGGGTCTTTCACTTTCTTCCTTCCTTCCTTCCTTCCTTCCTTCCTTCCTTCCTTCCTTCCTTCCTTCCTTCCTTCCTTCCTTTCTTATCTATTAAAGATTTTATTTATTTATTTGACAGAGAGAGATCACAAGTAGGCTGAGAGGCAGGCAGAGAGAGAGGAGGAAGCAGGCTCCCTGCTGAGCAGGGAGCCTGATGCAGGGCTCAATCCCAGGACCCTGAGATCATGACCCCAGCCGAAGGCAGAGCTTTAACCCACTGAGCCACCCAGGCGCCCCCACTGTATCCTTTAATGCCTTTGCAATTAACTGGTAATCTGTAAATGTTAAGGAACAAAAATTCAACTGAGCAAATTTGAGTATCTGATTGACTTTATTCGATTCACAAATTGGACAGCAACCCTTCCAGCAAATAGATAGGCTTTTTGAGGAATTGTACCAAACAAAAGGTTTTTATAGGCCAAAGGAGAGTGGGGCAAGGAAGTTATTAGCAAAAGAAAAGACAGGTTGTTTCAGGCCAGGCCATCTCCTTTTGGGGGGAAGGGAATACAGGAGACTTACTATGGAGATTATTTCACAAGTGTTGATCAGGAAATTTCAGATCCACCTTTCTTTAGCTAAATCTTGGTCTGCTGTGGTGGGGGCAAGTGACCCCATTTTGAGCCCAGTTTCTTTACTAGCATAAATTAACTGTTTTCCTGAGTTCTATGAGCTGCTCTAGCAAATTAATTGGAGGATGGGATGAACATCCAATTTATAGCCTGTTATAAGAAGCACAGGTGACAACCAGGGCTTGAGATTAGAGTATGAAGTGGAAACGAGGGGATAGTCTTACAGGACTGAACCCTTAACCTCTGGGACCTGATGTTATCCCCAGGTAGATATCATCAGAATTGAGTCAGGTGAGCCTGGGTGGCTCAGTCGGTTAAGCAACCAAATCTTGATTCCAGCTCAGGTCATGATCTCAGGGTCATGAGATTAAGCCCATCATCAGACTTCCTGCTGGGAGTGGAGCCAGCTTGGGGTTATCTTTCTTCCTCTGTCCCTCCCCAGTGTGTGCATGCTCTCTCTCTCTCTCTCTCTCTCTCTCTCTCTCTCTCTCTCTCTCTCTCTCTCAACTAAATAAATCTTAAAATAAATAAATAAATAAAAGAATTGAGTTAAACTGTAGGACACCCAGCAGGCATCCCAGAGTTGCATGATGTGTGAAAAACCCATATCTGGCATCTTAAGTGTTGTGAAGTGGAGTGCTCCAAATACTCAGATTAGTGTGTGTAATATATACGAAGACAGTAGTTTTCCTTAACAATGAGACACAGCTTTTAACCTTTTCATCACAAACAAGATTTGATTCATGTTTTGAAGATCTGAAGCTCCATAGCACTATTTCCAAAGGAAGGCTCTTCATAAACTTGTGAGCCTCTCAGGTAGCTGATACTCTTTTGGAAATCTCTTCCAACTTTTTGGAACTTCAAAACTTCATTTTACCCATCCTCCAAAAATTCATTTTAGCTTATCTTCTCTAGAAGCCTTCCTCAGAGTCCCAAGATAGGCCAAGGGCAGAGATGCCCAAAATTCTTTCTAGAGGAGTTTTAGCATGACAGTCTCTCTGGAGGGGTTGAACACTGAAGGGATTTATTTTGATATACCATTTGCAAAAGATGGACACTTTGGGAAGGGGGAAATATCCCCTCTCCCCAACCTACCCCCCAGCCCACTCGGTTCTTGTGGCTGGTATAATAATTAAATTGACACAAGACATATTAACGGGTGAGGGTCCTGCTTTTTTTCCCTCCAAATTTTTATTTAAATTCTAGTTAGTTAATATATAGTGTAATATTGGTTTCAAGAGTAGAATTTAGTGATTCTTCATTTACATATAACACCCAGTGCTCATCATAACAAAGTGCCTCCTAAATACCCATCACCCATCTAACCCATTCCCACACACTTCCTTACATCAACCTGCAGTTTGTTCTGTATGCATGAAGAGTCTCTTATGATCTGCTTCCCTCTTTTTTTTTTCCTTTCCCATATGTTCATCTGGTTTGTTTCCCAAATTCCACATATATGTAAGATCATATTGTATTTGTCCTTCTCTGACTTATTTCATTTAGCATAATACACTCTAGCTCCATCCTTGTTGTTGCAAATGGCAAGATTTCATTTCTTTTTGATGGTTGAGTAATATTTCTGTGCGTGGTGTGTGTGTGTGTGTGTGTGTGTGTGTGTCTGTGTGTGTGGTGTGACACCTTTTTCATCCATTCATCAGTCAATGGGTACTTGGACTCTTTCCACAGCTTTGCTATTGTTAATGCTACTGTAAACAGTCGGGTGCCCCTTCAATTCAGTACTTTGTATCTTTTGGGTAAATACCTAATAGTGCAACTGCTGGGTTGTAGGGTAGCTCTATTTGTAACTTTTTGAGGAACCTCCATACTTTTTTTAGAGTGGCTACACCAGTTTGCATTCCCACCAAGAGTGTAAGAGGTTTCCCCTTTCTCTGCATCCTTGCCAACATCTCGTTTCCTGTGTTGTTAATTTTAGCCATTCTGACAGGTGTGAAGTGATATCTCATCAAGGTTTTGATTTGTATTTCCTTGATGATGAGTGATCTTGAGCATCTTTTCATGTGGCTCTTAGCCATCTGGATGTCTCCTTTGGAAAAATGTCTATTCATGCCTTCTACCCATTTCTTAACTGAATTATTTGTTTTTTAGGTGTTGAGTTTGATAAGTTCTTTATAGATTTTGGATATTAATCCTTTATCACATATGTCATTTACAAAAATCTTCTCCATTCTGAGGTTTGCCTTTTAGTTTTGTTGATTGTTTCCTTCACTGTGCAAAAATGCTTTATTTATTTATTTATTTTTAAGATTTATTTGAGAGAGTGTGTGAGCATGAGAGCAGGAGAACAGGAGAGCTCAAGAGCACAAGTAGGAGAGGGGCAGAGGGACAAGCAGACTCCCTGATGAGTGGGGAGCCCTGATGCAGGGCTCCATCCCAGGACCCTAAGATCATGACCTCAGCTGCAGTCAGATTTACTGACTGAGTCACTCAGGTGCCCCAGAAGCTTTTTATCTTGATCTAGTTCCAATAGTTCCTTTTTGCTTTTGTTTCCCTTGACTCCAATGACGTGTCTAGTAAGAAGTTGCTACAGCTGAGGCCAAATGGGTTGCTGCCTGTGTTCTCCTCTAGGATTCTGATAGTTTCCTGTCTCACACTTGGGTTTTTCATCCATTTTGAATTTGTTTTTGTTTGTGTTATAAGAAACTGGTTCAGGGCGCCTGAGTGGCTCAGTAGGTTAAAGTCTCTGCTTTCGGCTCAGGTCATGATCTCAGCGTCCTGGGATCGAGGCCCACATTGGGCTCTCTGCTCAGCAGGGAGCCTGCTTCCTCCTCTCCCTGTCTCTCTGCCTGCCTCTCTGCCTACTTGTAATCTCTCTCTCTGTGTCAAATAAATAAATAAAATCTTTATAAGAAACTGGTTCAGTTTCATTTTTCTGTATGTTGCTGTCCAATTTTCCCAACATCATTTTTTGAAGAGACTGTCTTTTTTTTCCATCAGATATTTTGTTCCTGCTTTGTAAAAGATTAGTTGAGCATAGAGTTGTAGGTCCATTCTAGGTTTTCTATTCTGTTCCATTGATCTATGTGTCTGTTTTTGTGCAAGTACCATACTGTCTTGCTGACCACCACTTTGTAATATTGTTTGAAGTCTGGAATTGTGATGCTTTCAGCTTTGCTTTTCTTCAATATTGTTTTGGCTACTCAGGGTCTTTTGTGGTTCTATACAAATTTTAGGATTCTTTGACCTCTGTGAAAAATGCTGGTGGTATTTTGATAGGGATTGCATTAAATGTGTAGATGGATTTGGGTAGTATAGACATCTTACAATATTTGTTCTGGTCCATGAGCTTGGAATGTTTTCCCATTTCTTTGTGTCCTCTTCAATTTCTTTCTTAATGTTCTAGTTTTCAGAGTACAGATATTTTACCTCGTTGATTAGGTTTATTTCCAGGTATCTTACGGTTTTGGGTGCAATTATAAATGGGGCTGATTTCTTGATTTCTCTTTCTGCTGCTTCATTATTGGCGTATAGAAATGCAACAGATTTCTGTACACTGATTTTCTATCCTGTGACTTTGCTGAACTTGTATATATCAGCTCTAGGAATATTTTGGTGGACTCTTTCGTTTTCTCCCTAGAGTATCATATCATCTGGGAATAGTGAAAAGTTTGACTTCTCTGCAGATTTGGATGGCCTTTATTTTCTTTTGTTGTCTGATTGCTGAGGCTAGGACTTCTAGTACTATGTTAAATAACAATGGTGAGAGTAAACATCCCTGTCTTGTTCCTGACCGTACAGGAAAAGCTCTCAGTTTTTCCCCACGGAGGATGATCTTAGCTATGGGTCATTCGTATATGACCTTTATGATGTTGAGATATGCTCCCTCTATTCCTATTTTCTTGAGGGTTTTATCAAGGATGGACACAGTACTTTGTCAAATGCTTTTCCTGCATTTATTGAGAGGACCATATGGTTCTTATCTTTTCTTTTATTAATGTAGTATATCATCATGTTGATCAATTTGTAAATATTGAGCTACCTGTGCAGCCTAGGAATAAATTCCACTTGATTGTGGCAAATGATCTTTAATACGCTGTTGGATTTGCTAGTATCTTGTTGAGAATTCCTTTGCATTCATGTTCATCAGGGATATTGGCTTGTAATTCTTCTTTTTAGTGGGGTCTTATCTGGTTTTGGAATCGAGATAATGCTGGCCTACAGAATGAGTGTAGAAATTTTCCTTCCATTTTGATTTTTTTGGGAACAGTTTGAAAGAATAGGTATTAACTCTTCTTTCAATGTCTGGTAGAATTCCCCTGGGAAGCCAACTGGCCCTGGACTTTTGTTGGGAGATTTTTGATTACTGATTTAATTTCTTGATGGTTATCAGTCTGTTCAAGTTTTCTATTTTTTCCTTTTCAGTTTTGGGAGTTTATGTTTCTAGGATTTATCTACTTCTTCCAGATTACATTGGCATGTAATTTTTCATAATAT
The DNA here is from genome assembly GCA_002007465.1 of Ailurus styani. Taxonomy (NCBI): domain Eukaryota; kingdom Metazoa; phylum Chordata; class Mammalia; order Carnivora; family Ailuridae; genus Ailurus; species Ailurus styani. The sequence goes on along the minus strand of LNAC01000329.1, from coordinate 1,912,912 downwards.
TCTCTCATAACTGTTTGTATTTATGTGGTGTTGGTTGTGATCTCTCCTTTTTCATTCATAATCTTATTTATTTGGATCAATTATTTTTTCTTTATGATAAGTCTGGCTAGGGGTTTATCAATTTTGTTAATTCTTTCAAAGGGCCAGCTCCTAGTTTCATTGATCTGTTCTACTGTTTTTTGTTTGTTTCTATATAATTTATTTCTGCTCTGATCTTTATTATTTCCCCTCCACTGCTGACTTTAGGCCTTATTTGCTATTCCTTCAGGTGTAAGGTTAGGTTGTATTTGTGAGAGTTTTCCTCCCTCTTGAGGTAGGCCTATATTGCTATATACTTCCCTCTTATGACGACTTTTGCTGCAGCCCAAAGGTTTTGGACCATCATGTTTATTTTCATTTGCTTCCATGTCCTTTTTCATTCCTTCTTTAATTTTTTAGTAACCCATTCATTCTTTAATAGGATGTTCTTTAACCTCCACGTATTTGTTGTCTTTCCAAATTTTTTCTTGTGGTTGACTTTAAGTTTCACAGTGTTGTGGTCTGAAAATATGCATGGTATGATCTCAATCTTTTTGTACTTTTGAGGGCTGATTTGTGGCCCAGTATGTGATCTATTCTGGAGAATGTTCCATGTGCACTCAAAAAGAATGTGTATTCTGTTGCTTTAGGATGAAATGTTCTGAATATATCTACTAAGGCCATCCTGACCAGTATGTCAATGCCATTGTTTTCTTATTGATTTTCTGCTTAGATGATCTGTCTGTTGCTACAAGTGGGGTGTTAAAGTCCCGTTCTATTATGGTATTATTATCAGTGAGTTTCTTTATGATTATTATTAATTGATTTATATATTTGACTGCTCCCAAGTTGGAGACATAAATATTTATAATTGTTAGATCTTCTTGATAGATAGATCACTTAATTATGATATAATGCCCTTCTTCATCTCTTATTATAGATTTTGGTTTAAAGTCTAGTTTGTCTGAGGTGCCTGGGTAGCACAGTGGGTTAAGTGTCTGCTTTCAGCTCAGGTCATGATCCCAGGGTCCTGGGATCGAGCCCTGCTTCAGGCTCCCTGCTCCATGGGGAGCCTGCTTCTTCCTTTCCCTGCCTACTGCTCCCCCTGCTTGTGCTCCCTTTCTCTGTCAAATAAATAAAATCTTTTTAAAAATTACAAAATAAAATCTAGTTTGTCTGGAGTAAGTATGGCTACTCCAGATTTCTTTTGGCATTCCTTAACATGATACATAGTTCTCCAACCCCTCACTTTCAATCTGCAGCTGTGTTTAAGTCTAAAATGAGTTTCTTACATAAGGCAGTGTATATAGATGGGTCTTTTTTTTTTTTAATCCATTCTGATACCCTATGTGTATTTGTTTTGTTTGTTTTGTTTTGTGAAAAAGAGTGAGAGCATGAAGAGGAAGGAGAGGAGACGGAGGAGGAGAGAGAAAATATCAAGCTGGCTCTACACCAAGTGCATATCCCAATGTGGGGCTCGATCTCATGACTCAAGATCATAGCCTGAGCCAAAACCAAGAGTCAGAAGCTTAACTGACTAAGCTACCCATGTGTTTTGATTGGACCATTTTTCCATTTACATTCAGAGTGATTATTGATAGATATGAATTTAGTGCCATTGTGTTACCTGTAAAGTTGGCATTTCTCATTTCTCTGCTCTTTTCTAATCTTTATTGCTTTTGGTCTTTTTCCCCCACTCAGAATCCCCTTTAATATTTCTTGCAGGCTGGTTTAGTGGTCATGAACTCCTTTAGTTTTTGTTTGTCCAGAAAACACTTTTTCTTTCTTATTCTGCATGACAGCCTTGCTAGATATTCTTGGCTGCAGATTTTTCCCATTCAGCATGTTGAACATATCATGGTACTCTCTCCTGGCCTACTAAGTTTTTATGGACATATCTTCTGCAGACCTGATCTACTTCCCTTGTAGATTTTTTTCACTTGCAGCTTTGAGGATTTTTTCCTTGCCTGTGTATGTTATGAATTTGACTATTATATGTCTTGGTGTTGGCCTGCTTTTGTTGGATTTAATGGAAATTCTCTGTCTTTGGATTTATTTTTTTTTAAGGTTTTATTTATTTATTTGACAGAGAGAGAGAGATCACAAGTAGGCTGAGAGGCAGGCAGAGAGAGAGGAGGAAGCAGGCTTCCTGTTGAGCAGAGAGCCCGATGCAGGGCTCCATCCCAGGACCCTGAGATCATGACCTGAGCCGAAGGCAGAGGCTTTAACCCACTGAGCCACCCAGGTGCCCTCTGTCTTTGGATTTCAAAATCTATTTCCTTCCCCAAATTAGGGAAGTTTTCAGCTATAGTTTGCTCAAATAAACCTCCTGCTCCTTTTTCTTTCTCTTCTTCTGGGACTCCTATGATATGAATGTTATTACACTTTAAGGAATCACTGAATTCCCTAAGTCTACATTTGTGAGAGGATCCCCTTTTTATTTTTTTATTTTTTTTAAGATTTTATTTATTTATTTATTTGACAGAGATCACAAGTAGGCAGAGAGGCAGGCAGAGAGAGAGGAGGAAGCAGGATCCCTGCTGAGCAGAGAGCCTAATGCGGGCCTCGATCCCAGGACCCTGAGATCATGACCTGAGCTGAAGGCAGAGGCTTTAAACCACTGAGCCACCCAGGCACCTGAGGATCCCCTTTTTAAATATTCATCCTTACCCTAAGTAAAAAGGAAACCATCCACCCTTGTTTATAGAGTCACAACTTTGGAAGTCATTTCCTGTGATCTCCTTATTTGCTACAAATAAAGTTTACTTTGTGCAACAACTCAACCTGGTGTAGTTTCTATCTGTTAGTCATTAAGGAGTGAACTCATGTTGGTTCAGTCACACTATGATTATGCACACTCAAGTTGTGTCTTTCTACAAAGTTAGCTTTAGTCAATCATAAAGCAAGGTTAACATAACTGTAAAGCAGTTTCAGAACTCCAAATTCACTGGCATTTCCCTATGCATTTAACTTGGATTCCTACACATCACATAAAGGAAAACACAATTAAATCACCACAAGAGACAAGATATAACAAGGGGCAAGAAGGTAAGGAACCAAACAGAATGAAGTCAGTCTGAGTACACAGTTGAGGTGAAGACTCTGTCCAGTTCAGGTCAGCTTTTGGCGTGTACTGCTTATTATGTTCTAGCAGTGGAGGGTTCTAAATTATTCAGAGATCAACTGGGCATAGCTTTCAGTGGCAGTTGCCTTTCAAATTTGGTTAGAGATGGAAGAGTCAGTGTCTGGAGAGCCTGACAACTTGATGCTGTAGTTCTCCCTTTTCAAAGGAGTTTAATCAGTATTAGGCCTTTGCAGGCTCTTTCTGGTTTTAGTGATTATCAGCTCCTGGAGAGGAGGATGCCTCCTGGCCTTACTGATTATCAGTCCTTTGTACTGCTGGTCTGTGCTGGTTTTGGTGATATTTGGTCTTAGCTTCAACACCATTGGCTGCTTACATCACTACTTGACATAAGAGACTCCATCTTGCTCTCTACATACTCTCCTTACGAGGGCAACCTTGCCTAAACAATGCATTTCTTACTAATAAATTCCTTTTTTCTTTTTTTATGCCTTCTTTCTGCCTTTAAAAACCTTCCTTTGTTTAACTCAGTGGAATTCCCTTCTACTTGCTAGATTGGAGGTTTCCAGATTCATGAATCATTCAATAAAGTCAATTTGATCTTCCAATTTACTTACTTAAATTTTATTTTTAATTTTTATTTTTTTAACTTTTTACTTATTTATTCAATTAAGTAATCTCTGCACCCAACGTGGGGCTCAAACTCATGACCCTGAGATCAAGAGTCATATATATTCTCTTCTGACTGATCCAGCCAGGCACCCTGAATTTTGTTTTTTAACTGAAGGAATAGTGAGTGTGAGATTTCTGAAATGAGAGTAATCTTGATATTAAGGAACAAATTTAAATTCTGTAAGAAAATGGAAGACATCCAAATGTCATTTTCCATTTGATACTGCTTTGGAATGCAGAATGAAATGAAACAGATGTAAAATGAAATCCTAGAATGCTGACGTGTTTACCCTGCATGAAGTTTTAACTCATCACCAGGCATCCTCCTCTCCACACACATCCCAGCTGTACTACTCAGCTGAAAGGCACCACTCTGATGTTCCCAATACAGATAGACACTCCCCCATCCACTCCCCCACACATTGATTCACCCCCCCAACTTCAAAATCAATTTATTAAAATCTCACTCTAAAATAGTAATTCAATAACAGTTGCTAAAAACAAAATAGAAATGACCCTAGTTACTCTACTGTAGGATCTTAGTTAAGTCAGCTAAAATACAAAGAAATCCACCATCAAAGAAGAACATCAAGGGAACCAATGAGGTAAGTACTCATGTAAGGCACACATCATGACTCAATCACATAAATATGAAAATATGAAATGACTATCAGTTTAATATTCTAAAACCTGTCCATATTAATGTGAAATATTTTGTTAATCATCTAATTGAGTTATGTCACATAACCGAAGGGTCACATAATGCAATGGCAATATAAATTAAGCTAAACAAAAGATAGTGTATATCAATAAAGATAGCTTCTAAGTTAGCTTCCATTGACATTAACATTGATTATCAATATCAAAGGTTATTCTAGTTAAGGTGGCTCTTTGGAGAGGCTAGTAGAGATTAAGTCTTTGCCAAATTACTCCCTTTTTTTTTAAAGATTTTATTTATTTATTTAACAGAGAGAGACACAGCGAGAGAGGGAACACAAGCAGGGGGAGTGGGAGAGAGAGAGGCAGGCTTCCTGCTGAGCAGGGAGCCTGATGTGGGGATTGATGCTAAGCTTGATGCAGGGCTCAATCCCAGGACTCTAGGATCATGACCCAAGCCGAAGGCAAATGACTAAAGACCGAGCCACCCAGGTGCCCCCAAATTACTCTTTTTTAGAGCTAATTGGCAATCACTTGTTATATGAAGAAACTCTGCCTTCTACTGAGACTGGGAATTCTTTAAGGGCAGGAACACTTTCTGTCTTACATTTCTTTCTTTCTCCAACAGATATCCCATAAATGTTGACCTTAAGTAACTCTTTATTGGGGAGTAGCAGTAGAGTAACAGCATTCAGGCAGAGGGAAAATGATCAGTGTTATATTCTGAAGGATGCTGAAGTCAAAGCTTAGAGAATGAGTCAGCTATTGTAGAATTCCTGGGGAGAGGGGCTAACATGAGGGAGGTCCAAATCAGTGGAAGCTTTAGCAATCTGCCCTAAAAAACAACAGGATAACTGGGCATCCTAGATTTGTATAAGCGCTCTATAATGAGCTTACCCAACCCTATAATTGGATTAACCTGTCACTTTCCTGGGGTTAATTTAAGGAATAATTTAGGGAGCTGCCTTTTGAAACTCCCTTATTTCTTTTTTAATATTAGGCCACACCTCTTAGCCTGTTTCTTTTTTACTAACCAGGGATAATGGGTTAACAAATTACCTGCAGTCTATTTTTGTATGACCTGTGGGCTAAGAGTGGCTTTTTAAATGGTTGGGAAAAAAAATCAAAAGAATAGTAATATTTAATGACCCATGAAAATTACATGAAAGTCACATTTTAGTGTCCATAAAGGGTATTATTCGAACATAGCCATGCTCATTCATTTATGTATTATCTGTGGCTGCTTTTATGCTACAATGGCATAGATGAGTACTTGAAACAGACACTGTATGGCCTACAAAGCTGAAAACATTTATTTTCTGGTTCTTTCAGAAAAAAAAAATTTGCCAATCAGATTAAATCATCCATAGAAAAGTCAGTGTGAAGGTGGTAGCTCAGTCACATAAATGGTATAAACACTAAATTTACAAATTTTCTTTGGTGCTTTTGCAGGGAGGAGACTTTAAATAACAGACTGCAGGTGTTTAGTTCCCTTTAACAAATCTTCTCTATTTCAACCTGATACCAGTAAATATTTGATCATCTAGCTTCTTTTATTCTAATTGTGATTTGGCTGCAAGGTAGGTCAGTCTTTAGAGACAACATTCACATCATAAGTTTCCTGACTATAGTGTCCCTCTCTGCCACAGTAATTTTTACTTTATAAATTAATGATTGGACCCTTGATTGTGATTGGCTTCCTGGATAGCTTGAAGGCTGGAAGAGAATGTGCTACTCACATAGAATTGAGCATTCTGATCTCAGTGTAATTGTAAATTAATACATTAACTTTCCAGTTTTTCAAGGCCATTTCAATAGCCTACTTAACACTGGTTCATTTTCTTTTCTTTTATTTACTTATTTATTTTTGAGAGAGTGAGAGAGAGAATGAGTAGGGGGAGGGGCAAAGGGTGAAGCAGACTCCCCACTGAGCAAGGAGCCTGATGCAGGACTTGATCCCAGGACCTTGGGATCATGACCTGAGCCAAACACAGTTGCTTAACCAACTGAGCCACTCAGGTGCCCAACACTGGTTCACTTTTGAGAGATGGACTCACTCTTGGTGAACTCAGCACAGTACCTAGAGCATAGCAGGCTCCTAAGAAATTTTATTGATTATTACTAAAGACTTACCTGTAGGGGAGACAATGGTTGATGAGTTATTTTTCAATAAACTGCACTTTGGTTTATACACCACGTTGAGAATCTATTTGGTGTGAATCAGTTCCCTTCAGCTTGCTTGTTCCTGAATGTTCAAAGAAACTTGAGGTCCTGGCCCTGGAAAAACAAGGGTGAGATCCTGGAAATAATTTGTCTGAGCATTATTTATTATTTGTCCAATGCTTATTGAATATCTACTATGTACAAATCACTGCACTGGCCTCTGGGTTCAAAATATGAATAGGACATAATCTTCACCCTCAGGGAGCTCATGACACTTAAACTAAGTTATAAATACAAAGTTATAGATAGGTATGAACAGAACTAATGACAAGGACATATGTGGAGCATCTTAACCTAGTCAATGGAGATTTCAGAGAAGTAATGCCAGGGTTGAGCCTTAAGAAATGGATAGTGAATCTGCATAAATAAAGACTCCTGGGAATAGAGGAGGCGAAGGCATGAACAAAGTAGAGACCAAAGAACATTATAATTTGTGGAGAAATGTATATGCAGTGTGGTACACTGGGGTGATGTGCTTGAGCCAGATTGAGGTTTCACCTTTAACATTTTTAGGATATGCTGGGGAGTTACTGAAATTACTACTAACATCTATTGAGCACGTACTGTTTTATATTCTTTAAGTCATTTAATGTTTTCAGTGACACAGTAAATAGACATCATTATTACCTCCATTTGCCAGATGCAAAAACTAACTCTCAGAGTGGTTAACTGCCGGAGTCCAGCTCCAGCAGGTCCAGGGGTCCCTGAAGGATGGACGGTGTCAGCGAAAGGAATGAGAGAGCCAAGCAGTTCTTTCTGATCACCAAGCAGGCATCTCTAACTCTGCTGGTCTCAGTAGCTTTATTTAGAGATAGTAAGATGAACAATACGTGAATAGAACATGATTTTTTGAAGTTAATTGATTTCCATGGTATGGTACTTTGATCAATGAAAACATTTTACATGTTCTCCTCAGCTTGATCTTTACATTTTATGTTTGCCCTCTATAGATTGGGGCAGAGACAGACCATCTGTCTTGACAATCTGTCAAATGACATCTGTCCCCAAACAGGACAGATGGGTCTTATACAGAGTGAGTCACGCTTTAGTTCTTAAAAATGAACTAAATGGAAATTCCATAGTAATAGAGTTACAAGTTAAAGAGAGTAACCACTATTATGTATTAGAATCATCTATCTATGTTAAACTTATATGAATAAGGCACTAGTTATATAATTCAAGCATAGTCTAACATAAATGAATTATGCGTTATTATCTAGTACATTAGTCACAGAAGCGAGGAATACAGGAGTGAAGAAAATAGTGATAATTATGGAAGTGGGGCCTAAGTTGTTCACATGAGCTACTTCTTTGTAACTGAGTGCACAGGCACCATAGGGGTCCTGTTCTGGCTATTCTTTGAATAAAGGGCAATATTCATGGAAAGCAGACTTTACGGAGGGTACCATGTCCTCCTCATTAATCAGTAAAGGAACATGTAGCAATTTATGTCCTGCTCTGACTCATATATCATCTTTAGATAAGGCTCCTTTTCCTCAGGCTGAACTAATGCTTAGCTGCTGGGCCCGGCTTTGTCTTAAAGTCCTTCTGTCTGAACTACAAAAGCTCTATGAGAAAACACTGGGAGAGAGGGTCACAGAGGTAGAATCTAGGGTACTTGCTGTGGGGCTAAGGGTCTGATTCTCCTCATATACTGTCGTACGAGTAATCTCGGTCTGGTGTGGAGTGTCCTAGGGCCTAATCATAAGCAACAGGTTTATTCCTAGGATAGAGATCAAAAGTGGTGGAAGGAGATACCAGGTTCTCTCTGTATGGCAGGAGCTGTGCAAATGCTGCCATTTCTACGCTGTGACTGTGTCAACCAGCGAGGCCCAGGTGGCTCCCGGCAGTTAACTGTTCCAAGACCAGGGAGCAACACATGGCAGAACAAGGATTTGAACCAAAATCTTTCTAAACCCAGAGGCCATGATCAATAGAAGCACTGTGGAATAATGCCAAGCCCATATATTTTAAAGGAAAGTCATCCAAATAACTGTCACCAATTCTTTCTGCCTTGATTTTCAAGTTAGACTTTGAGGAGTCATTTTCAACCCTCCCTCCCCTTGAAAACAGCACACAAAACCCCTTTCATTTGAATTGAATCTACTTGAGGAAACATATATGGAAATAACATAAATGCTAAGTATGGGCAGATTATGTTTTATAAAATTTGTTTCCACCCTGTCTTTTAAAGATAATTTCAAAGATGGTAAATATCCCATCTAGCTTTTGTATTTCACTTACTCTTTCATCAAGCCCTCTCCAAAAGGGTTCTACTCTTAAATAGTCAAGGTTTGAAGACTTCAAAATAGAAAGGAAATTAAACATTAGTGTTTTAAGTGACTTCAAGGGGTCAATCTTCAATGTAAAGGACTGGGTAACTCCAAGTTTACCAGCTCATAAATTCCTCTTTTAGGATTGTCTAGGAGAATATTTATTTAAAGTACAGTAGACACTTGAAATTTTTAGATTAACATTCCTGGCATGACAAAATTCATCATAAATGTCCTTTAAACAATTTGCAGTTCTTTGGGGTCACAATTTGGGATTTTAAGAGAGCAGGCTGTTCTCAAAGTCCAGAGTTAACTCAGATCAAAAACTAAACTTCAGGAAGTTAATGTCCACATCTTTTTCTAGTATCAAATAATGCAGGACTCTTGCATGTCCTAGGATGTCCTGACAGACACTCAGAAGCTTGACTATCTGTGGAAGATCTCCAAATGGCAAGATTATGGGCTCCCAGAACAAATAACAAAATATATTTTTGTTACTATTCTTGCTGCTCTTTAACTTGTGTTAAAATCTCTTACAGCTTTCATATAACAGAATCGCAGGCCTCAGATTAAAGCACATTTTTCTAGGTAGAATGGAAACCAAAGAATGTATTCTCCCAGAATAGCTTAAATTTTAGGTTCCTTGCTAAACTTGAACCTAATTAACTCTTAAGCCATCTACCTTGGATAACTAGAAACAGAACATTTGCCTTACCTCAATCATTATATTTTTGTTCCTTTATAACCCATTAACTTTCTGCTAACTACCAGAAAGAGAAGGGAGGTGAGTCATCTCAATTTCTGACTGACCTTTGTAGGGGAGGAGAAATTTTTTGTCTACCCTTCTAGATTCTTTTGGCTGGTCTATTAATTAAATTAACATAACACAAATTAACAGGAGAAAAACAAATTTATTTTTTTTAAAGATTTTATTTATTTATTTGAGAGCAAGAGAGAGATTACAAGTAGGCAGAGAGGCAGGCAGAGAGAGAGGAGGAAGCAGGCTCCCTGCTGATCAAGGAGCCCAATGCGGGCCTCCATCCCAGGACCCTGGGATCATGACCTGAGCCGAAGGCAGTGGCCCTAACCCACTGAGCCACCCAGGCGCCTGAGAAAAACAAATTTAATTGTATACTATGGGGCCCCATAAGAATGTGAGACACACAAACAGTCAGTCTTTTCAGGTTAATATGCCATCTTGAACTAAGAAGAAGGGGTCAGTGTCTGAAACTTCAAAAGGAAGGAAGGCAATTCACAGGAAGATGAGAAAAACAAGTGTTTGGTAAATAAATGTTTGCCATGCCATGCAGAAAATGGACACAGAGAGGAATCTGATCTCCAGACCCTGACACACTTCTCCCCAGTTTATCACAAGTAGCCCATATTCTTTAGTGTTATCTCTGGTAATAATTCTCTTCCTGGACCATGCTCTCTATCTCAATTCTTTTAGGCAGTTAAAGGGAAGATAAAAGGCTGAGTCTTTTGGGCCTTGATTGATTTCAACTCAAAGTAATCTATATGCCAAAGTGGTGCATTTTGAAGAAGCTTATTCTGTACCCCTTCCCCTTCTAGTTGGCAGCAAATGCAGTGTTCTTTTCTCACCTATATTCTTGAGGTCTTACTCTAAGGCCTTGGACAAAGTGTTTATCATTGTATGTTGGCTATTAAGATCATGAAGAGGCTTGCCTAAACTGGAATTTAGGGCATTGCAGAAGATAATAAATGCAAAGACTCATCTAGAAAAATATTTGTATATGTTTCCAACTCTGAGTCAAACTTGAGATTGGGTACAGTCCCCTCCCATGATGCCAGTGGGACTTACACTTTCAATCAAAATATTCCAATATTCTCCAGTTTCTTTCTTATTTAGATCTTAGATAGTAGTTGTGATAACTGAAACCAACATATTTCTCTCTGTGTTAAATAATTCTGGAAGAAATCATTCTTTCCAGCTTTTGTGTTATCAATACTAGTATCAAGCAAAAATAACTTAGCTACTCTCATCAAGAAATATTTATTCATCTAAAATAAAACTATGAACCAACTAAAGTAGCTTATCCATCAAGCTTACTGGTCAGTACTTACTCAAGAGCCTCATCTGGTGCTTTTGAGTAATTCAAAACTATAATGGGGTACACTTTGTCTAATCCCCTTCAACTCCCTGCTTTGTCAGACCCACCACAAAAATCACTCTGCCCTGACCTAAAACCTTATAAATATTATCTCCTGACTTCCCTTTCAAGATGCTATTAAGAGTCTGTCAATGTGCTGCCTTTCCTTATTGCAATAAGCCTAATAAACTTAGTTTTGCTTGATGAATGGGGCTTCTAGCTGGTCTTTAAGGAAGTAGATTATGAATTAAGGAGGAAAGTCTGATTTTACCAAGGTAATTTGCCTGTATGTCCCTCATTTCCTCCCAGAGAAAACAGTCTCCTGGTCCTTCTTCCTGATTTTCATGTTAATCATGCCCCTGCTTTTCTTTATAACTTTTACAACTTACTATTTTTTTTTAATCTCTCAACAAATAGAGAAGGAAAAAAACTTTTAATGGGAATTATGCCATAAAGTAATTGGAGTTGGTTCCCAGCTCCTCAGAATTCCCAGCAAGCTAACTGGAGAGTCACCTGGTCATTTCATTATTCTGGCAATAACAAGACCCTAAATCCTATGCAATTCAACTTTGGGGTACCCTTTGTTATACATTAAGAAAGAATTTACTCTGTAGTTTTTAGTTGTAAAATACTGAGTACAGCAAGAACAAAAACTACCTAGATAAGAAAAATGCAATATTGCCACTGTTTAGTGAAAACTCACAAGGTAGAACTGAATGTCTTCTGACAGTTTCTAAGAACCTCACCTGAACACAGGGTCGTGAAAAACACACACAGAGTTGTAGTGCGTAAGCCTAGGAATGGATATCCAGCAGGAATATGGTCAAAGGGTGGGGAATGTTCTGTATTTTCTATTTCTGCTAACTGTGACCTACATTTTAAGTCTCAGGAGTAGATCAAAGCAGACTACTTCTGTGAGGTAAAATGAAGATTCTCAGATTCTCATCTGAAGTCTCAGATTCTCAGATGACCTCAGATAGGCAGCAAGGGAGAAGGGCTAAGCTTCTCCTCACAAACAAGCCAAGTGCAGACAAGATTCCCACCCCAGGTTAAACACGGCATGGCAGTAGGCATCTTGGGGATGACGTTCTTAGCATGTCTGTGTCTACAGTTACATCTCCCCCAATCTGGACCAGTTGCCTTCTACCCTTGGTTGCATACTATTTATTTGTGATTTCCTTTCACTGTCATGTCAGGTATTCCTCTTTGTCTCTCTCCCATTTTCTCTATTTCATACCTTCTTTCTTAGTTTTATCATTTTGGTGGCACATATCCTCCAGTAGTTTCTTAATGAAGGGTATATGGAGAGTATTTTCAAAATCTTTGCAAGTTTTTATATATACCAGCAATTGTTTCAAAATTTGGTTGAATAGAGAGTTCTCTGTTTCAAATAAATTTTCCTTCAGAATTTTTAAGGCATTCCTGTACTGTCTTCTAGCATCTTAATGATGGGGCTTCAGACACATAACCTCAACATATGGTACCTTAGCATATGCAAATGTTAATTTGGAGCTTGAGAAAATAGCAGGAAGTTCACTCTGACCTCCTCACTGTACCCCCTTCTTCCTTCAAAGGAGAAATAAATCTTCCATGTGAAAGATACTCTTCTTATACCAGTAGAAAGGGATGTGTTCTAATATTCAGAGACAAGGAATTTAAGGTCCAGAAGCCTTTATAAAAAAAACCTTGTTACTTATTTACCATTTACTATCCATAACCCAAACCACTTTGTCTTGTCAATTCCCCACAAATTTATTGTCCCATTGTCTAAAAGGTATAAAAGCTTCCTTCTCTGGTCACTTCTTCTGGTCTTCATTCTCTTATGAAGGCTCTTATGTACACATAAAAATTCTATAAAGTTTGTATGCCTTTCTCCTGTTAATCTGTCTTTATCAGTTTAATATTAAGACCCAGCCAGGAACCCTAACAGGGTTAAAGAAAATTTTTTCTTCCCCTACACCACATTGCTGTTGAGAAGCCCAAAGCAATTCTAATTCCTGTTTCTCCTTTTTGTTCCCTATCTCCTCCTGTCCCTTTCCTGGAAGCCTGAGAATCTCATCTTCTGTCCTAAGTCTTTTAAATTTCACAATTATATGCTTCGGTGTAGGACAATCTTAATCTGTTAAAATGGGCTTTTTCGATTTGGAAATTTGTGTCCTTTAGCTCTGGAAATTTTCCTTGAATTATTTCATTGTTGATTTCTTCCCCTTTGCTTTTTCTTTCCTGGAAATCCCATTATTTGGCTGCTGAAACTCATAGACTAATTTAATTTTCTTACCTTTTTCCTCTTATTTCATATTCCCTTGCCTTTTTGCTGTTCTTTCTGTGATTTCTTCAATTTTATATCTCAATTTTTTATTAAGTTTTCACGTCTTATCATACTTTTAACTTCCAAAAGCTTCTCTTCGTTCCACGAATGTTCCTCTTTTTAAAAATACTGTCTTGTTCTTGTTTTAAGAATAAAATACCTTGTCTTACCTCTCTCAGGACTGAGAAATGGAAAACTATTGAAACCACAACTTGAAAAACAAAAGAAAAAAGCACAGAAACCACAATTTGCAAGATAGACAATTTCAGCAACAGCTCATGTGTTCAGGAAAGATAAAACCACAGACTCTTTCACAACAGCCAAGCCTAGCCTATCAAAGCAGTCAGACACCCAAATCTCTTGCAAATTCTGACCAGTTCTTTCCTGTCAATGCCCTACCCATTCTTCCTGCCCCTCCCCCATCTTTGCTAACTTCCGCCTAAAACCGTCCTTTGACTAACTCCTCCCCAACAAAACTTTATAAAACTCAAGTGCCAAAGCTTCTCAGAGTCCATTTGACTGATTTCAATTGGCCAATGTCTCCCTTTTCTGGCATATTTCTAATAAACTATGGTTGGTATTTATTGTTGTAATCATAATAGAGTTCTTTGGACTCTTCTGGGAAGTTTTGAACAGAAATTATGTAACATTTTCTTTCTCCTACATATTCTCTTCCCTCAAAAGGTGCTTCTTCTATCTGCTTGGTCTTTATCCTTCATGATAGAGACTTTCTTTTCTTTTCTTTTAAAGATTTTATTTATTTATTTGAGAGAAAAAGATACAGCGAGAGAGGGGACACAAGCAAGGGGAGTGGGAGAGGGAGAGGCAGAAGCAGCCTCTCCCACAGAGCAGGGAGCCTGATGCGGGGCTCGATCCCGGTACCCCGGGATCATGACCTGAGCCAAAGGCAGATGCTTAAAGACTGAGCCACCCAGGCACCCTGATAGAGACTTCCTTTAGAATTCTGGCAATCTTTAGCTTTCTGCTCATGATTGAGAGCAAAAAACTAAAGAGTTGATTGCAAATTCTGAGTACATAGAGAGCTCTTGTATACTTTGAGTTTACTCTAGGGCCATTCTTTTTGTTGGGTAATCCCAAATGTCAGTTTCTCTATTTCTTCTCTCTTGCATTGCACATAGAGAAAGTTGTGCTAATATCCTGTCTAGAGGGTAAAGATATAGCAGCCATAGTTTGGAGGTTGAATAGTTAATAAGTCTATGGAATAGAAGATAGAGTCTTATCATGCACAATGTATATGACTATGATGCCAGAGAGGAAGAACTCCTTCTGCCCTATGGCCCTTCTAGCTGGATTTAGAGTCAAATTGACATGGGACCAATTAATAGGAGAAAATCAAATTTAATAGGTGTACATATGGGGCATCCACACAGACATGAAATTTCAAAGGCAATGAGGCAACATGAAGCTTATATAAGATATAGAGAAGGGTAGGGTTGGAGGATACAAAGGGGAGGGAGGCCATCAGCAGGAAGGTGAAAGAAGATGTTTGTGCAGATAAGTTCCTTAGGTAAAGGGAAGTTAATAGCTCTCTTTCTTGTACAGGCTCTTCTTTCCAATGCAGTTGAGAGGGAGGTAGAGAGCTTTTCCTGCAAATGCTGGGGTTTAGATTTTAACTTAAAATAATCTTTATGCCAAAGTGGCCCATCTTGGAGTAGCCTGCCCTTTGCCCCTATAATGTAAACTTCCATTTTTGCGTGGTACCAATAACCTCAATTTTGCCTACAATTCCCCAGTACATGCACACAGTTTTATCCTCTCCAGAGATTCCCAGCCTCTACTGGAGTCACGGGGAAGTAGTCATCCAATACCATGGATTTAGGGAGAGAAGAAGGGGAGAGGACTTGAGTCTGTGGGTGTTTCTGCAATATAGTAATGTCTATTTTCATTTTTTCCCACTGTTGCCAGAGGACTCAGTTTTCTCAGTTCTTCTAAGTTATTTTGCAATCAGTTTGCTTTCCAGCTTCCAAAGGTTTATTGTTGTTCTTGTCCACCCTATCTTTGTACTTTCATGCCTTTTTAAATAATACCACTATTGTAGTTATAGAGAAGAAATAAAGTCAGATTGATATGTTCTGTGTACCACTTTAACCCAGAATGTATCTAATCCTTTTTTTCATTAGCCTTGTGGCCTTACATTGGCATTTCACAAGAAACACATCTGTATGGTCAATAGTTTTATAAAGGCTCATTCACTAATAGCCAAACTGTTTGGGGAACATTTAGACAGATCATAAGATTAATCAATAAAATGGTTTTGACTACTTAGCATTTAAATTTTTTCACACACAAAATTAAATCAATAAATGGTTTAGGAAATGCATGCAGCAGGCTTCTCTTTCAAAATTCTCCATTTATTTTGTGAATCACAAGTGAAAGTGGTATAGTCTAAGAATGCACTGGGTATGAGGTGGGGGGAAATAGGAAGAGAGAGGGAGAAGAAAGAGAAAAAGAGGAAGGAAAAGGGGAAGAGAGAGAGAATTGTGTTTGTAGAGGGTTTAGAAGAGGAAAGATATTCCCTTTATTATTCTAGGTTCAATAGTTGGATCTATGAAATAAGCTGACAACAGTCAGATCACCAGGAGAAAAGGTATACAACTTTATTAATTTTTAATGTTACATGTGTAGGGGAATTACATGGGGAAAAAAGAATTAATACTCAAAAAAGCAGTGAGATTTAAGAGCTTACATAGTTTTTTGGGGTTTTTTGTTTGTTTGTTCGTTTTTAATATATACAGTCTTAATAGGAGAAGGGAAGGGAGGATTAGGCTTCTGAGGGGAGAGTAAATGATATTTAGGAAAGCGGAATGGGCCCTTAGAAGAATAGATGGAAGATATAATTTGTGATAGTTTTCTAGTTTCTCCTGTAATAAGAACCAGTTTTCTCTGGTTGATGATACTCCAGAGGAAGAGATTGGTGACAATTGAATTCCTTTTGGAGGATCCGTCTATAGATAGATAAAGGGAACTTAAAGAAAGTCTCATCCTATATTTGCTATTTTTCAAGTAACGTTAGCTCAAAATAATAATACTCAAAATAATAATATGCCAAAAAGGCATATTTTGGGGCACTATATTCTGCCACCCTTCAAGGGCAAACTGGCTTGTCTGCAGGCTTCTCATGCTATCTTGGAGGGTCATCCATTCTATGGTCTGGTCCTTAGTTTAGAAATTAAAATGGTGGAGGAGGAGCTAAGATGGTGGAATAGTAGGGGGACCCTAAGGTTGCCTCATCCCTCAAACACAGCTAGATAAACATCAAATCATTCTGAATACCCAAGAAGTTGACCTGAGGACTCAGAGAACAAATTGCATAACTAGAGGGAAAAAAGAGACCACACTGTGGAAGGTGGGAGGTGCAGAGGCATGATTTGGAGGAGAAGAATCAAGGATGCTGTGGCAGCAAGGAAGCCCTGATCACAGAGCGAGAGACAGCAGTGCACAGGCAATAGGACAAGAAAAACGCTTCTCCCAAACCACTGACTAGGAAAATAAAAAGGGCTGTTTACTTTGAGTTTTTACAAGCAGGAGAGCTCAAAGATTAAAGTTTTAGAAGCCTACCCCATGGCAGGTATGGAGGCTGGCAGGTGTGGTTGTGCTCCTATGGAGGAGGGCAGGGGCCTGGAAGTGGACAGCATGGTCTGAAGATCCCCCAAGGTCACACTGGGAGAGAGAGTTCCCCTTGTTGGAGTGCATCTGGGAGGTGGCCCAGCTCTCAGGGATCAAAAGAGATGGTGGGCACCACTGCACTGCCCCATTCATTTGCATAGGGGCAGAGACACCTGCTGAGGGCAGCTAACCTGGACACTGGCTTTTTGCTGCACTATACTCTGAACTCTAAGCCCCTGCATGCTTGTACGACTGTCCTTCTAGGATAAACCAGCACCAGCTACAGCATGGTGAGTCCCCTCCCAAAAGGATCAGCGCAGTCCTTAAAGTTTGGACTGGGTTCTTAAAATTTGGCATTTTGAAATTCAGCTGGTGTGCCTGAGAGAAAATATAGGAGCACTACACCACTGGGTGGGCAGACAGCCTGGACACAGACAGGAAGAAGGCAGAGATTTTAGGGATGCCTAGGACAAACGACAGGATATTGTTTACTCCTCTTTGAGGGCTTCCTGGTCATTGGTAGGTTAGAACTCCCTTATCCAGGGGTGAGAGGTGGGTTGATGCCATTTTCATCCCCCACCTATAAATATGGATGGATTTCAGTGAGCAGCACAGTGCCCATAGTGGAGGCTTGAGGTACTTACACCAAGCCCCACTGCTTGCACTCTGCAGGGGCTTCTTTACTAGAGCAAGTGTGCCTGAGAGCCAAAGCAGCAGCAGGCCCCTCCCCAGAAGACCAGCACAATCTCCCCCAACACCATGTCTACTGACCATAGAGTGCCGCAAAGCTTCAGCTCTAGTGGAAATAGGATCAGGCTTATTTTAAGAAGCAGACCAAAGAGAAACTAAAACTTGTCACACACTGGACAAGGAAAAAACACGATCCACCGCAGGTAAGGAGAAACTCTGCATAGAACTTATTAAGGGAAAGAGCAGAGTGCACACAGCATACACCAGAAACACTTCCTAAAGCAATAGGCACTGGACAGTATATGACCTCTTCTTAATATAAGTCATTAATTTCAGGATCAAGGAACATAACAGGCTTTCCTAACATAGAGAAGAAGACAGAGACCTAAATAAAAATGCCAAGATGGAGGAATTCATACCAAAGAAGGAACAAGGTTATGCCAGGTATCTAATCGAAATAGATATAAGTAATATGCCTGAGCCAGAACCTAAAACCACAATCATAACAATACCAGATGCATTTGAAAAAAGCATAGAAGACACCAGGAAGCCCCCCTTACTGCAAAGATAAAAGACCTAAAAACTAGTCAGGCTGAAATAAAAAATTCTGTAACTGAGATGTGAAACCAACTGGATGTAATGACTATAAGGATGGAAGAAGTAGAGGAATGAATACACAAAATAGAAGATAAAGTTATCAAAAATAATGATGCTGAAGAGAGAAAGAAAAATATTGGATCACGAGAGTCGACTTAGGGAACTCAGTGACTCCATAAAGTGTAATAATGTTCATATCATAGGAGTCCCAGAAGAAGAGGGAGGAAAAGGGGCAGAAAATTTTTTGAGTGAATTACAGCCGAAAACTTCACTAATCTGGGGAAGGAAACAGACATCCAAATCCAGGAGGCATAGAGAACTCCCATCAAATACAACAAAAGCAGGCCAACACCAAGACATATCTTTGTAAAATTTGTGAAATACAGATATAAGGAAAATCCTGAGAGCAGCAAGGGAAAAGACATCCCAGATTTACAAGGGTACACAAATAAGGTTGGTAGGAGACTTATCCACAGAAACTTGGCAGGCTAGAAGAGAGTGCCATGATATATTCAAAGTGCTAAATGGGAAAAATCTGCAGCCAAGAATGATTTATCCAGCAAGACTGTCATTCAGAATAGAAAGAGAGAAAAACAGTTTCCCGACAAATAAAAACTAAAGGAGTTCATGACCACTAAACCAACCATGCAAGAAATATTAAAGAGGACTCATGAGTGGGAAAGACCCAAAGTATCAAAGACTAGAAAGGAACAGAGGAAATCTACAGAAACAACCACTTTATAGGTAATACAATGGCACTAAATTCATATCTAACAATAATCACTCTGAACGTAAATGGACTAATTGCTCTAATCAAAACACAAAGGGTACCAGAATGGATTAAAAAAAAAAACAAGGTCCATCTATATGTTGCCTACAAGAGACTCATTTTATTTTTTTTAAGGTTTTATTTATTTATTTGACACAGAGAGATCAGATCACAAGTAGGCTGAGAGGCAGGCAGAGAGAGAGAGAGGAGGAAGCAGGCTCCCTAGTGAGCAGAGAGCCTGATGCGGGCCTCAATCCCAGGACCCTGAGATCATGACCTGAGCCGAAGGCAGAGGCTTTAACCCACTGAGCCACCCAGGTGCCCAAGAGACTCATTTTAGATCTTGAGACACCTACAGACTGAAAGTGAGGAAATGGAAGACCATTTATCATGCTAATGGACATCAAAAAAAGCTGGAGTAGCCATATCAGTCATACTGATAGCCATAGTATCAGACAAACTAGATTTTAAACCAAAGACTGTAACAAGAGATGAAGGACACTATGTCATAATAAAGGGGACTATCCAACAAGATATAATAACTGCAAATATTTTGCAAAATATTTTATTTATTTATTTGTTATATTTTTATTTTTTATTTATTTTAGAGAGAAGTAGGGAAAGGGGCAGTGGGAGAGAATCTCAAGCGGACTCCCTGCTAAGCACAGAGCAAGATGCACGGCTTGATTTCACAATCTTGAGACCATACATGACCTGAGCTGAAACCAAGAGTCAGATGCTTAACCAACTGAGCCATCCAGGCTCCCCCCAACTGTAAATATTTATGTCACCAACTTGGTAGCA
This sequence comes from Ailurus styani, assembly GCA_002007465.1. Classification (NCBI taxonomy): domain Eukaryota; kingdom Metazoa; phylum Chordata; class Mammalia; order Carnivora; family Ailuridae; genus Ailurus; species Ailurus styani. The sequence continues at coordinate 1,893,081 of LNAC01000329.1, read as the reverse complement.
GTCAAATATAGAAATCAATTAATAACAAACATGAAGAAACTCATTGATAACAGTACAATAATAGTAGGGGACTTCAACACCCCACTTACAGCAACAGACAGACCATCTAAGCAGAAAATCAACACGGAAACAATGGGGTTGACAGACACACTGGACCAGATGGACTTAAGAGATATATTCAGAACATTTCATCCTAAAGCAACAGAATACACATCCTTTTCAAGTGCACATGGGACATCCTCGAGAATAGATCACATACTGAGCCACAAATCAGGTCTCTACAAGTACAAAAAGATTGAGATCATACCATGTATATTTTCAGACCACAGCACTATGAAACTTGAAGTCAACAACAAGAAAAAATTTGAACAGACCACAAATACATGGAGGTTAAAGAACATCCTACTAAAGAATGAATGGGGGCGCCTGGGTGGCTCAGTGAGTTAAAGCCTCTGCCTTCGGCTCAGGTCATGATCTCAGGGTCCTGGGATGGAGGCCCGCATCCAGCGCCCTGCTCAGCAGGGAGCCTGCTTCCTCCTCTCTCTCTGCCTGCCTCTCTGCCTACTTGTGATCTCTCTCTCTCTCTCTCTGTCAAATAAATAAAAAATCTTTAAAGAATGAATGGGTTACCAGGAAATTAAGGAAGAAATTAAAAAAATACATGGAAACAAATGAAAATGTAAACAATGGTCCAAAACCTTTGGGATGCAGCAAAAGTGGTCATAAGAGGAAGTATATAGCAAAACAGGCCTACCTATCTCAAGAGGCAAGAACAATCACAAATAAACAACCTAATCTTACACCTAAAGCAGCTAGAACAAGAACAACAAAAGAAGCCCAAAGGCAGAGGAAGAGGGAAAATAATAAAGATTAGAGCAGAAATAAATGAGTACTTTTGTGCTAGGTTTGATGGAAGAGTGGATAATGGAGGAACAGGATGTTGTGGAGGAATATGATAGGTTAAAGAGGATGAGGTAACTGCAATAAACTGGAGGACACTTTTAGCAAGCCCTGTTTGTTAGCATTTTTCTTGGTGTCTCTTTGCTCCTTTCCTCTGGGTGTAGAGAGGGTACTTCTCACATGAAGGCTTTATGACCTATTTCCGGGATAAAGGGTAAGGGAAGGGGAAGGTCAGAGTGACTTTCTTCCTTCAGCTGTTTTTAAAACTCCTTCAACTTAAAATATTCAGTATGCCAAATTGCCACATTTGGGGATAGCATGTCCTAAACCTCATCAGTATAAATGTGTTGATAGCATTCATTTTTTAAAATTGTCTTTTTCTTAACAATTTGTTAGACAATTTTAATATGTTTTGAATACTAACCTTTGTATAGCACGTATCTTCTTTCAATTTATGGCTTGTCTTTTCTATTTTTTTTAAGTGACTCAGTGCACAGAAGTTTTTCATATTAATACAGTTTTCCATTTGGAAGCCTGGGTGGCTCAGTGGGCTAAAACCTCTGCCTTCGGCTCAGGTCATGATCTCAGGGTGTTGGGATCGAGGCCCGCATAGGGCTCTCTGTTCAGCAGGGAGCCTGCTTCCTCCTCTCTCTCTGCCTGCCTCTCTGCCTACCTGTGATCTGATCTCTCTCTGTGTCAAATAAATAAATAAAATCTTTAAAAAAAATACAGTTTTCCATTTAATATGTAAAAGTTGAGGATGGATGTTCCAACTTGCCAGGTGACGTCCTTATACTCATTCAGGAATACAGGTTTCTTCCGATTTGAGTCTAAGTCATTTCCTAGGACTTTGTTTCATTTTTTGGTTGAAGTGAGATTGCAGCTACAGTCATATTTCCACCAGGAGGAAAAGGTAAGAAGAAAGTGGAGTGGGCTCACATACTCTGTTAAGGGAAGGAAAATGCATTTCTACTTTCTGCTTGTCAGTTGGGGAGAACTTATTCAAATAACCATATCTGACTATGAAAGAAGGAGCATAGTGTCTGGATAGGTGGCCAGATGCCTTCTTGCTTTTGGAAAAAGGGAAGAAATATTTTATTTATTTACTTGTTTACTTATTTATTTACTTATGTAGGTACCTATGTATGTGGGTATTTTTAAATAGGCTCCATTCCCAATGTGGGGCTCAAATTCAGGAACCTGAGACGAAGAGTTTCATGCTCCACTGAGCCAGCCAGGTGCCTCATTTTTTTTTTTAAAGGGAAAAGATTTTAAATGTCCATTTGACAGATTTACTACAGGAGCTTTCCCTCTTCTTCTATTATTTGGAAGAGCTTGTATGTAACAACGATCTCTTCCTTAAAGGTTTAATATAACTCACACCTAAAATCTTAAGGGTCTAATTTTTTTTCACAGGAATATTTTAAATTCATGATTGGAAATACTTTACTGGTGATATAACTATTTAGGCTTTTTTTTCTTCTTCAGTAAGTCTTACTAAGTTACATTTTTCCAAAAAAATTTGAACTTTTGATCTAAAGTTTCAAATGTATTGGCATTAATTTGTATAATTATTTTTTAGGTATTATTAAAATATGTGTTGAATCTGCTATTATATTTCCCTTTTTTCTGATCCTAACGTTAATTATGTGTGGACTTTCTCTCTCTCTCTCTCTCTCTCTTTTCTCTCAACAGAAGTTTGTTTTATTAGTCTTTTCAATAACCAGCTTTTGGCTTTGTAGCTCCTTCTTACTGTATCTTTGTTTTCCAGTTTCTTATTTTCTGCTCTTTCCTTCTTAACTTTCTTTTGTTCATTTAATTGTTCTTTTGCTTACCTCTTAAGCTTATTAATTTCCAGCTTTTGTTATTTCCTAACACAAACATTTAAAACTAAAAAATTTTCTGTATATGCTGCTTCAGATGCATTCTAGATGTATTGATATTTGGTATTTTCATTATCACTCAGTTTAGGATTTCTTTTTTTTTAATTTTTAATTTATTTATTTGAGAGAGAGAGAGTGAGCAGGAGAGAGAGCACAAGTGGTGAGGGAGAGGCAGAGGGAGAAGCAGGCTCCCTGTTCAGCCCATGTGGGCTCAATCCCAGGACCCTGAGATCATGACCTGAACCGAAGGCAGATGCCTAACCGACTGAGCCACCCAGGTGCCCCTAGGATGTCTTTATGTCTATAACGATTTCTGCTTGGTTGCATGGGTTATTTAATATTATACCTTTAAATTAAGAAATAAATGTTTGTTATTTTTATCAATTTTTAATTTAATTGCATTATAGTCAGAGGTTGTGGCCACTAGAATATTTTGAGTATCAAGCATTGTTACTCTCCCTTCTTACTCTAGCACCTTTTCCTTGAAAGAAACCTGTCTTCTCTTCCTTTAGGAGAAGTTTCAGGAGGCTCCTGTCTTCTGCTTACGCCTGACCACTAGCCCAACTGCCAAATGACATTGGCTTGAATCCTAGAGTGAGTGGAGCATACACCCTATTAAACACCAGCTCATGCCACATATATAATTTTTAGCCCACTATATAATGAATTGCTTGTAATACTAGCAGATAGCATTTATTGAAGGGTAACCATGTGCTGCGCATAGTACTAAAAATCTTACATACATGATCTTATTTAATTATCCCAACAACACCATTATTAACCCCCATTTTGCAGACAAGAAAACTGAGACACCAAAAAATTGAATAACTTTTCTCAAGTCATGCAGCTTCAAGTGGTAACATAAAAAGAAGAACTCAAGTGTTTGTTGGAGTCTATGCTATGTAAGCACTCAAATGATGTTTGTTGAACAGAGAATTCCCCCTTTAGGTAGTTTATGGTCAAAATGAAGTTTATTACAACTGGGTCATGAATTCACATAATACTCTTCCATGTCACTTTACATAAAACACTTAGAGGGTGCTAGGGTGGCTCAGTCAGTTAAGCATGTGACTCCTGATTTTGGCTCAGGTCATGATCTCAGGGTCATGGGATCAAGCCCCACGCTGGGCTCCATGCTCAAGATTATCTCTCTCCCTCTCCCTCTCCCTTGCCCCTCCACCCTGCTCTCTCTCTCTAAAATAAATTTAAAAAGAAAAAATCTTCAAAAAAAAACCTTAACACTTGTCGAACACACTTAGAAATTTGGAATTTCTTCCTTTTGAACTATTTCAAGTCATCTATGAGGCAAAAATATGAAGAATTACAAGACAGCTGCTACCCATCTTTTAATATCAGCTGTTTTGGAGTTACATGTTTTCTTGACAAACCAATAGACACTATCTGACCACATCCTTCTTCAAAATGCTTCCTATTAGTGCTGTTAAAACTCAGGAAATTGCAAATTTTCTAAATTGCTTAAGATAATTCACAATCTTCCTCAAAAGTTACTTTTTGTCAATTCTTGTCACATAACTTCTCTTTTTCCTCATTATATATGTCATTTCCACAATTAATTACAGATATATTTTATTTTATTTTATTTTATTTTTTATTCATTTGACACAGAGAGAGAGATTACAAGTAGGCAGAGAGGCAGGCAGAGAGAGAGGAGAGAGGAGGAAGCAGGCTCCCTGCCGAGCAGAGAGCCTGATGTGGGCCTCGATCCCAGGACCCTGGGATCATGACCTGAGCCGAAGGCAGCGGCTTTAACCCACTGAGCCACCCAGGTGCCCTACAGATATATTTTAAATTTTTATTGCATATATATGTTCATATGTATAAAATTTAAAAATAAAAACCAAATACATGTTAGGGAGTACACTTTATTACTCATTTTTAAAAGTTTGTGGGGTTTTTTTTGGTGAACTTAATCACAACAAGCAATATTTGAAATTATCTTTTTATTTTAATTATCTACTGTTTCTATCATAAAATGAAAGAAAAACTTATAATATGTATTAGTTAAAATAATAGCACTATAATGATTAATCGCCTACATTTTTTATTGTGATAAAAATACATAACACAAAATTGATCATTTTAGCCATTTTTAAATGCAAAATTCAGTGGCATTAAGTGCATTTGCAGTGCTGTTTAACCATTACCACTATCCATGTTCAGAACTTCTCCATCATCACAAAGAGAAACTGTACCCATTAAACAATAGTTTCCATTCTCCCCTCCCCCAGCCTTTGGTAACCTCTATTCCACTTTCTATCTCTATGAATTTGCCTCTTGTAGGTGCCTCATGTAGGTGGAATCGGACAATACTTGGCTTTCTGTGTCCAGTTTATTTCACTTTGCACAATGTTTTAAAGGTTTATCTGTGTTGTAGCATGGATCAGAATATCATACCTTTTTAAGACCAAATAATATTCCCTGGATATATATCACATTTTATCTGTTCATTTATTTATTGGTAATTGGGTTATTTTTACCTCTCAGCTACTGTGAATAATGCTTCCATGAACATTGGTAGACAAGTATCTGTTTGAGTAATTGCTTTCAATTCTCTTGATTGTATACCTAGGAGTGGAATTGCTGGATCATATGGTAATTCTATGTTTAACTCATTGAGAACCACTGAACTATTTCCACAGCATTAAACTGTTTTATATCCCCACCAACAATGCACAAGGGTTTCAATTTCTCTCCATCCTTGCCAATATTTGTTATTTTCTGCTTTGTTTTGTGTGGTAATATCTATCCTAGAGGGTATGAAGTGGTATCTCGTTGTGATTTAATCATATTTAGAGTCTCATCTGAGAGACAAGGGAACTGAAATTAGGAGAAACAAACACAGTAGATGGTGAAGGAAAATCTAGAGTCAGGGTCTCCTAACTTGAACCAGGGCTTTTTCTTCCTCACAATCTTGCTTTATTGTATTATTATGGTATTTTCTATTTGACTCTTTATATATTTTGTCCAAGTTACATTTAGAGATGAAACAAGGTACTGTCTATGTAGTATTTGGTCTAATTGTATGAGACTATTGTTCTTGCAGGCCAACACAATCAAGTATCAGGAATTTTGTATGGTTCAAATTAATATTGAAACATGCTCCTTTTGGAGCCTGGGTGGCTCAGCTGCTTGAGCATCCAACTCTTGGTTTTCGACTTGGGTGGTGGTATCAAGTTCACGGAAGCATGGAGCCTGCTTGAGATCTCTCTCCTTTGCTCTCTGCCCCTCCCCCCACCTTGTACATAGTCTTTCTCAAAAGGAAATAAACAAACAAAAAAAACAAACATTCTCCTTTTATCAAAGGTATATCTGGGGGGAAGGCAACATTTCAGAAAATGTCTACAAATATACTGAAAGAAAAGTTGTTTGATGGATGGACTTTGGAGGGTGAAGGAACAGACTTATATATAAGATACATCCAAATGAATACATACAATGGGTCTTGACCCTTTTTAACAGCTGCATAGCATTCCATTGTGTATAGGTCATAATTTACATCATCTTATTTGCCCATTCTCCTAGTAGAGGATATTTAGATTATTTCTATTCTTTTTACTTTTCTAAATAATGCTGTAATAAAGATCTTTGTTGACAGATCAACTTGCACAATTGGGAACAGATCAGTAGGGCAAATTCCTAGAAGTAGAATTTCTAGGTCAAAGGACAAGTACATTTTCAATTTTAGCAGCTATTGCCAATGTGTTCCTTTTAGAAGTTATAAATTTATACTTCCACCAACTATGTGGGATCGTGTCTATTTCTCTATACTCTTGCCTCACCTCTTCCAAACTAACAAGTAAAAAATTTTATATTTTTTAAGTTTGATTTGCTTTTCTACTATAGGCACAATTAAGCATCACATAAATATATCTTTTTAAAAAGTTAATATCTCATTTTAGGTCTGGGACCTGAATTGGTAATTTGGTCATAGAGTGAAACCCAGGTGTCACTGCATTAAAGATGCCCTTCTTCACAGATGTTTTATGTCTGTAATTCTCCACAAAACCCCCAGTTTCAGTTCATGTATTAATCTCCTGTTGAAATAAGCTCCCTATAGAGCAATTATAACTATCTGTCTTTGGATCTTGGTAGGAAAGAAGACTCCAAGGGTGGGGTTAGCTAGAAGGGAAAAGAGTACTGTTTATAGCAGATGAGGCACTGGGAAGGAAACCTACTCATTATAAATGCTTTCAACTAACTGGCAGTAGGAAGGATATAGGGAATAATCAGAGGAAGTTTTAGAAGTAGTAGAGAATCATTTCATATTACTGAAGAAGAAAGTGACATCCACATTTTTAAAAGAGACAATGGAATGATTGAAATATTTAAATACAAGATGACTTTTGAACAATTAGTAGAGTTGACTACAGAATGTGGTAGGAAGCCAAACAGATATTTTATAGGAAAACATATAGAACCTAGACTAAAGATTATGTACTGGGAGAGAAAGGTTGTTTTTTTTTTAATATAAATGAAGGTAATCAACATCATCATCATCACTGTAATTTTTGCGTAGATAGTTGTTTCATCATTACCCTGCAGTTCTCAGTCAAGGTCCTTTAGAAATAATAGGGTGATTGAGGAATCAAAAGCAGTCTTCATAATGGTGTGGGAACAGTGAAGAGAAACCAATAAAAGATGATGAAGCTTCTCAGGACTAGAAAGAGCATGGAATAATCACTATCCTTGGGCCCAAAAAGCCAAGGAGAGGAGTAGTTATTAGAACCCAAAGAAAGTACCTCAAGCTGGAAAAGAAGGCCACCTGATAGGAGCCATAGCCTTCAGATAGGGATGCAGCAACCAGTAGGGAGGAAGCCAAAGAATAAACACTTCAAACTTACTTTCTTTATGCTTGCTAATCTCATCACCACCATCACCCAACCCCCAAGGGCTGAATCCGAATGGAAGCTATGTTAGACAGAATAATGACTCTCCAAGTCCATGTTCTAAACTCTGGAACCTGCAAATATTTCACTTAACATGGCAAGAGACTTTACAGATATAGTAAAGAATCTTGAGAGTACCTGGTGGGTCCAATAGAACTGTAAAGGTCCTGTGAGTGGAAAAGGGAGAAGTGAAAATGAAAGAAGTGGGATGCCTGGGTGGCTCAGTTGGTTAAACGTCTGCCTTTGGCTCAGGCCATAATCCCGGGGTCCTCGGATTGAGCCCTTCATCAGGTTCCTTGCTCAGTGGGGAGTCTGCTTCTCCCTGTCCCTCTGATCCTACCCCCTGCTCATGCTCTCTCTCTCTCTCTTTCAGAAAGAAAGAAAGAAAGAAAGAAAGAAAGAAAGAAAGAAAGAAAAGAAAGAGAGAGAGAGAGAGAGAAAGAAAGAAAGAAAAAGAAGAATTAGAGAGAGGGATTTGAAAATGTGGTGTTGCTGACTGAAGATGGAGGAAGGGGTCATAAACTAAGGAATGCAATTGGGTTTTAGAAACTGGGAAAGGCAAAGAAACAGATTCTCCTCTAGAGTCTCCATAAGGAATGTGGCCATGCTAACACTTTGATTTTAGCCCAGTGAAATTCATTTCAGACTTCTGATTTCCAGAAGTGTAAGATAACAAATATGTGTTGTTTTAATTCACTAAGCTTGTGGTAATTTTTTATAGCAGCAGTAGAAGACTAATACAGAAACCAAGGGCAAGGAAGCCTGTTGATGCAGTCCATAATGATCCCATCCCATAGACACACAATACGGTGGAAAGGGACAGGCACTTAACCCATGGGCAAATAGAAACCACACAGCATTACCCTTTTTACTCCTCACCATGCATTCTGTCCATGGACAAAATGAGAAATTTGTTTCTCAAAACAGAGACACATGGGGCACCTGGGTGGCTCAGTCAGTTAACTGTCCAACACTTGATTTTTGTTTCTGCTCAGGTCATAATCTCAGGGTCATGAGATTGAGCCCCATGACAGGCTCCACACTCAGTGAGGAGTTTGCTTGAGATTCTTTCTCTCCCTCTCCCTCTGCTCTCTTTCTCTAAAATAAATAAATTTTAAAATCTTTTAAGAAAGCCCCCAAAACCAAGAGACACAAAATCCCATCAATCACCATATTATCATGGGATGATGTCACTTCAGTCATACTTTCAACCTGAAACCAAAAACATTAGCAATTTCCAGAGCTTTTTATATAAGTTGTTTGGGGAAAACAAAGAAGGAAGGAAAGTTATTGATAGAAAATGTATTTACTAATTTCTCAACTGCTGTATTTAGTTATAAAGTTATGTTGATAATTATATCTTCTTCTTCTACCACCCAGTCCATAATCTCTTTACCTCAGCTATTGGGTGTTTACGCATAATGGTGAAAAAGGTTACTCCCACTTTATCTCATTGGCTCCCAGATTGATATATCACAGTTATAGTAGAGATGGACCTGAATTGCCACAAATAATTAGATTGTTAAAATAGACTCACATGAATCATAGATCTTACCAACACCAAACCTTGCCAAAATGATTTAATGGATACATGGATAGAATATAGACACAAATGTCTTTATTTATTCCTGGAGGGGTACATCTTCCTAATTTCCCCTATCTCCCACCCTGGGATGCATTTTGGTTTTGGAGTATCAGATGAGAACTTAACAGTGTATTCTCCGGTAAAGTCACTTGGTAGAAAGTTTTGCATAACTAATTCTCATTACCTAGCCAGTCACATACAGCAATCTATAATTCCAGATTTATTTACAGTAAGATATTGAGACGGACAAGGTATAGCCTGTTAAAAAGGCATTTTTAGGTAATGAATTCCCTATATATTTCCACTAGCGAATGCCATTAGCAGGTTTACAAGGCAGGATGGTTAATGTCAACCATTTCCTCCCACGTCCTTGGTAGAGAGTAAATGAGTCATACATAGGCCTGGTGTTAACTCTTTTCTTTTCAGACACATCTATTAGTTACTGCCTTAAGGTATAAACTGCATACTGTAGGATGGTGTGTCAACCTTACAAGTCATTCTCTCCTGGCAGGCAACTTCAGCAGCTCTGGGTGATGGGACACATGTTAAGACAGGTGAATATTATGCATATGAGCTCTTTGTTAATTTTTTTGCTGTAAAGTTATTATTCTGGTTTCAGTCTGTGTGTGGATAACATACACACAAATGGGCAGAAGTAGTTTTGTCAGGGCAGGTAAGACTAGACCTGAAATGTGTATCTATCCCTATGATGACAAGTCATTCTATCTCCATGATGGAAGGGATTCAGTGTAATCAATCTGCCACAGGGTTGCCTGAATTTCCAGGGAATAATGCCATATTCAGGCTCATTACCAGCCTTTATTGTTGTTATTAGTAGTAGCCACAACCTCAGTCTGGTGAGGAGAAAATGATACTGTTAAATCTATGTGTATTGGTTTGCTAGAGCTACCATAACAAAATACCACGGGTTGGGTGGCATAAATAATAGAAATATTTTCTCACAGTTCTAGATGCTCAATATCTAAGATCAAGGTGTTGGCAAATTTGGTTTCTCCTGAGGGCTCTCCTTAGGTTGCAGGTGGCTGCCTTCTCATTGTATTATCACAGGGCCTTTTTGTGTGCACTCATCCCTAGTATCTCCCTAATCCCCCCCCCTTTTAAGATTTATTAATTTATTTGAGAGAGAGAGGGGGCATGCAAGTGGAAGGGGGGAGGACAGAAGGAGAGAAGCAGACTCCCTGCTGAACACAGACCATCACCATACCCCCTGACATGGGGTTGGATCTCACAACCTATGAGATCACAACCTGAGCTAAAACCAAGAGTCAGATGCCTAGATGATTGAGTCACCCCTCAGGTGCCCCTGATCTCCCCTTCTTATAAAAACTCCAGTCAGATTGGATTAGGGCCCACTTTTATGGATTCATTTTAACTTAATTACTTTTTTAACAGCCCTATCTCCAAATACAGTCACATTCTGAGGTTATGGGGGTTAGAGTTTCAACATATGAATTTTGGTGGAATACCATTCAGTCCATAATAGTCCACCCTTTGGATCATCCAAATTAATATCTTTGTCATATGAAAAGTATCCCAATAGCTCAAAATTCTTAACCCACTTCAGCATCACCCCCACATCCCACATCTCATCTAAATGTTATCTAAATCAAGTATAGGTGAGACTTAAGATATGAATCATCTTTTTTTTTTTTTTTTTTAAATTTATTTAATTGACAGAGAGAGAGATTACAAGTAGGCAGAGAGGCAGGCAGAGAGAGAGAGGGGGAAGCAGGCTCCCTGCCCAGCAGAGAGCCCGATGCGGGACTCGATCCCAGGACCCTGAGATCATGACCTGAGCCGAAGGCAGAGGCTTTAACCCACTGAGCCACCCAGGCGCCCATGAATCATCTTGAGACAAAAATTCCTCTCTATTGTCAGAAGCTATGAAACCAGACAAGCTATCCACTTCTGATAATGATAGGACAGGCATAGAGTAGAAATTCTCATTCCAAAAGGGAGAAGTCAGAGAGAAGAAAGGGAGAGGCACCTGTGTGGCTCAGTTGGTTAAGCTTCTGCCTTCAGTTCAGGTCATGATCCCAGGGTCCTGGGATCGAGCCCCACATCAGGCTCCCTGCTCAGCAGGGAGACTGCTTCTCCCTCTCCCATTCCCTCTGGTTGTGCTCACCCTCTCTCTGTGAAATAAATAAATAAAATATTTTAAAAATGAAGAAGAAAAAAGAGGTCACAAGTCCCTTAATAATAATAAATATAAATATAAATATAAATATAAATATAGCAGAGTAAATTCCATTAGATTTTAAGACTCAATAATAATCTGCCTTGGTTTGACTCTCTGTCCTCTGGTCCCACCAGAGTGGTGCCCCTGCCCTCTGGATCCACAGGGACAGCAGTATCACCTAGAGGCCCTGGACAGTATCCCTGCTTTGAAGGCCTATCTATACAGTCATATACTGAGGTAGTGGGTTTGGGCTTCAACATCTGAGTTTTTCAGGGTGGGGCACAATTCAATCAATAACATCATGCATAGCTTCTTTTCCTACCACCATGAATACTTGTACATGGGACCATTAAGCAAACACTGGGGTGACTGGGAAAAGAAGGTTACTCATATCCAGAGTAAGAGCCATCTTGTCTACCTGATTACTGAATTCCTCCTCCAGAATGGATGCCCTCTGGTGGCACTTACATGGGAATATCTTCTCAGACTATGCCCATTCTGACAAATCCATCCCACACCTTTCTCTTTGTCCTTTTGTTGTCAGTCTTCCAACCCTCTTGTTATCAAGTCTCTGTGTAATTAATCAACTATTAGCCATGAATTAGTGTAGATACAGATTTCAGGTTACCTTTCTTTTATGAAGTGCACAACCAAATATATGATCCAGATTTCTGCCCCAGGAAGGGTTTCTCAACCACTCTCAGAATTACCCTTAAGTGGGACTATGGTGTAGTGGCCTTCCATTTCTGGCTGATGTCAGCATATCATGAGTCTCATCCACAAATCAGGCCTGCATTTTTTCCTATACTGCTTTCTGGCCATAGAACACTCCATATAAAACCTTAAATGTGAGATGAAAAAAAGGCAGCAAACTAGTACATGTAGTTACCAAGCAGCTCTAATTCACCCCCTTGTGTAGTTTAATTGTACTTCTTGAATCTACTTGGGCCTAGTCTTATATGTAACATTGTCATTATAAAATGCTGCAGCAATAATAAAATGTACCCATTAATGCTCTGATTTGATCATCATATAACAGTTTGTAATTGGCAGTTTGGGTAAGCTAAATACTTGAACATTCCACATTTAAGGAGTCAGTCTCTACCAGGTCCTAGGAGCTACTTTTCAAATGAAGCATAGTTGTAAGAAGAAGGTGTGGCCATCTTCCAAAACTTTAGGATTCTCTAATATGACTGTTCTATTAAGACTTCCTGGAGGCTGAATGCAACATTTCTGCCTCCAAATGATGCTTCCAATATCATTCGGACTGCTGCCACCTGCACAAGTAACAGGGAAGTTTGCACTATAAACTTGCTACAGTAACTTCCAACTCTGGGCTTTACTCAAAATGGAAGGCTTATGGGTTACCTGGTATAAGAAAAGGAGCAATATATCAGAGAGAATGTAGGTTGTCAGTTTAAAAAGTTCCCTAAGCATGATGCCTCCTTTTTCCTGTGGTGCAATACCACATGTGGCAATTTCTTTCATTTCAGAAGGCAATCCCAACATATCCTCAAGCTACTGGACCCCTAAAAATCCACCAAAGTGGAAGGCCTTGAATTGTGTGGGGTTTATCTACCATTCTCTGGCAAGACTGTGTCTATGAGGCACCTGGGTTGCTCAGTTGGTTAAGTATCTGCTTTTGGCTCAGGTCACGATCCCAGGGTCCTGGGATTGAGCCCCAGGTCAGGCTCCCTGCTCAGTGGGAACCTGCTTCTGCCTCTCCTCCCCACTTGTGCTTTCTCTTGCTATCTCTGTCACTATCTTTCTCTCTCTCTCAAATAAATAAAAAATAAAATCTTAAAAAAAAAAAAGACTGTGTACTCTTCTAGGAAAGAGCAAGATAGAGAAGAATAAAAACTAGGTATGGAAGGGGCAGCAGGGTGGTTCAGTCAGTTAAGCATCTGACTCTCGGTGTCTGCTCAGATCGAGATCTTGGGATCATCAGATTGAGCCCCACATCAGGCTTACGCTCAGCAGGGAGTCTGCTTGAAATTCTCTCTCTCTCTCCCTCTCCCGCTCCAAGCTCTCTCTCTCAAAATAAAAAGAAAATTAAAAAATTAAAAATTAAAAAAAAACTATATATGGAGGAGAAAAAGAGAGACATGGTCCAGAAGTAAGATGGTGAATGTTTATTCCTATCTCTGACACATGAAGGCAAGATGCTTTTGATTATCTTTGCTAAAAGGAATTGGAAAGAGAGAGAGGAGGATTATGTACTAGGTCATTAGTTCATACCAATTTCCAGAGGCTATGTTGATTTGCTCCATAAATATACCACACCCAGGATCACAGCTGTAATTGGCACCACTCTCTGATTAAATTTCTGGTACAATTAAATAGAGATTTTCAAAAACAGATGTGGCTTTTGCACCAGCAAAGAATTAAGTGGGATTGTGGTAGAAATCACCACTTTGCATCTTTCAAGTGTATGTTGGTAATACAAATCTTTAGAATTTTCCCAAGGAAGCAGAGTAACTTTTGGAACACCATCTTAGTCAGTTTCTACTTGAACCTTCTTACTATAATGGTGCTCACTCTATCAATCAAAGAACAGTTACTAAATATTCCTTTTCCAACATACTTTCTGAGAGTAGGGAAGTAACTACAGAATGGCTCCATCATGGCATTAGCCTTGCTGTGAAATTCACTCTGGTCAAGATTCTGTCTGTCACCTGGCTTCATAAGGTCCAGCTCTGACTAGTAGACTTGGTGGATTTTATTTGTTTGCTTTTGTTTTGTTTTGCTTTATCTTATTTTGCTTATTTTGTGTCTCTGAGGATTAGCTTCAGTCCAAAACGAATATCAAATAATCCCAAAAGATATTTATCTTTTCCCAGTTTCTTTACACTGGTAAGTGGCTCCACTTGTCCGTAGGGAAAGTTTTACTAAAGATTCACAGAACACAACTGTGTCTGCATTGAAGAGTCCTTTGGGCTCCAGGTCTGTGAACTAGTTTAGTTCTACCAACTGGATAAGGGGTTGTGAATCCCCATTACAGTGACTTAAGTTAGGTTTTTGCTTACTAGACCTAGAATCATTGTCTGGATATGCCAAGAAGCATGTTGGTATGTGCTGGGAGCCAGATGGACCTCACTGGTTGACACAATCACAGCGTGGAAATGGCAGCGTTTGCACACCTCCTGACAAATAAAGCGAACCTGGTATCTCCTTCCACTGTTCCTGATTTCTATCTTAGGATTAATCCTATTACTTATAATTGGGCCTCTAGGTACTCCTAACCAGACCAAGATTATTTAGACAAGGCCATATGAGAAGGATCTGACCCTTAGCCCCAAGACAAGGACCTCAGATCCTGTCTCTGTAACAGTTCCTTCTACTGTTATCTCTTTTGAGCTCTTGCAGACCAAGAGAAAAAATTTTAAGATACTTTGAAGCCCTGGAACTAGGAGGTAGCTCTGCCCAGAGAAGGAGAGCCATATCTGAAGACAGGGCACAAACAAAACAGAGCGCTGGTTGCTATGTGTTCCCCTAATGATTAACGGCAAGTCATGGTGCCCTCCTCAAGGTCTGCAATCCACGAATGTTCTTATGAAACCCATACCGGTATACAATGAGAATGTAGATGTAACAGTAAATATAAAGACAAAAAGGGGTTGAAAAAGACCTTGCCATTTGTTCAAAGAATGGCAAGAATAATAAAGACTAGCAAGAACAGAACCCCCACAGTGTCTACATACTCAGTCACAAGGAAACAAACTTGCAAACTACTGAAGCTTGGATTGTGTAACTACGGCTACTATGTCTAATCATAAAGCCTATGTATTAATCATACTAGTAACTTGACATTCTCTTACTTCACTTATTTTTCTTTAAAAAAATACTTTATTATTCTACTTGTGGGAATTTCCTTAATCCTTTTCTAAGAATAAGATCATGACCCACTTGTACCTGTATACCTGGGGCAAACCTATTAAGGGTCATGCTTCTAAAAAATGGATAATCTATCTGTGTCATTACTGGGGGGTTTGGTACATGGGAAAATATACAAAATGTTTTTTCACTGATCAAAGTGCTTTGTATCTCTAAAAATAATCAATCTTAAAGATCATACTGTTGTTAGATCACGTACTACCTGACTCACTACCTATAAATAAAGATACTGGGACCAGCAGAGTAGAGGTGCCTGTTTGGTGATCAGAAAAAAATCTCTTGGCTCTCTCACATCTTTCGCTGACAACCGTCCCTCCTTCAGGGACCTCTGGACTTGCTGGAGCTGGACTCTGGCACGTATGCTGCCCTTATATTTAATTCCTAAAGTCTTGTGACCAATTACACATTGTCACATATCCCTATAGGTCATACACTCTGATTATTGCTTCATCTCTGTGTGTTATTTTGGTAACTGTGCTTACCTTGTTAGTGAAGCCTAAGGATTGCCATGCCTCTCCCACTTCTAGATCTTTTCATTCTGTTTGAGGTGAGGGTACTCTATTCCTTGGCAATATCCTTCACTGACATCTCCAGCTGACAAAGAACATCCACCAAAGAGCTTTATAAGGATGTTGGTGTCCCCCTTACTAAAGCATTCTGTAATGCATTGGTATAGGGATTGTCCTCCAGGTTTTCCCAGGGAGGCACGTGGTGCACAGTGGCAGAGCAAGTAAATCATACTAGATTTATATCAACATTCTTGTTTCTCTGAGCCTTTAGACTGTTTCCACTACACCATACTAGGGAAGTTGATGGGCAATGAATTGGGCCCAAGATTCAATTAGCCAACTTAGAAGAACATTTGTGTTTCTTCTAAGTGCTGAGTCAACATATTAAATTCTAATTGATGAGGGTGCACCTAACTGGTAACTTCAGCCCAATCAAATCTTGCATTCATCACCACTGGCCTCACATCTTTAGAATCTAGTCCCATATATGTTCCCTAGATTCTTGCCAATAAAATTGCTGAAATTATGCCTTCGTATATATATATATAATAATACAAGACCTTGTAAGGTCTTGTATTATTTCGCTGTCTGAGTTATCATTATGGGTTGAACTGTGTCTCCACAAACTTTCATGTCTTAAGTTCCTAAGCCTCGTTACCTCAGGATGTAACCGTATTTGGATATTGGGTCTTTATAGAGGTAATTAAGTCAAAAGGAGGTCATTAAGGCAGATCCTAATCCAATATGACTGGTGTCCTTATAAAAAGAGAACATGCAAACAGGGAGAACACTGAGTGAACATGAAGGCAGAGATCAGGGTGATATTTCTACAAGGCAAGTGATGCCAAAGATTGCCAGAAAACCCCCAGAAGCTAGCTAAGAGCCATAGAACAGATTCTCTCTCACAGTCCTCAGAAGGAACCAACCCTGGCAATACCTTGGTTTTGAACTTCTAGCCTCTAGAACTGTGAGACAATAAATTTCTTTTATTTATGCCACCCAGTTTGTGGTACTTTGTATAGTAGCCCTAGCAAACTAAGACATTTGTGTTGGATCTAATTCTCATTGTGGGACTAGGAAGAATGAAGGATAGTAGAGGGGATTTGGAGAATTGTTGTAATCTTGGGAGGCCACTGCCCAAGGTATAGTCATTAAAATAATTTCATACAGGGGAAGATTGGTTTCTTCAAACAGCTAAGAAGAATCTGTGTTGGGGTGTGAGTGGGGGTGGGTATTTAGGATTTTAAAGTTCTCAGCCTCATTCACTTCTGCCAAAATGAGCCTATCCTCTGTCTCAAGTTCCACGTCTTACCCACAGGTGACTTTTCTTTCATGAAAGACATCATGACAGTTGAGTGTCACTCTGCAACCATTAAATTTGACCCTTATGCTTGATTTTTAGCTACATTGACTCTGCAATGGAGGCTTTCTAATCTTTCACTCAGTTTCTGAATCAAGCATCCAGAGCCTTTAATTTGTCCTTTACCCTTTCTAGGGCCATCAGAAATCACCAACAAGCCTAAAACCTTTATAATTTCTATTGTCACAACAGCAATTAAATGCCACAGTGATTTGATCTCCTAATGTCTTCAACCTATGCATCTTCTCATGCTACTATTGATAATCTGGGTAATTGTAATGCTACTACATTCTGTGAATTATCAATGTTTCACTTTCTTTCAGCAAGGGGTTTAGTCACTGTTCCTCAAAAATGTTAGCAATTGAATCCGAGAATCCCATTTTGAAGGAAAGTTTCCTGGAACCACTTCTGGTATGAGTTACTGTCAAGTTCTGGTAGGAAATACTGCACATTTAAATAGAAACACTGTACAGAGTTTAAGAAAAATACAGGTCAATTGATTTTTGACAAGAGTGCTGAGACAATTCAGTGGGGAAAAGAATAGTGTTTGCAGCAAATGGTACTGGGACAATTCAATCTATATGCAAAAGAATCATGTTTGGACCCCTACTTCCTTCTTCCTCCGTCAGCACTCCATTTCCTTCATAAAAAAATTGACTGAAAATGGATCAAAGACCTTAAGTCTTTGTAAGAGCTAAAACTCTTAGAAGTAAACTTAAGATTACTCTTAGAAGTAAACTTAAACTTCTTAACCTTGAGTTAGGCAATGGATTTTTAGATGTGATACTGAAAGTGCAAGCAACAGAAGAAAATTTGCCTTCATAAAAATTAAAAATGTTATGCTTTGGGAGCTCCCCTCAACTTGCTAGATGGGATGATGCCCGATTGATGAATCACTTAATAAAACCAATTAAATCTCCCCACAATTTTTTTCCTTCAAAAGACTTATAAAGAAAGTAAAAAGACAACCCACAGAATGTGAGAAAACATTTGCAAATCATATGCAGGGACTAATATTCAGAACACATAAAAAACTCTTACAACTCAACAATAAAAAATAAATAGCTCATTTAAAAATGGCCAAAGAATCTAAATAGACATTTCTCCAAAGAAATATATAAATGGCAAATATGCATATGAATGTCATTGATGATGAATGTCATTAACCATCAGGGGAATGTAAATCAAAACCATGATGAGATACCACTTTACGCTCATTGTTATGGCTATAATAAAAAAGATAGATGAGTGTGGCATAGATGCAGACAAACTGGAACTCTGTTACACTGCTATTGAGAATATAAAATGGTGCATCTGCTTTGGATAATAGCCTGGTAGTTCCTCAAAAGATTAAACAAAGTTATCACAGGACCCAACAATTTCATTGCTAGGATATATAATTTCATTCCTAAAGAAATATATCTAAAAGAAATGGAAGACAAATGGATACATCTCCACAAAAACTTGTACCAAATGTTCATAGCAGTTATTCATTATAACCAAAAAGTAGAAACAATCCAACATGTACATATGTACTCATTGGCAAAGTCCTAACTCTTGGTGTTCACTTGCCCTTTGTTTGGCAGTGGTGAGGTTTCCCTTGCACATTCATTTATCCACCTAAGACATCCAAGTTCCTCACCATCAAATTAGAATAAATATCAACATCCACAACTGTTGAACAGTGAGTTGTCCTCAGATTATGTGTTTGGGTTGGATGGGATGGAGGTGGACTTCCCCTATCCTTCATGGTTTTCATGATGGTGGGCCCTCTTCTCCATCTTTCCTTCTCCCAGCACTACATTTCCTTTCACTTCTCTGTGCAATCAACCTGTTCTTCTGTCTCCTTCTCCCTATTCTCATCTACAATCCCATCTAGTCTATATGAAGTAAAGAACTGGTTTTAAGAATGAAATGGCTTTGCACATATGCATCTTAATCTTTTCAACTCCTGCTTAAGTTAGCAAATTTTTGGATTCCTCTTTCTGTGACACTGTGGCCTGAAGAAGAGGTAAAAGTAGCTTTTAAGATATCATTAAGAGAGCAGGGTGGTATACATTGAAAATAAACAAATTAATATTATGACATTTAACCATGCCACATCACAATAACAGAAATACCTTTCCTAAGACCCTTGTAGTCATCACTCCTTAGCGCCCAGATATGTTGGAGAAGCAAGAGACCCTTCTGACTTAAAGAACCTTCAAATCAGTAAATATATATTAAGGATTCTTGCTGTACCAGGTATCATGCCAAGTGCTAGGGGAAATTGATTAAACACAAAACACACAGTTCCTGCTTTTGAGGAGCAAATTTTTGTTAACTTCATGGGATGGGGTCAGTGTGGGTACTATATCTAGCCTTTTGCTGAGAAAAATTTTTACATATATTGGAGAAATGGCCCTCTACTCCTATTCCAATACTGTCACCAACTGCCTTTTAATTCAAGGCCTTCTTCATTACAATTGACATCCCAGAATCAAAATTTAGACTCAAGAGTAGACTCAAGGCACAGTTCAGGCCTAGATATAAAATGGAAGGCCTACCAAAGATACCAACTTAATCACATTTCATATCTCGGATGGGAGGAAAAGTGTTTTTCTCATTAAGAAATTCCTTTGGAGATTAATGAAGAAGGAATGTAGGATGTGCAGGATAATATTCTCAATCCTAACAGCTCTTAACCTAGAAGAGTAACCTAGAAGAGACCCAAAGTGTTAATCGTCATGATGGTCTCTAGCTAGAGCAGAAAAAAAAAAAAAAAAAAAAAAAAGAGGAAGAAAAAGATTTTTAATGTTTTTCTATCCCAATATATTTATAATCTTGCAGGAAAAAAACTTCTTTTACAAGAGACAAAATCTCTAATTCAGAGGACATATAAGGAGAAAAAGATTTATGTTTGACTACATAAAAATTAAAACAGCCCAGTAAAATACATGATTAAAATGTTTAAAACACTTCTGTGTGTATATGTGTGTGTGTGTGTGTGTATATATATATATATATATATGTATGTATATATATAGTGAGAGAGAGAGGGAGGGAGAGAGAGCTCTTACAAGTAATAAGAAGAAATACAACAAGTTAATAGAAAAATTGGTGGAGGATGTAAACCTACTATTAATAGAAAAATAAATATTAATGACATATAAAACAAATAAGAAGATGCTCAACTGCATTTGTAATTAAGCAAATGCAAATTAAAACAGCAAAATACCATTTAAATTTAAATGGACACATTCATGGTGCTAGGCAATTTATTGGAAAATAGACATACTTAATGGAACTATAAATCTCTGAAGCTTCTTTGGTGGGCAAATATAGGAAACATATATCAAAATTGAAAGCACAATACCCTTTACATCAGCCATGACCTGTTTGTTCCATATCCTACCCTTCTGTTCAGCTATATCTTACAGGGGTTGACCTCTGCAAACTATAGTCCCCAGGTTCCTTTGGCAATAAGTTTCCAGATAGGTTCAGTCAATGGGAAGTGCCAGCAGGAGATAGAAGAGGCAAAGAATAGAAGAAGCTAGTATATTTATTTTCCCTTTCTGCTTCCAGAGCATTCCCAACAGTGGCTTCATCTGACTCATATATGACCCAGCTCCCACCAGGCAGGACATCCTTCCCTCTATGGTCCCAGCTCCCACAAAGTGCTTCCAGCTCCAGCCTCTGGTCATACTATCACCTGTTCCTCTCTCTAGCCCCTAGTGGCTTTATGCTGTTACTGATCTTTGAGTGGCCTACTTGCCTTTCCAGGCTCCCTTCTACCTCTCTGAAACTGGCTCCCCATATTCAATTCCTTCTATTAAAAGTAACCCGGAGCAGGATTTTAAAATTGTTTGGTTTTGTTCTTTGTTTTTAAAATATACTCTAACTGATATACTCTTTGACTTAGCACTTGTAGTAATTTCCCCTATATTCTAAGATATGTGAGTACCTTTGTGCAAAAACCTCAGTACAAGGATACTCAGTGAAGCATTGTTTTTAAAGGCAAATGTACAAATATAAGCTAGATATTTACCTATAGGTAATTCATACAATGGAATACTGTATAGCTACTTAAAGGTATTAGGTAGATTTATAAATGTGTTGATGTGGAAAGACAGCCAAGATATTATGAGAAAATAGCAGAACCGTATGTGTAGTACAAGGTTAAAAATAATACATATGCGTGTATACACTCTTTAAAATCATGGCTGAAGGAAAGTTCTCTAGAGACATACTGCCTGAGATTACACCTCAGTTCCACAACTTGATAACTGTGTGAACTTGGGCAATTTCCTTGAGCTTTCTCTTCCTTACCTGTCCCTGTTTCTTTATCTGTAAAATGGCGGTAATAATTCTCATATTTTTTGTATTAGATGAAACTAATGCAAGAGTTGGGAAACCATAGCCCATAGGCCAAATCTGGCTATTGCCTGTTTTTATAAATAAGATTTTATTAGAACATGGTTACACTTGTTAGTTTATATGCTTTCTATAACTGGTGTCCTTTGAGATAGGGGAGAGAGCTAAGATGGCAGCAAAGTGGGAGAACCCTACGCTTGTCTCTCCCTTGAACACAGCTAGATAACTATCAAATCATTCTGAATATCTAAGAAATTGACCCAAGGATTGACAGAAGAAACTGCACAACTAAAAGGAGAGATGAGGCCACCTTATAGAAGGTAGGAAGTACAGAAATGAGGTCTGGGAGAGAAATGGATTATGGGTGCTACTGAGGGTAGGGAGCCATCATCACAGAGAAAGGTGAGAGAGGGTGGAGGGCACAGGGATACACACAAGGAGATTACTTCCCCAAAGTCATTTGTTGGGAGAACAAAAGATGCTGATTTTATTGAGTTTTTGCAAATAGCCAGACTTAAAAGAGGTCCACAGGCTTGGCTGGGATAGAGACCCGAGGGCGCTGCCCTACTCCTGGAGAGAAGACATGTAAGCAACCCCAGGGCAGATGACATGATCTGAGGATCACCTAGTGCACATGGGTAGGGGATGGGGTAGACTCTTCCCTCTATATGCAGTGCAACTATAAGAGGTAGCATTGTCTCTCCAAGGACAAGGCAGCCAATGGACACTATTTCACACCCCTGCCCCTCAGCATTGGAACAGAAACACTTCCTGAGGTCGGCTAACTTGGACACTGGCTGTTTAGCTTGCTTTGCTTCAAATCCCAAGCCCCTGTGCTCTGGTGTGACTGCCTTTCTGGGTCAAACCTGCATTGATCTCAGCCCAGTGAGATTTTCACACAGAAGACCAGTGTGGGTGCCCACCACACCAGGTTCCTAAAGTTTGGAGACAGCAGGCTTGGCTGTGATAGAGCCTGAAGTATACTGCACTGCTCCAGGCAAGCAAGCAACCTGGAGATGGACAGTGTGAAAACAGCAATCTGAAAAATGCTTAGGACGCACAAGGGGAAATTATTTGTTCTTTGGGAGGACTTGCCTGAGAGCATCAAGCATGGACTCCCATCTGTGGAGACAATGGACCTGGCTGGTACCATTTCCCTCTCTCACCCCTCATCATGAACCACCTTCAGTCCCTGTAAACAGTACAGGGACAACACTGGTTTATACTGTTTATACAAGGTCCCACCACCCCCTGCACTCTGCTGGTACTGCTTTTCTCCAGCAAGTGTGCTTTAGAACCAGTGCTGCAGACCTCTTAAAGAGAAGAAGTGCACAAACCCCCATACACATCATGTCTACTGACCATAGAGTTCTGCAAAGCTTCAGTTCTAGTGGAAATAGCATCAGGTCTCACTTAACAAACAGACCAGGGCACACCTAGTTAAAACTTGCCATCTCTGGACAAAGTCCAAACACTCCTCACTACAGATAAGGAGAGCCTCTGCCAGATGACTGACCTGAGGGATAGAGCAGCCAAAACATAGTAGCAGAGTGCACATAGTGCACACCAAAGACACTTCTTAAAGCACCAGGCCCTGGACATTATACAACCACTTCTTTGCCAGAGTCCAGCTCCAGAGGGAATGGGTACAGGAAGGAAAGGACAGCATTGGCGAATGAGGAGGCTCACACACAGGTATGGGTTGTAGGCATCTCCTCCCCACTGGCACGGAAGGACTTTATTTATATGTTTTACATTTACCTATTTTTCCATTTCATCAAGCATGTGATTTTATTTTTTACATTTTGTTGCAATTACTGAGATCATCTATTAGATAATGATTATAGTCCCCTTTCAATTTCCCCAAATATGATTAACCAAAGTCTTAATGATTTCCTGCAAAGCATAACAATTTACCACATGAGCAAGAAGTGACAGATGAGGTTTGACCTATAACATTAAGTGAACAATACAAAGTAAGCTAATGTATGTCATTATGTAGTATGCAGTAATCGCAACCTATTCTCTTAAAATACTTATTCCATAAGTCCCTATTCTTACATTTCCTCTCCTGACTCCATAGGCAGTATGGGGGGGCATTCTCTTAATTCTTTCCCATAAGTACACATCATGAACTCCGNACTTATTCCATAAGTCCCTATTCTTACATTTCCTCTCCTGACTCCATAGGCAGTATGGGGGGCATTCTCTTAATTCTTTCCCATAAGTACACATCATGAACTCCACGGCACTCATGTTCTTTGCATTGCAAATAGGTGGACACTGAGTAATATTAGGTTTAATTATATTTGCTGAATTCTTGGAAGCAGTTTCATTGTGCTTATTGGAGTGAGCATAAGCAAGATTTGTAGTCACTCCATTGTGAAGCCCACAGACAATTCCCATAATTACTAAGAAGACCAAAAACACAAAGAAAGGAAGTAGTATGAGGCAGCTATGGAGTCTCCTGACTTTCAGGATCATCCCCCATATGTGGACTTTGTCACACAGCATGAGTAGCCTGGTCCACACCACTTTTTCATAAAGCCATTACTCTCAGGAACAGGAAACATAACAGGATTTTCTAACACAGAGAAGAAGACACAGACCTAGACAAAATGCCAAGACAGAGGAATTTATCCCAAAAGAAAGGGCAAGAAAAAGTGACAGCCAGAGATCTAATCAAAACAGAGATTAGTAATATCCCTGAGAATTTAAAGCACAGTCACATGGATACTCGCTGGCCTCCAGAAAAGCATGGAAGACATCAGGGAGACCCTTACCACAGAGCTCAAAGAGTTAAAAAAAAAACAATCAGGCAGAAATGAAAAATGCAATAATTGAGATTCAAAACTGTCTGGATGTAATGACCACAAGGATGGAAGAAGTAAAGGAAAGAATAAGTAATATATAAGATAGAATAATGGAAAATAATGAAGCTGAACAAAAGAGAAAAAGAAGAACTATGGATCATGAGAATAAACTTAGGGAACTCAGTAACTCCATCAAACATAACAACATTCATATCATTGGATCCCAGAAGAAAAAGAGGAAAGGGGACAGAAGGCTTATTTGAGGAAATAGAGTTGCAAACTCCCCTAATCTGGGGAAGTAAACAGACATCCAAATCCAGGAGGCACAGAGAACTCCATTCAAAACCAACAAAAACAGACCAACACCAAGACATATTGTGGCTAAATTTGCAAAATACACTGCTAAAGAAAAAAATCCTAAAAGCAGCAAGACAAAGGAAGCCCCTAACTTACAAAGGAAGACCCATAAGGTTAGCTGCAGATCTCCCCACAGAAATTTGACAAACCAGAAGAAAGTAGCATGAAATATTCAACGTGCTGAATGGGCAAAATATGCAGCCAAGAATACTCTATCCCACAAGGCTGTCATTCAGAATAGAAGGAGATAAAGAGTTTCCCAGACAAACAAAAACTAAAGAAGTTCATGACCACTAAACCAGCCCTGTAAGAAATATTAAAGGGACTCTCTGAGTAGGAAAGAAAGACCAAAAGCTACAAAGACAAAAAAGAACAGAGAAAATCTCTAGAAACAATGACAAAACAAGTAAAAATGGCACTTAATAAATATCAATAATTTCTCTGAATGCAAATGGACTAAATGCTCTAATCAAAAGACACAGTGTATCAGAGTGGCTAAAAAACATATTACCCAAGGGCAACCCTCTTGAGTCCCCTCACTCCTTGGGAGCTTTGTACTACCACTTTGCTATTGCTCAATAAATCTTGCTTTGCTGCTCACAAACAAAAACAAAAACAAAAACAAATTTATATGCTGCCTACAACACATACATTTTAGATCTAAAGATACCTGCAGATTGAAAGTAAGGAGATGGAGAAACATTTATCATGCTAATGGACATCAAAATAAAGCCAGAGTAGCAATATTTATATCAGACAAACTAGATTTTAAATCAAAGACTGTAACAAGAGATGAAGAAGGGCACTGTATTGAAATAAAGGGGTCTCTCTAAAAAGAAGACTTAACAATTGTAAATATTTATGCACCCAACTTGAGAGCACCCAAATACATAAAACAATTAAAAACAAACATAAAGGAACTCATTGATACTAATACAATAATAGTAAGAGGCTTTTAACACCCCACTTACAGCAGTGAAAAGATCATCTAAGCAGAAGATCAACAAGGAAATAATGGCTTTGAATTACACATCAGAACAGATGGACTTAAAAGATAGAGTCAGAACATTTCATACTAAAGTAGCAGAATACATACTCTTTTCAAGTGCACATGGGACATTCTCCAGAATAGATCACATACTAGGTCACAAATCAGGCCTCAAAAAATACAAAAAGACTGAGATCATACCATGCATAGTTTCTGACCACAATGTTATGAAACTTGAAGTCAACCGCAAGAAAAAATTTTAAAAGACAACAAATGCATGGAGATTAAAGAACATTCTACTAAAGGGGTGCCTGGGTGGCTCAGTCAGTTAAGTGTCTGATTTTGGCTCAGGTCATGATCTTCAAGTCCTAGGATTGAGCCCTGCAGGGAGCCTGCTTCCCCCTCTCCCTCTGCCCCTTCCTCTGCTTATACTCAATTTCTCTCTCTATCTCAAATAAATAAATAAATTCTTAAAAAAAAAAAAAGAGGACCATGCTACTAAAGAATGAATATATCCATCGGAAAATCAAAGAAGAATAAAAAAAAAAATACATGGGAACAAATGAAAATGAAAACATGATGGTCCAAAACTTTTGGGATGCAGCAGAAGTGGTCATAAGAGGGAACTAAATAGCAATACAGGCCTAAACACAAGAGGCAAGAACGACCTCAAATAAACAACTTAATCTTATGCCTAAATAAACTAGAACAAGAACAACAAGTGATGCCCAAAGCCAGCAGACAAGGAGAAATAATAAAGATTATAACAGACATAAACGATATAGAAACAAAAAAGAACAGATCAACAAAACCAGAAGTTGGTTCTTTGAAAAAATTAATAGTATCGATGAATTCCTAGCGGGACTTACCAAAAAGAAAAGAGAAAGGACCCCAAAAAATAAAATCACAAATGAGAGAGGAGAAATAACAACCAACGCCACAGAAATACAAACAATTTTAAAAGAATGGTATGAAAAATTATATGCCAACAAATCAGGCAATCTAGAAGAAATGGATAAATTCCTGGAAACATATAAACTACCAAAACTGAAACAGGAATAAATAGAAAACTTGAACAGACTGAGAATCAGCAAAGAAATTGAATCAGTAATCAAAAATCTCCCCCCCCAAAAAAGAGTCTAGGGCCAGAAGGCTTCTCAGGGGAATTCTACCAGACATTTAAGGAAGAGTTAATACCTATTTTTCTCAAACTGTTCCAAAAAGTAGAAATGGAAGGAAAACTTCCAAACTCATTCTACCAGGCCAGCATTCCCCTGATGCCAAAACTAGACAAAGGCTCCACTAAAAAGGAGAACTACAGGAGAAAAATATTCTATGCTCATGGATTGGAAGAAGAAAAATTGTTAAAATGTCTATACTACCCAAATCTACCTACACATTTAATACAATCCCTATCAAAATAACACCAGCGTTTTTCACAGAGCTCAAACAGTCCTAAAATTTTGTATGGAACCACAAAAGACCCCAAGTAGCCAAACAATCTTGAAAAAGAAAGGCAAAGCTGTAGGCATCACAGACTTTGTTACATCACAAATCTGTAGTGATCAAGTATAGTACTGGCACAAAAGTGGACACATTGATCAGTAGAACAGAATAGAAAACCCAGAAGTGAATTCAAAACTATATGGTTAACTAATCTTTGACAAAGCAGGAAAGAACATTCATGAAAAAAATAGTCTCTTCAACAAACGATACTGGGAAAACTGGATGGCAACATGCAGAAGAATGAAACTGGACCATTTTCTTACACCATACACAAAAAGAAATTCAAAATGGATGAAAGACCTAAATATGAGATAGGAAATCATCAAAATCCTAGGTGAGAACACAGAGTAACCTCTTTGACTTTGGCAGTAGCAACGTCTTACTAGATATGACTCCTGAGGCAAGGAAAACAAAAGCAAAAATAAACTATTGGGAGTACATCCAGATAAAAAGCTTCTTCACAGTGAAGGAAACAATCGACAAATCTAAAGGTGATCTTTGGAATGGGAAAAGATATTTTCAAATGACATACCTGATAAAGGGTTAATATCCAAAATCTATAAAGAGCTGATCAAACTCCACACACACACACAAAACAAATAATCCAATTAAGAAATGGGCATAAGACCTGAATAGACATTTTTTCAAAGAGGACATCCAGATGGCTAAGAGACACATGAAAAGATGCTCAAAATCACTCATCATCAGGAACATACCAATCAAAACTACAATGAGATTCACCTCATACCAGTCAGAAGGGCTAAAATTAACAACACAAGAAACAAAAGGTACAGGCAAGGATGCAGAGAGAGGGTTCCTTTTGCACTGTTGGTGGATATGGAAACTGGTGCAGCCACTCTAGACAACAGTATGGAGGTTCCTCAAAAAGTTAAAAATAGAACTACCCTACAACCCAGTGCACTACTAGGTCTTTACCCAAACAATACAAAAATCCTAATTCAAAGGAATATATGCACCCAATGTTTATAGCAGCAGCATCAACAAGAGTCAAATTATGTAAGGAACGCAAGTGTCTATGGACTGATGAACTGGTATAGAAGATGTATAAATACAATGGAATATTAGCCATTAGAAAGAAAGAAATCTTGCAATTTACAACGACATGGATGGAGCTAGAGAATATCCTAAGGGAATTAAGTCAGCCAGAGAAAGAGAAATACCATATGATTTCACTTATATGTAGAATTTAAGAAACAAAACAGATGAACAGGTGAAAAAAAAAAAAGAGGCAAACCAGAAAACAGATTTTTAACTAGAGAGAACAAACTGAGGGTTACAGGAGGGGAGATGGGCGGGGGGGGGTGGGTTAAATGGGTGATGGGGATTAAGGAGACACTTGTGATGAACACTGGGCGTTGTATGTACGTGATGAATCACTAAATTTTACACTCGAAACTAATATTACACCAAATGTTAAGAAACTGGAATATAAATAAAAACTTGACAATGATAAATACCCATCTATAGATAGATAAATATTCGCTATAATTGCTTTCATTGTATAACAAGAGTTGAGTAGCTGCAACAGAGACCAAATGGTCCAGAAAGCCTAAAACACTTACTATCTGGCATTCACAGAAAATTTTTGCTAAGCCCTAAATCAAATTACAGTCCAGCTGTAAAATGGACATGATAGTAACTGCCTTTTATTAATATCAGAGTTGAATGAAATAATGGGTCTAGTCAGCAACTGGCCAGTGAGATATTGTCAGTGTTATAGAATTTACAATTACAGTTGACTCTTGAAAAAATGCGTGGGTTAGGAACACTGCTCCACACCTGCACAGTCAAAAATCCACATGTAACTTCTGACTTCCCCAAAACTTAACTATTATTAGCCTACTGTTGACCAGAAACCTTACCAATAACATGTCAGTAAACATGTATTTTGTATGTTGTACCTATTACATACTATATTCTTACAATAAAGTAAGCTAGAGAAAAGAAAATGTTAAAAAATCATAAGGAAGAGAAAATACATTTACAACACTGTACTATATTTATTTTTAAAAATCCATGTGTAAGAAAACTCACATAGTTCAAACCTGTGTTATTCAAGGGCCAACTGTAATGTTCTTTCATGTCAAGATAGGGAGGACTGTTGGAGTCTCTGGGCTTCAGCATGTGAAAAACACTAAGTGTAGATGTTTTCATATAAGTAGTTGTGAAAGATACAAAGTTACTGAGGACACACAGAGGCCCCTCTGGGAGGGTCTGCCATATCCAGAGCCACATTTGAAGGCTGGTTCATGGGAAGGCACAGAAAACATGAATCGGCAGTTTTCCACAGCAACTCATCAAGAGTTTTCTCTTTTCCCCATTTGTTTGGATGGGATGCTTCTAGTTCTATAGATACTCCTTAGAAGAATCCTACAAATGTAGGAAGAGAGCCTTGCCCAGAAATCATCTAAAATCATCTCTGGGGCGCCTGGGTGGCTCAGTGGGTTCAAGCCTCTGCTTTCGGCTCAGATCATGATCTCAGGGTCCTGGGATAGAGGCCTGCATCGGGCTCTCTGCTCAGCAGGGAGCCTGCTTCCCCCTCTCTCTCTGCCTGCCTCTCTGCCTCCTTGTGATCTCTCTCCCTCTGTAAAATAAATAAATAAAATCTTAAAAAAATAAAATAAAATAAAATCATCTCTGTACCTATTTTAGTTATGTAATGCTAGATAATAGACTATTCCAAACTACTCATGGTTCTGTAGTCTAAACTCCAGGCAGGGTTTGACTACATGGTTCTTCTGTTCCATGTGGCAACACCCATGGTCACTCACTAGGCTGATCTCAGCTATGGGCTCAACTAGGCTGGAAGGCCCAAGAAGATGTCACTGACATTTCTAGTGCCTCAGTGCTCCTCCACATGGCCTTACTTTCTCCATGTGGTCCATCCCTTCAGTAGTCTTGTCTGAACTTCTTTACACTGAAGGTATTCAGGGCAGGCCCACCAAAATGTGCCACTTTGGCATATGGACTATTTTGAGCTGAAGGCAGTGGAGATGTTGTGGGCTCAAGATGAAGTTTGCCCCCCACCTTGACTACACAGAAGAACCTAAATTGGGGGTCTTTCCCAGAATAAGGGTTATTGCCAGAGATAAATATTATCTGAGTGACCCACCTGTAGAGCAGGGCAAACATCTAATTACCAAGCATCTGCTCTTCTTATTGCCCTGTGAATTGCATTCCTTCCCTTTAAAGTCCCAGACCCCTACTCCCTTCTGCTTAGTTCAGGATGACATACATAACTCATTTTGCCCGTCTTTGGAATTTCCATGTCTGTGTGGATTCCCTGTATCAAGGAAATGAAATTTGATTTTCTCCTGGCAATCTGTCTCATGTCAACTTGATTCATAGTTCAGCTAGAGAGACCTTGTAGGGGACAGGAAATTCTTCCTCTTCAACAACACCATGGAATCTAGCTTCTTGAAACAAAAATGGAAACTTCTAGACTCCTGAAAAGCTAAGCCTAGAACTGTTGCAGCATTACTTTGTTGGAAGGAAAACTTTTCCTCTACCAACTTAGGTCTATTCATTGGGAGCCTGGAAATTAATTGACAATAGACAGATTAACAGGAAAACAACAACAACAACAACAGCAACAAACCACCAAGTTTTATTCACCTGCATGCAGGAATGTCCAAAAGAAGAGACTCACTGAATAGTTAGGGATAAAGGTTTATATATTAACAGGAGAATGAGGAGGCAGTGTAGATATAGGATTCTATGAGAAAGAAATAGGAGAGCAAATGGAAGGTATTACAACTTGTTATCATGTGTCTTTATGTAATTTCTCATCCTGGAAGTCTCTGTATTAAGTCAGATAACGGAAGCTCAGAGAAGGCTTCTTTTCACATCTGCTGTATATCTCAAATATCTTCATTTTAAAACAATCTTTATACCATCTTGGTGGGTTTTGAGTCCCTTCAACTTCCATCTTATCCTACTAGGCAAGGCAAGTTACAGGTCAGACCAGATGCACGAAAAGGAAATAATCTGAACCTTTTTTTTTTCTTTTAAGTAGGCTCCACACCCACTGTGAAGCCCAACACAAGGCTTGAACTCATGGTCCTGATATCAAGATTTAGACACTTAACTGACTGAGCCACCCAGACACCCCAATAATCTCTGCTTCTTAATGGTTGGTGCAGCACATGCATGGAAGGAGGAAAGAATTAATGATGGTCATCTTTAAGGACTGTCGGCCACAGGACCTGAAGTTAAAGGACTTGAAAGGACAGTCCTGTCTAGGCTTTCCTAACTGTGGCTCCAGGGACCATTTTCTTCATTAAACAGGAAAAGGAAGCTCCCAGGAAAGTAAAATGGCTGTTTCCTAGGTCCCTCAAGTGCCACCCAACCATTGCCCTGCCAGCTACTCCAGATATATCATAAAGAAGCCAAGACTCTCAAAAACTCCAAATCAGAAGTCTCATCTCTGGCTCTTGTTAATGAATCAGGTTATTACTGAATGTGGACTGTTAACAATGAGGAAGACAGGATGAAACAGAACTGGAGAAGATCTGAGAATAATGGGCAGAGATTCATCAGAAAAATCTTTTTGAAAGTATTATAGGTATGCACCATATTATTAAAGCTGCATTATTCACTTTAACTATAGAAAACTTGAGAAATAAGCAAGTGAGGATACACTGAACTGTTTAGAGGCAAGTAGTTTGTGAGACAGGTAGAATTCATAAAATGTGTTCATGAACATTGTATTCATGAACATTGACTATACATGGGGTATATGAAGGAACAGAAAACTGTGATGCATTAAATACATACAAGAAAAACAAGTGGTCAGTGTTTAGAAGTCACAGCTGGGCAGTCAGCAATCCCTCTTGCTCAACTATAGATCACAGTAGTTAAAACTAGAAATAGACAAGACCACTTAACTCATGCTTGAACTAAAACCCATTGTTCTTATTTCTTATCATACTTTCTTGAGGGATTGATGAAGATGTTTTACAGTGACCAGAACATTCCAACCACTGGGCCTGAAAAGCCCTGATAGCAAAGAGAATGCCTAGAAGACCACACCCCACACTTCCCCTTCCCTGCCCATGATCACATGCTGAACACACACCAACCCGTACCCATGATCATGGGCTCCCTGCCTGCTCTCTTACATGCACCACCCCAGCAACCTCTCCTTATAGAGCTTCAGGTGTCCATCTTACTGCCTAGAGCTTGCCACCGCCCCAGGCTGCCACCACCTGAAATAAATTTCTCCATTTCTCTTTTCCAAACCCTGTTCTCTGAAGTTATTGGCTTCTCTTGCAAAGAGTTTATCTGAGTATGTTGGCAAACCCAGCTGGGATCTTCGCTTTCAATTTGTCCAGCCCCTCAGGATTCCCTGGAATGGAGCAGTAGGCCGTGGCAGTGTGCCAGGGCTTATGGGTTTGTTTCCTAAGTTAGCAGCTCTGATAGATCTGTAACAGAGCCATCTCCATGCAGATAAAAAGACTGGTTGTTCAGCAGGCTAACTGCCAAGTTATACCTGTGGCCAGGTATACTTACCTCTGGGTCTCTCCAATATGGAAAGTGTGTGTCATTGGACCCAAATACCTTTCCTCTAATTGAACACTTGCTCAAACTTTGAGTCTTGTTCCTGAAACCATGTGAGTAGCAGGGAAGGTTGCTGCAGCAGAGAGAGAGGCAGAACATATGAACATCATTTATCCCAGGATTCAGGTGATAAGGTCACCACTCGCACCCTATCTTTTTCATTTTTATTTTTCACTTGAACCCTATCTTTTTTTTTTTAAGATTTTATTTATTTATTTGACAGAGAGAGTCATCACAAGTAGGCAGAGAGGCAGGCAGAGGGAGAGGGGGAAGCAGGCTCCCCCCTGAGCAGAGAGCCCGAAGTGAGGCTAGATCCAAGGACCCTGGGATCATGACCTGAGCCGAAGGCAGAGGCTTAAACCACTGAGCCACCCAGGTGCCCTGAACCCTATCTTAATTGTGTTAATCTCACTCCATCTCTTTTCCCTTACCTCTTGCTTGTTTCACATTTAGTCACTAAACCATGTGATCTGGGTACCTATATTTGTCTGTGAGCCTTTCTGTACCGTAGGCTCTGAGTTAGCTTGTTGGGTAGTATAGTTAGCAATTATAACAGATAATTTCCCACAGAACAGAAAGTTTCTTAAATTCAGATTGAGATGTTGAGTTTCTGCTTCCATGATATTAACATGCTAATAATTTTTTTAAAGGTTATGGGAATCAATCTGGTCTAAGTCTGGTCTCTGTTTTTAATTTGTGACTTTTGATCTCAGGGTTATGAGTTTAAGCCCTACATTGGCCATAGACTGACTTAAAAAAATAAATAAATAATAATTTTAAAAAACTTTAAAAATTTTTCGAAAAAAATCTATGTGTTTTTAGGCAAGTATGGGGGTGCAGAGAACTTTTTTGGTGTCTAATGTTTCTCTAAGAGCCCAAGGTTTTATGAAGAAGAGTCCTTATAAGTTTTACACTATGTGTAAACAAAGAGCAGTGAGCATTCCCTTGAAGAATTTATTTCCGGGGGTGACCCTTTTCATTGCTCTTTTATATTTTCCTTTTCTCTTTGTTAAACCTCTCAAGAGCAGTATAAAATATTGTTTTGTTTCTCCCCACTCACTTGCCCCATAACCTACTGCAGTCTAGCCTTCCCACTCACTTGCCACTGAAACTCATCAGTTGAATGTCCCAATGCCATTGTAATGAACAAACCCAAAAGTTTGTTCTCATTTCTTACTTTGTCCTCATGTGTCATTTGACACTATTAATCACTCCCTACTTGGCTTCCCTGGTATTCCAAACCGTGTTGCTCATACTTCAACCCCTTTTACTGCATTCTCTGGGACATATTTTCAAAATCCTTCTCCTCTATCTCCTTGGGTAACATAGGGGATCAAAATATGTCACTCCCAAATATGCTACATTGGCATAAGAATTATTGTAAGCTGAAGAAAATTGAGAAACATCAGACACCAAAAAAGTTCTCTGCCCCCCCATACTTGCCTAAAAACACATAGATTTTTTTCAAAAAATTTTTAAAAGTTTTTTTAAAATTATTATTTATTTATTTTTTAAGTCAGTCTATGGCCAACATAGGGCTTAAACTCATAACCCTCAGATCAAACGTCACATGTTCTATAGACTGAGCCAGGCAGGCACACCTAAGTTTTTATTTAAATTCCACTTGGTTAATATATAGTGTAATATTAATTTCAGGTGTACAATACAGTGATTCATCACTTCCATGCAATACTAGATGCTCATCACAAGTGCACTCCTTAATCTCCACTACCTATTTTAACCCATCTCCCAGCTCCTCCTCTTTAGTGACCACTAGTTTATTCTCTATAAGAGCTAAAAGTCTGTTTTCTTGTTTGCCTCTCTCTTTTCTTTTTTCCCCTTTGCTTACTTGTTTTGTTTCTTAAATTCCACATATGAGTTAGACCATATGACATTTGTCTTTTTCTGACTGACTCCTTTCACTTAGCATAGTACATTCTAGATCCATCCACGTTGTTGCAAATGGCAAAGATTCCATTCTTTTTTATGGCAGACTAATATTCTATCATGTATATATACCACCTCTCCTTTATCCGTTCATCAGTTGATGGACACTTGGGCTGTTTCCATAATTTGACTTTTGTAGATAATGCTGCTGTGAACATCAGGGTGCATGTATCCTTTTGAATTAGTATTTTTGTATTCTTTGGTTCAACACCTAGCAGTGCAGATCATAGGGTAGCTCTATTTTTAACTTTCTGAGGAATCTCCATACTGTTTTCCAGAGTAGCTACTCCCGTTTTCATTGCCACCAACAGTGCAAGAGGCTCCCTTTTCTCCACATCCTCGCCAACACCTATTGTTTCTTTTTTTTCCTTTTAATTAGCATATAATGTATTATTTGCCCCTGTGGTACAGGTGTGTGAATCATCAGGCTTACACATTACACAGCATTCACCATAGCACATACCCTCCCCAATGTCCATAACCCAGCCACCTTATCCCTACCCTCCCACCCTGCCAGCAACCCTCAGTTTGTTTCATGAGATTAAGAGTCTCTTATGGGGGCACCTGGGTGGCTCAGTCAGTTAAGCAGCTGCCTTCAGCTCAGGTCCTGATCCCAGAGTCCTGGAATCGAGCCCCCCATTGGGGTCCCTGCTCAGCGGAGAGCCTGCTTCTCCCTCTCCCTCTGCCTGCTGCTCTGCCTACTCTGCCTACTTGTACTCTCTAATTCCATGTCAAATAAATAAAACCTTTAAAAAAAAAGAGTCTCTTAGGGTTTGTCTCCCTCCTGATCCCATCTTGTTTCATTTTTTTCCCTCCCTGTGACCCCCTGCCCTGCCTCTCAAATTCCTCATATCAGAGAGATCATATGATAATTTTCTTTCTCTGATTGACTTATTTCGCTTACCATAATACCCTCTAGTTACATTCATGTTGTTGCAAATGGCAAGATTTCATTTCTTTTGATGGTTGCATAATATTCCATTGTATATATATATATACACCACATCTCCTTTATCCATTCATCTATTGATGGACATCTAGGTTCTTTCCATAGTTTGGCTATTGTGGACATTGCTGCTATAAACATTCGGGTGCACATGCCCCTTCAGATCACTACATTTGTATCTTTAGGGTAAATACCCAGTAGTGCGATTTGTGGGTCATAGGGTAGCTCTATTTTCAACTTTTTGAGGAACCTCCATACCATTTTCCAGAGTGACTGCCCCAGCTTGCATTCCCACCAACAGTGTAGGAGCATTCCCTTTTCTCTGCATCCTCACCAACATCTGTTGTTTCCTGAGTGGTTAATTTTAGCCATTCTGACTGGTGTGAGGTGGTATCTCACTGTGGTTTTGATTTGTATTTCCTTGATGCCGAGTGATATTGAGAACTTTTTCATGTGTCTGTTGGCCATTTGGATGTCTTCTTTGCCGAAATGTCTGTTCACGTCTTCTGCCCATTTCTTGATTGGATTATTTGTCCTTTGGGTGCTGAGTTTGAGAAGTTCTTTATAGAATTTGGATACTAGCCCTTTATCTGATATGTCATTTGTGAATACCTTCTCCCATTCTGTCAGTTGTCTTTTGGTTTTGTTGACTGTTTCTTTTGCTGTGCAAAAGCTTTTGATCTTGATGAAGTCCAAATAGTTCATTTTTGTCCTTGCTTCCCTTGCCTTTGGTGATGTTTCGAGGAAGAAGTTGGCTGCGGCTGAGGTCAAAGAGGTTGCTGCCTGTGTTCTCCTCAAGGATTTTGATGGATTCCTATCTCACATTGAGGTCTTTCATCCATTTTGAGTCTATTTTTGTGTGTTACACCTATTGTTTCTTGTGTCATTGATTTTAGCCAGTCTGACAGGTATGAGGTGATTAGTTTTGCTTTGCATTTACCTGATGGTAAGTGATGTTGAGCATCTTTTCATATGTCTGTTGGCCATCGGTATGTCTTCTTTGAAAAAATGTCTATTCATGTCCTTTGCCCATTTTTTAACTGGATTATTCATTTTCGGGGTGTTGAATTTTATACGGTCTCTATATATTTTGGATACTAACCCTTTATCAGATATATCATTTGAAATATCTTCTCCCATTCCATAGGTTGCCTTTTGGTATCATTGTTTCCTTTGTCCTGTAGAAGCTTTTTATTTTGATATAGTGCCAATAGTTTATTTTTTATTTTATTTCCCTTGCCTCAGGAAACATATCTAGAGAGAAGTTCCTACAGCCTATGTCAAAGGAGCTACTGACTGTGTTCTCTTCTAGGATTTTTCCATTGGGTATTTTTTCCTGCTTTGCTGAAGATTGATTGACCATATAATTACGGGTTGATTTTTGGGCTTTCTATTCTGTTCTATTGACCTGTGTGTCTATTATTATTGTGCCAGTACCACACTGTTTTGTCCCAATACCATCCCATACCACTATATTACAGCTTTGTAATATAACTTGAAATCCAGAATTGTGATATTTCCTGCTTTGCTTTCTTTTTCAAGGTTGCTTTGGCTATTCAGGATCTTTTGTGGTTCCACACAAATTTTCGGGTGGTTTGTTCTAGCTCTGAAAACACTCAGACTCTTAATCACCAGAGACTCTTATTAGCCCAGAGATGGCGCTGAGAGGAATATACATAAGCAACTTCTCTAAAACAACTCTTCCATTATTTTCCCTTATAGATTTACCCTCCTGTAGTTTGCCACACCTGGAAGCCTAAAAACCTCGGAGGGTAGAGGAAAAGCTTACTTTCTTCCCCTGTAGTGCCTTTTCTTGTTCCTCTTGGCATCCCTTCCATCTCTATTCATTGGCCCCAAAGAGTAAGTGAACAGAAGTAGCCCCAGCAACTTAGGCACTGGAGATCAGAGGGCTCGTGGTAAATGGTTTCTGTTTTCTGGCAGCAAATGTACCTCAGTGTATGTGGAGTGATATGAGACATACTGCAAAAACTTAGCAACAAGTGCTCTTTGCAGCAGACTTGCTACCCTACCACCCTTTAAGCAAAATGTTCCCAGAGACTGGAGTATTTAAGAGAGGTCAGGGTTGTGGTAGCATGGTTAATAAAGCACATTCTGTGTCTTAGAGAGGCTTAACAGTCTTGGAGAAGCTGACAATACAATCAGAGATCATTAAAAAAATCAGAGATCATAACCTGAGAGCAGAAATTTGAGTGCTGGAATACCACAAGGTTTTATTACTGCTACCAGCTGCTCATGGTGAATGGCCAAATCAATATGCCAGGGACCTGTCTCACTGCGACCTTTAGAGAAAATGAGAGAGAGAGAGAGAGAGTGTGTGTATGTGTGTGACCAATCTGTGTGAGGTTCCTAAGAGATAACTGCCTTAAAGAAAACGAAATCAAAGACAGCAAAACCACAAATAATCTGTCATCCTGGTGGCTGAAGGAGACTAATGGGAAGTGATGCAAGACAGTCATAAAGTCTAAATCACATCTCTATGCATAGATCAATGTTGTTAAAGATTTTACTTATCTCATTAATTACAAGAGAAAAACCAGGAAAGATGTTATAACCTATTCAAAGAAGTCAAAGAAGAACAAATTTATGTGGAATAAAGAAATGTTGAAATTAATGTGCAAATGAAACCAAAACTGGCTTGGGGCCAGTGGGTTGTCCTCCATTTGAACAGACACATTTGCATATCTATGGGCAAGAATTATTTTGCATTGTTTTCAATGCTTTGATGTTTCAATCAATTATTTTGAATTGCTAACAAATTTGCAGAGGTTTAGAATCAGATAACCAAAGAAAGTGTGCTATGGGGTTTTCCACTGAAGCAAATTTTCCCTAAATGCAAAGACTTCGAAAGAGATGCAAGAAACATCTATGCCCTGCCAAAGTTAGGGAAGTACTCTGTGTTTTCTTTCAGGCAGTCGTGTAAAATGGGGCTCTTAAAAAAGGTAATTCATGTAACGTTTGTTCTAAAAAAAGGGAAACAACATTTAAAAGTTGACTTGAATTGAGTGCTGCACAATTCAAAGGATAAACACATAGCTCTATAGTCAGTGACTAACTTTGAATCCCAGATTCACCACGTAACAGCTGTTTAATCTTGAACAAGGTACTTTGCCTCTGTAAGTCAGTTGCTTAGGCTACAAAAAGAAATAATATTAATACCACTCTTCTTATTGTGAAGATTAAATAAGAAAATGTATGTAAGGCACTTAGTACTATGGCACATAGTAAACAATAATATTGCCTGTTACTATTATTATTAATTGCTGTGAAACTGAAGTAGTGTGGAAGGGCAGGACTTGAAGAGGAGACTGTGAGGCCAAAAACTGTGAGTCACTCTCTGAATAACATCTTCAGAAGGGCCTTGATTTCAGACAATGTAAAGTTCAAATATATGTTAGTAACTTTGGGAAAAGTTATGCCTGGAAGAGTTTGAAGTGTCCTGTGTTAGCCAGTTGACAGAATTATAGAAATTTAGAGCTGCAAGTAGTCTTAGTCCAGTTTTTTTCTTGCAGGCTAGGAAAATATTATGAACATGTTAATTGCTTTGATGTCACAGAAAACTGTAAAAGACCGTAATAGGAGGCTCTGAGAAATGAAGGAGAAATATGCCAAAATATATATTGCCAAAATACATGCCAAAATATATATTATTTCAGACTGAAGGCAATTGAGAATTAACAGATGGAGAAAGTAGTCTTCTTAGAGATTCCCTTATCTAATTAAAAGTAGAAATTTCTGAAAAATGATGACAGCCATAAGTCTCCTTTCCAGGAGAGTTCTATGACCATGAAGATGGAAAGCTGGTACTGAGATAAGTCTACACAAACAAATCATACTAAAATAATCTTTATTTTCCATTAGTTTCCCCACATATTTACCTTCTCTAAAAGCCCCCTTTTCTTTGTCTAGTACTTTCTACAATTTATTGCCCTTTGTTAAAATGGTGTATAAGCTCTCAAGCCTAACTACCTTTTCAAGCTTTCACTTCTTTCCTGTGAACTCCCATGCATATAAAATTGAAAATATTAATATCAGTAAGAATTTATATGCTTTTCCTTCTGTTCTCCTTCTTTTGCCAATTTAATTTGCAGTCTGCAACTACAGAACTTAAGAGGGTAGAGGAATATTTTTCTTCCTCCACAGAAAAAACTATCAGGAAGACCAGGTGCCACAGTAATCCTAAAGGCCTAGGAATGAGAAAGCTATCCGACTTGAGAAAACCTGAGCAGACAAGGTCTCTGTTTACCTCTCAACTACACCACCCAACACTTCACTCTGATAATCCATTTCCTATCTCTCTTCCCTTCTCCTTTCTCTTTGAACAGACTGAAAATCAACCGAATTTAATGAGTTTCTGACAGAGACACTATGTTTTTATGAACATTTACTTCTTTGTCTTCTGATACGTAGCACAAATAGAATCCCTCCTTCAAAATCAAGCCAGGAAATAAAAACAAACTGACTTTAACCAATTGTGAATACATTTGGGGAAAAACTTTTCCTCTACTGACTTAGGTCTTATAGCCAGGTGTTTGCAAATTAATTGACAATAGACAGATTAACAGAAGAAAACACATTTAATTCACACACATATAGGAGCATTCAGATGAAGAAGTTCCCTGAATAGCTAGCGATAAGGGTTTATATACCAATTTAATAGGGGAATAAGGAGAGGGAGAAAGGGCTTCCATGGGAAGAGCAAATGGGGTTTTAGGGAAACAAATGGAAGGTATGACAGTTTGTGATAATGTTTGTTTATGCAATTTCTCATCCCTGTGTGAGTGGTCAGTCTTCTCCCTAGGCGTGAGGCTCTCTCAGAGAGGGAATTTATGGCAGCTTCACTCTCTGCCTATTAGTCAGATAAGGGAAACTCTGAAAAGGCTTCTTTCTGCATCTGCTGTATCTCAAATGTCTTCAGCTTAATCTTCATACCAACTCTGGGAATCTGAGTGAGTCTCCACAGACTCAGAACTGTCTGAGACAAAGGTAAAGAAAGGAAATTCTTCAAAGGAAACTTCAAAAGAAATTCCGGAAATTTAATAAATATCCATATACATATAAAATTTCAGGTGATCACATTAAAGCTTATTTCTTAGAAAATAATTAATAATGGAAAATATAGTGATTATACTACAAGTTTCTATGAAAAACGCTCATGAATATTAAAGTCAGTGGCTCAAGAGTTTAAGGAACATGGATACATGTAAGAGTGATTTCTATACAATTGAACTTCCTATTTAGCAGGGAACAAAACATTTAATATCATCCAAAATTTGTCACCTATGATCTCTAGAATATGGGAACAATGAGTACCTTGACATCCTGGGGATATGTTAGAAGTACCAATGTTTTGTGAGATTGTTGAGTATTTCATTTTTTCTCCATTGTGGCTGCCATGATGTTTAGAACTACACTTTATACCCATATTTTGTGAGTTTGGTCTATATCTCAATACCATGACATTTCCCAGTCTTAGGTACTGGGGCAATCTGATTATTTGTTGTGTATAGTAGAACACCACCAACGTACCCTCACAATATGATATTTTTATTTGGCAATCAACTGTCCCAAAACTTGGTGATTTAGGTTAAGATCGTGGCTTCATTGAGGCATATCTTCTGTCTTGACTTGACCTGAACTCTCAAAGCCCCAGTGACTTTCCCAGGATTCTTTTTAGTAGATCCAAATTTATGTATTCACTCAACAAATATGAGTTAAGCATTTATTATTTGCTAAGCATGTTCTAGACTTCTAGAAATACAAAAAAGAATATAACTTATATGGGTTTTCAGGAATCTCAGCCTAGTAAAAAAGAAAGTCATGTAAATAAATTATTGAAATATAATGTCATATGTGTTATAATATAAATGAGCACAATAGATTCTTCCTTAAATGACCTCATTTTAATCTACTCAATGG
The DNA here is from genome assembly GCA_002007465.1 of Ailurus styani. NCBI lineage: Eukaryota > Metazoa > Chordata > Mammalia > Carnivora > Ailuridae > Ailurus > Ailurus styani. The sequence goes on along the minus strand of LNAC01000329.1, from coordinate 1,851,416 downwards.
ATTAACCAGTGCTCATGGTTCCTTTAGTAAGACTAAAGGAAGACTTCAACTACCTTCATTTGGACCTCAGTCTGTACTTTCTAATTCATTAAGTTCTTCTTTCCAGCTCATCTCTTAACTCAGGCAAACAAACAAACAAACAAATAAGGAAAGCCCACCTACCTCTCAAGCAATAATAACTGCCCCAAGCCAGCAGTACCTCCTGTGGTTGCCAACAACAGACAACAATCAACCTGACCTTTACTGTCCACCTACATGTACCCACCTACCTTTGTCTCACATTTTCCTTATATAAACCTAGAAGTATTTTCAGCATTTTGGAGAGAGTTTTTGAGACGTTAGTCCACTATCTTTCTGGTGTTGGCCTCACTAAAATAAATTTCTTCTTTTACCACCACCACTCTCTGCCTTTGGATTTTGTCAGTGGTGAGTAGCTGAAACTGGTCTGTTTGGGACCCCTGAAGCCAGGTGCTTTTGTACCCCTTCACCCCCATTATAAGACATGGCTGATAGTCATGGCAATTTGAACATTTTCAATCTGTGGACTCATGTCTATAAATACGATCACTTCTGCTTTTATACAGTCATATTGCATTATCACTAATAATCAGACATGCAAGAAGAATAAAAAAGGAAACTTGTTCAACTTCTATTTATTATAGAGGTATACTAATTAAAACAGTATGTTCTGTAGGAGGGGGAAATTTTTGATGTATGAAAGTGAAGCATGGTATATCATGCTTCAGTAAATTCAATAAATTAAGCTGGAAAAATAGTTATACATATAAAAAAAAGAAATTGGATCCCTAACTCACACCATGATAAAAATAAGCCACAGAGAGATTAAAGACTTGAAAACTAAAAATAAAAATTTAAAACTTTTAGTAGCAAATATGGATAAATATGTTTCTGGATTTTGGCTAGTAAAGGAATTCTTAAGACACAGAATGTATTAAACCTAGAGGATATGAAAAGTCTGCCCATATAAAATAAAGAATGTGTATTCATCAAAAACACCTTAAAGAAAATGAAAAGTCAAGACACAAACTTGAAGAAGATATATTCATTACACATAACTGATTAAAGGATTAGTATCAAGACTATAAAAAGAACAACTATAAATGAATGGGAGTAGGACCAATCCAGTGGAAATAAAATGGAAAAGATCATGAACAGGTTTACATATGAAGAAATACTAAGTTCAATATAAATGAAGAGATACTTAATTTCAACAGTAATCAGGACCACAATCAAGACCATAATGACATGTCATTTTCTACTCATCTGACTGGCAAACAATGTCAAGTATTGGAAAGGATGTGGGTCAACATATGTCTTAAACATTGATGGAAAGTATATAAATCAATTTAGGCATTTTTGAGAAAAGTAACTCTACTCCCAGCTATATACCTAAGAGAAACTAGTTTATGTACACCAGGACCCAAATATAGGAATGCTTGCTTTATGACTGCTTGTAATAGTAAAAACAAATACACAAAACACCTAAATGCTCTTTAATAAGAGAGTGAATATGTATAAAATATTATATAGTGGTGAAAATGAATAAATGAAATTGCACACATCAATATGCAAGAGTCTCAGTAATGTTGCATTTGAATGAAAAAGCTGAGACTGATAATATTACAGATGTGATGTACATTTGATAAAATTCAGAAATTATGACAGTTAAACAGCATATTTTGAGCATGCACATATATGTTGAAAAAACAACTTTAAACAATAAAGTTATACAACCAGACGAACAGAATGTGGGATACTAAACAAGATAAGTATCTTGTATACTCTGAGGATTAAACTAAATACTGCAGGGAGTAGGAAGTCACTTAAAAGATAAGCAGAGGATAAACATTTTCAAACTTGCATTTAAAAATTTATCAGTCTGGTGGCTGCATGGAAGATCATTTACAAGTATATAGACAAAAACCTCACTGATTAAAGTACAGGCATACCTCAGAAATACTGCAGCTTTTGTTTCGGACCACCACAATAAAGTGAATATCATAATAAAGTGAGCCAAATGAATTTTTTGGTTTCCTAATGCATATAAAATTACGTTTAAACTAGGCTATAGTCTACTAAGTGTACAATAACATTATGTCTAAAAAAAGTACATACCTTAAGGGTGCCTAGGTGGCTCAGTCAGCTAAGTGTCTGCCTTCAGCATGATCCTGGGGTCCTGGGATAGAGCCCCTGCTCAGCGGGGAGCCTGCTTCTCCTTCTCCCTCTACTGTGCCCCCGGCTTGTGCTTTCTCTCACTCTCCAGCTCTCTACCAAATAAATAAATAAAATCTTTAAAAATAATGTACAAACCTTAGGTAAAAAATACTTTATTGCTTTAAAAAAATGCTAACCATCACTGAGCTTTCAACTAATCATAATAGCTTATCACAGATCACTATAACAAATATAATAATTATGAAAAAGTTTGAAACATGGTAAGAAATACCAAAATGTGACAAAGAGAGACAACATAAGCAAATGCTAACAGAAAAATGGCACCAATAGACGTTCGACCCAGGGTTGACACAATCTTTCCATTTGTAAAAAATGTGATATCCGCAAAGCATAATAATGCAAAGTGCAATAAAATGAGGTATGCTTGTACAATGACACATGAAAAGCACATAAAACTGTGTTCCTTTTCTCCTTCTTGTAACACAGTCAAATAAATTATACAAATTATTGCAGGCTTAATTGTAATTGTGAAATATTGGAAGGAATGTAAATGACCATAGATAGGAGAGTGGTTGGATCGACTATGGCACATCTACACAATGGAGAACTATGTAACAATACAAAAGAATGAGGAAGATCTCCATAAACCAGTACAGTTTTTGTCAACTATTGTGACTAGACTATTTGCCCATTTTAATTCATAGATTTCTTTTTTTTTTTTAAAGATTTTATTTATTTATTTCACAGATGGAGAGAGATCACAAGGAGGCAGAGAGGCAGGCAGAGAGAGAGAGGGGGAAGCAGGCTCCCCGCTGAGCAGGGAGCCCGATGCGGGCCTCGATCCCAGGACCCTGAGATCATGACCTGAGCCGAAAGCAGAGGCATTAACCCACTGAGCCACCCAGGCGCCCTAATTCATAGATTTCTTATTTCTAGAATTGTGAAAACATTGACCTTTTGTATATTTATCTTGAATGCAACTACCATATTAATACTTTCATTGATTCTTGTAGGTTTTCTGCTTGTTTGCTCTTTACTAGAGTTTTTGGGATTTCCAGGCATAAATCTTATAATCAGCCCAAACGGATCATTTTATCTTTTCTCTTCCAGCATATATGCCAGGTTGTTTTTTTTTTTTTTTCAGTTTANACCTTTTGTATATTTATCTTGAATGCAACTACCATATTAATACTTTCATTGATTCTTGTAGGTTTTCTGCTTGTTTACTCTTTACTAGAGTTTTTGGGATTTCCAGGCATAAATCTTATAATCAGCCCAAAGGGATCATTTTATCTTTTCTCTTCCAGCATATATGCCAGGTTGTTTTTTTTTTTTCAGTTTTAAAAAATCTTACTGAATTTATTAGAAGATTTAAGATAATAATAAAAATTATGTGATAGATGGCATCCCTATCTAGTTCTAAATTTTAATATTTTACCATTTAAAATAGGAAAAAGATAGAAATAATATAAAGGAAAAGATCAAGCGATTCCATTATATTACAGTTTAAAAACTCTGTTCATCAAAAGACCTCATAAAGAAAATGAAAATTGAAACTACAAACAGGAAGAAGATACTTGGTACACATATAATCCTGATAAAGATTAGGAGGATTAGAACCCAGAAAATGTAAATAACTTTTACAAATAAGTAAGAAATACTAAATAACTCATGAGAAAAATGGGGGAAGGGTGTTGGGGCAGGTTTTGACTTCAAGCGACAATAAACTGTGGAGAAGTGGCTAGGAGATATATGGGGAAAACCAGTGAAAGATAAGGGTTATTTTATTTTAGTAAGGTTTGTTTATGTAACCTCATCTTGGTGCTGGCTCTCCATCTCCACTGAAAAGAGTTAACTTTCCTCTTCCTGGCACCAGAGAAGGGGGACAGTTTCACAAAGGGAAATTTATGCCATGCTTTTAGGCAATAAAGGGGAGGGCAGAGAACTGTTCCTACATCTGTTGATTTTCCATTGCCTTTAGCTCAAAATATCTCTTGTGTCAAAGTGGCATATTTTGGGGTAGCATATCTTGAACATCTTTGAAGGCATATACAAACATGTCAGGAATTAACAGACAATGAGAAAATGAAAATAATCACAATCTCACTAGTAATCTGAGCAAGGTAAATTAAAACCATAATGTGACATAACTTTATACCCACCATATTGCCAAAAAAAAATAATAATAAGTGTTGCCAAGGATATGGAGTAATAGGCAATCTTATACACTGCTGATGGGAGTCTGAACTGGTGTGTTCACTTTGGAAATCAATTAGGCATTATCTGGAAAAGCAGCAATGGATGTGCCCTATGACTCAGCAGTTCTACTACCTGGGCATGTTCCCTGGAGAAACTCTTGCATGTGGGCACAAGAAGGCTATAAGAATGCTCATACCTGGATTGCTTATAATGCTAAAACACTGGAGACTACCCATATGTCCTAAATAGAATGAAAAATAAAGTATGATATGATAATATAATAAATACTAACATTATTGAAAGTAAACTACAGCTACATGAGTTAAAACAATCTATACATTTCATAGAATAAGTGAAAAAACAAGCTGCCAAAAAATATATATAGTATTGATTCCACTTACAGTAAGTTGAAATGCAAAAACAAAACTATATGTGTATTTGATTAACTATGAAGAAAATCAAGAGAATGAGGAAAACCAAAATCAGAATGGAAATACTTTTAGGCAAATGTGATGTGATCAGGAAGAAGCTCGCTCTGTATTTCTTAAAACTGGATATTTTTTAAAGTGGGTGGTGAGTGTGCTGGTGTTCATTTGACTGTGTTTTTTTTTTTTTTAAGATTATTTATTTATTTATTTGACACAGAGAAAGGGATCACAAGTAGGCAGAGAGGCAGGCAGAGAGAGAGGAGGAAGCAGGCTCTCTGCTAAGCAGGGAGCCCGATGCAGGCCTCAAACCCAGGACCCTAAGATCATGACCTGAGCTGAAGGCAGAGGCTTTAACCCACTGAGCCAGCCAGGTGCCCTCATTTGACTGTTGATTCGCTATAATATTGGTTCTTAAACTCAGCTGCACATTGGGATCACCAATGGGGCTTTTAAAAGACACTAATACCAGGGCGCCTGGAGGGGCTCGATTTAAGTGTCCAGTTTTTTTTTTAAGATTTTTTATTCATTTATTTTAGAGACAGAGAGAGCACTGTGTGTGGGAGGAGCAGAGGGAGACAGAATCTCAAGCAGACTCCCCACTGAGTGGGGATCCTGTTGTGGGGCTCAATCTCACAACCTTGAGATCATGACCTGAGCTAAAATCAAGAATCAGATGCTCAACTAACTGAGCCACCTAGAAGCCCCAAGCATCAGACTTCAGCTCAGGTCATGATTTCAGGGTTGTGAGATCCAGCCCTACACTTGGCATGGAGCCTGCTTAGAATTCTCTCTCCCTCTGTCCCCCACTTCTAAAATAAGTAAATAGATAGATAGATAGATAGATAGATAGATAGATAGATAGATAGATAGATAGATAGATAAAAGATACCTATACCTTGTTCCCACCTCAGAGATTCTTATTTAAGTGGTATGGGATCTGGCAAATATTACCCTAATGGAAATCTTATGTTTTTCTTAAAATGTGTCACTGAAGATAATTGGCCTCATTCCTGATTTTATTTATTTATTTATTTATTTATTTATTTATTTATTTTGAGGAGGCACCTGGGTGGCTCAGTTGGTGAAGTGTCTGCCTTTGGCTCAGGTCATGACCCCAGAGTCTTGGGATCAAGCCCCGCATCAGACTCCCTGCTCAGTGGGGAGTCTGCTTCTCCCTCTCCCTCTGCCCTTCCCCCTGCTCATGCTCTCTCTTTCTCAAATAAATAAAATCTTTAAAAAAGTTTTTTAAAAATTTATTTTGAAGCAATTTTAGATACCAAAAAGCTAAAATAGCACCGAGTGCCCATATATTCTTTATTCTATTTATTCTTATTTATTTCCCATATATATTTTCCTCTAACATTAATATCTTATATAACTATACAATCAATGATCAAATACAGGAAATTAACATTGATAAAATACTTTCAATTATATATATTTTTTTGCACAGAAAAATGTGATAGGATGATGAATAAATTACTTTTAAACATATACTACTACATTAGNTCAGCAGGGAGCCTGCTTCCTTCTCTCTCCTCTCTCTCTGCCTGCCTCTCTGCCGACTTGTGATCTCTCTCTCTGTGTCAAATGAATAAATAAAATCTTTAAAAAAAAAAATATTAAAAAAAAAAAAAAATGTGATAGGATGTNATGAATAAATTACTTTTAAACATATACTACTACATTAGAATAAAATTTTGTGGGGTAATCAAGGAGGAAAGAGAAATTACATAAAATCAAATTATTTTAACTTTTTATTTCCTATGATCTTAAAGTTATAAGTGTGAAATGTTTCTTCTGGATTAAATTATTATTACAGTTATTAGTAGTAAATAATTGATCATAAAAATAACTGTATTATGCTTTTTAAGAAATAATTATTAAACATTGTAAGAAAAAATTTTTCAGTAAATTGGAAATTGTCCCAGGTCCAGGGACACCTGGGAAACTGACCCTGATTTACCTTTTTACAACATTAATTCCAGGAATGATAAGATAAATGTGGAATGGGGTACAGACTGCTTTTTCTGCAAGAGATGTATCTGGCTGTCCAGATTATTTATTGTATAACCTAACATTGATATGATTCAGCTGCCCTAAAGAATGTTAGTAAGTTGCCCACACCCTGAGGATAAATAGGGTATAAAAAGTCAAGGAGCAGATAGTGGAATAGCTTCCCAAAACCAAGGTGGTCCACCCTGCTTTACCTTCATCCAGTACAATTGAGTACAAATGAATCCAGTACAAATGAAAGGGGAACTCTTGGAAACTGTGTCTGGGATATTATAAGACCATTTGCTAAAAGTGATGCTTGCTTGCCTGCTGAAATACCTGTCCTATTTCCTTTGAATAAGATAAATAAACTGGTATTGGAAGCACATTACATTTTCTTAATCTTTCTATTAGTCCATATCTGTATCTGAAGAGACAATTAAGATGAAGATCCCTGACTCCATATGGCAAAACTTTTTTTTAGTTTTTTATAAAGATTGTATTTATTTGTTTGAGAGAGAGAGTGAGCGAGAAAGAGAGAACACATAAGCAGGGGCAGGGGGAGAGGAAGAAGCAGGCTCCCTGGGATCATGACCTGAGCCGAAGGCAGATGCTTAACCGACTGAGCCACCCAGGCATCCCATGTGGCACCCCAGATAGCAAAACTTTTTGCGGTAAGAAAATAGAGAGGGAATGAAGAATTTTGGTTATGTCAAACTAAAATGCTTCTATACAGCAAAGCAAATAATCAACAAAATATAAAGATAACCTACAGCATGGGAGAAAATATTTACAAACCATATCTCTGATAAAGGGTAAATATTTAAAATATAAAAGAAGTCCTACAACTCGATAGTAAAAATAACCCAATTTTTAAAAATAGGCAAAGGAATTGAATAGACATTTGTCCAAAGAAGACACACAAATAGCCAAGAGATATGAAAAGGTGCACACATCACTAATCAACAGAAAATGCAAATTAAAACCACAATGAGATGTCATCTCACAACTCTTAGGATGGCTTTATTAAAAAGAAAAAAGGTAATGATGGAGAGGATATGCAGAAGTTGAAATCTTAGTGCACTGTTGGTGGGAATGTAAATTGGTGCAGCCATTACGGGAAACGGTAGGGAGGAGCCTCATAAAACTAAAAATAGAACTACCACATGACCCAGAAATCCTACTCCTGGGTATAACCAAAGGAACTGAAATCAGGATCTGAAAAGAAATATCTGCACCGCCATATTCATTGCAGCATTATTCACAATAGCAAAGACATGGAAGCAACCTAACACTCATCAAGTGATGAATGAATAAAGAAAGTGTGGTATATACATGCAATGGAATATCATTCAGCTTTTTTTTTTCATTTATTTATTTGACAGAGAGAGAGGGTTACAAGTAGGCAGAGAGGCAGGCAGAGAGAGAGGAGAGAGGAGGAAGCAGGCTCCCTGCCGAGCAGAGAGCCCAATGTGGGCCTCGATCCCAGGACTCTGGGATCATGACCTGAGCTGAAGGCAGAGGCCTTAACCCACTGAGCCACCCACGCGCCCTCATTCAGCTTTTAAAAAAGGAAGGAAATCCTGCCATTTGTGACAATATGGATGAACCTGGAAGACATTATGCTAAATGAAATAAGCCAGACACAGAAGGACAAATACTATATGATCTACTTACAAGAGGAATCTAAAATAGTCAAACTCATGGAAGCAGAGAGTAGAATGGCCATTGCCAGGGGTAGGGAGAAGGGGAACAGGGAAGTATTAAAGGATAACAAAAAGAGAGAGAGAAAAAAAAAGATTTCTGATGCCTGAAAATTGCTGACCCATCATGTTGTTACCGTTTTATAATTCCTGTCCAAGAACTGATCTGATCAATGGAGTTTTAAAAACTTTGACTTGAGTCACTAAGAACTGATGAAATGCCACCTGCTAGTGTTGACGAAGAGAAGCAGCTGAGGGGGAAAAAGCTAAAAATACCATCTCATGGTTGCTGCTTACAGCATTATTGTATGAAACCACCAACAGAGAGAAGGAAAAGGAAGAGCCAAGAACTCAAAGACCACTACTTGAAACAAAGGCTGATTCTCAGTTTCTCTAATCCCCTATTGGGGGGTGTGGAAGGATACCGTAATTATTTGCTTTGCCACCCCACTGAGGTCCCTCACTAATCAAACTATCCAAACTATCCCAATGGAGGTGTGCAATTCACTACAGAAGTCCAGCATTACAGTATAAAGAAATTGGGCTATTTTGCTAGAAAAAAAGAGTACCAGCAGCTGCTATCTTGGATTCTTAGATAAAACTATCAGGATGCCAACATTTTAATTGATGATACTGCAGAATGGAGTAGTTTGCATAGAATAAGCATTTATAATGTGGAAACATGTATCTAGAAAGTCCTGAACCTAATACTCACCAATAGCTGAGATGGTGGTCACTCCAACACAGAAGTAAAATTTTATTGGAAATATAAAACTTTCCTTAGGCTTCTCTCCTTCCCCCAGGCCCCTGAACTTTGGCCTACCCTTGGGCTTAAACAAGCATTGCAGTGTGGAACAACCTCTTTAATGGCCCTTGCAGAACCGACTGACCACAAAGAAAAACTGTCCAATCATGCCGCCTGCTCAGTGTGCCTTCTGCCAATCCCATTCCTCTACACCCTGCTCCTTATGACCTTGTTTACTACAGTGATCTGTCCTCTCTTTTGCAATATGTTCCTCCCCCATCACAATAGTCTTTTTGAAAAAAAAAAAGAAATCTCTCCTTTCCTGCCTGGATTTTGTTTTTATTTGACAACCTATAGCATAAATAATTAAGAGGGAATGGAAGGGGTTTTATAATAGTAATATTATTCAATTATTTGAACTTTTTCTCAGATACATGCTTAAAATTACATAGTTACCAATCACCAAATGCTTATTTTTAATGTAATTATGGCTGTCATCTTCTTTAGATCTTCCTTCAATTTTGTTGAAAGCAAAGAACCGAGAAACATTTGATTTGCAAAAGGTGTGTTACTCTATCATTTGAGTCATTCACTTCCTCAATAGCTGACACTGTGTTTCAAAGTGTATCCATTCTTATGCCCTAGAGCTTTCCTCTCCTCCAAGCAATACACTATATATAGCAAGTTCATGTAAGAGGAGAGTAGATGCAAAAGGGGAGCTGGAAAGGTAGGACCTGCATAAAATCTGAAAACCAACATGATGTCTTGCTTCAGATTGAACAATAACATCAATCAAGAGAGGTGGCCAGACTTCAAGATCAGATCTGGAATGGAGACAGGGGTATACCTTACCTTGCATAAAAGTGATATATAGAGTAGTAACAGCTGAGGACAAAAAGCCTTACAAGTTTCTTTTTGAAAATAGCTATAAATAGGAGCACCTAGGTGGCTCAGTCCATTAAGCAACTGACTTTTTTTTGTTGTTTTTTAAGATTTTATTTACTTATTTGAGATCAAGCACAAGTGGGAAGGAGAGGGAGAAGCAGGCTCCCCACCAAGCAGGGAGCCCAAGGTAGGGCTTGACCCCAGGACCCTGGGACACTTAACTGACTGAGCCACCCAGGTGCCCCAAGCAGCTGACTCTTGATTTCAGCTCAGGTCATGGTCTCACGGTTATGAGAACCCTGTGCCAGGCTCTGCACTGGACACAGAGCCTGCTTGAGGTTCATTCCCTCTCCCTCTCCTGCTGCCCCTCCCCTGCCCCCTGCTCATGCTCTCTTAAAAAAAAACCAAACCTATAAATAATATTACTGGGGTGAAAAAGAGAAACCTAATTAAAAATGAAGTGGAATCCCAAGACTCAGCCTTTCTTCTCTAAAATTGTTATATAATTACTCATCGTGCAAAGACCAAAGCAGTTTCAGAAATGCTTCTTAGAATATGAAGGCAACTGGGCACTGACATTGAATATTACATATTCTAGGATGTTAGCCAAAGAGTCTTCCCAGAGCAAGTGTTGAATAGCAAAGGATGAAAACTAGAAGATATTTCTGATGAAGATAATAATGGTCTTGCAAAAACAAACAAAAACTACCCAAATGAGAACAAGCTGAGGCTATTTATTCTGAGCCTGTTATATAGGAAGAAAATCACCATCACCTGTATTTGGCAGAAACTCAAAGGTGGGCAAAGGAGTAGGGAAGCTTCATAGTGGAAAAAAAGGGAAGATTTTGGGCGTGGCTTGATTGGAGGGTGTTGGTGTAGGGAAGCTATAGGTAGACTAAGTAGAAGTGGAATATCCCATGTGATCGGTTATATGATTTGGCTTTCTCTATTTGGTCCTGCATTGGAAATGGGAGGTGAGGAGGGGTAGGAGCGGCAAAAATTAGGAAAGCTGTCAGGTATTATTCAAGTTCTGGACATTTACAGGGATTATTGTGTTATTGTTTAGCTTCCTGCACTGTTTCCTAGATATGATTTGACTTCCTACAAGTCTGACTTTACAGAAAGTAAGTTGATTTCCTGGGCTGGTTACTGAAGATAATGGGTTAATTTCCTATGCTAGTTGCTACAGATTGTGGGTCAGAGTTCTGTTTTATGTGTAGTCTGGCTATTGTCTGTTTGTATATCCAGCCTCTCCATCTAAATAGTCTGGAAATTTTTGATGTGACACCAAAGGATGATAGTAAAGTCTTTCTGGTTCTTGGCACTCACATGGAGTATATTTAACAATTCAACTCTATAACTCCACAGTTGTAAAGAAGCAGAGAACATCATCTACTAATACTTATTTAATAGGGGAATTGTGACAATAATGCTGTTTGTTCATCATTTTTCTTTCAATTAACTTTGCATTTTGCCTTTACTCCCAGGACCTTCATTTGTTTGTTTAAATACAAACTATAAATGTGGTTTGCAGGATTATTTTGTGTTTTTAAAGTTTTTAAATTTTATTTTATTTTAATTCAGTTAATTAACATACAGTGTATTCGTTTCAGAGGTAGAGTTCAGTGATTCATCAGTTGCATATAATACCCAGTGCTCCTTATATCAAGTGCCCTCCTTAATGCCTGTCACCCATTTACCCCATACCCCCACCCACCTCCCCTCCAGCAATCCTCAGTTTTTTTCCTATGGTTAAGAGTCTCTTATTGTTTGTCTCCCTCTCTGATTTCAACTTTATTTTTCCCTCCCTTCCCTTTTGTTTATTAAATTCCACATATGAGTGAAATCATATAATTGTCTTTCTCTGACTGGCTTATTTCACTTAGCAAAATACCTTCTAGTTCCATCCAAATCATTGCAAATAGCAAGCTTTTTTTTTGATGGCTGAGTAGTATCCCATTATATATATATACCACATGTTCTTTATCCATTCATCTAAATGGCCATCTGGGCTCTTCCCATAGTTTGGCAATTGTGGACATTGCTGCTATAAACATTAGGGTACATGTGCCCCTTCAGATCACTGCTTTTGTATCTTTGGGGTAAATACCTAATAGTGCAATCACTGGGTCATAGGGTAGCTCTATTTTCAACTTTATGAGGAACCTCCATACTGTTTTCCGGAGTGACTGCAGCAGCTTGCATTCCCACCAACAGTGTAAGATGGTTCCCCTTTCTCCACATCCTCACCAACATCTGTTGTTTCCTAACTTGTTAATTTTAGCCATACTGACTGGTGTGAGGTGGTATCTAATTGTGGTTTTGATTTGTATTTCCCTGATGCCAAGTGATGTGGAGCATTTTTTCATGTGTCTGTTGCCCATTTGTAGGTGTTCTTTGGAGAAATGTCTGTTCATACCTTCAGCCCATTTCTTGATTGGATTATTTATTCTTTGGGTGTTGAGTTTGATAAGTTCTTTATAGATTTATCTGATAAGACATTTGCAAATATTTTCTCCCATTCTGTCCATTGCCTTTTGGTTTTGTTGACTATTTCCTTTGCTGTGCAGAAGATTTTTATCTACATGAAATCCCAATTATTCATTTTTGGTTTTGTTCCCCTTGTCCTTGGACATATCCAGCAAAAAGTTGGAGAGGCTGAGGTCACAGAGGTTGCTGCCTGTGACCTTTGCTGCCTGTGAAGACAATTGCTCCTCAATGATTTGATAGATTCCTGTCTCACATTTAGGTCTTTCATACATTTCAGTTAATTTTGTGTATGGGATAAGGAAATGGTCCAGTTTCATTCTTCTGCATGTGACTGTCCAATTTTCTGAACACCAGTTGTTGAAGAGACTGTCTTTTTTTTCATTGGATGGTCTTTCTTGCTTTGTTGAAGGTTAGTTGATCATAGAGTTGAGGGTCCATTTCTGGAATCTCTATTCTGTTCCATTGATCTATGCATCTGTTTTTGTACCAGTACCATACTGTCCTGATGATTACAGCTTTGTAATAGAGCTTGAAGTTGGGAATTGTGATACCACCAGCTTTGGTTTTCTTTCTTTTTTTTTTTTTTAAAGATTTTATTTATTTATTTCACAGAGGGAGAGATCACAAGGAGGCAGAGAGGCAGGCAGAGAGAGAGGGGGGGAAGCAGGCTCCCCGCCGAGCAGGGAGCCTGATGCGGGCCTCGATCCCAGGACCCTGAGATCACGACCTGAGCCGAAAGCAGAGGCTTTAACCCACTGAGCCACCCAGGCGCCCTGGTTTTCTTTCTTAACACTCCTTTGGCTATTTGGTGTCTTTCCTAGTTCTATACAACTTTTAGAATTATTTGTTCCAGCTCTGTGAAAAATGTCAATGGTATTTTGATAGGGATTGCATAGCTTGCATCCATGTTCTTCAGGGATATTGACCTGTAATTCTTCTTTTTAGTGGTGTCTTTGTCTGGTTTTGGGATCAAGGTAATGCTGGTGTCATAGAATGAGTAGAAATTTTCCTTCCATTTCTATTTTTTGAAACAACTTCAGAAGAATAGGTATTCATTCTTCCTTAATTGTTTGGTAATATTCCCCTGGGAAGCCATCTGGTCCTGGACTCTTTTTTGGGAGATTTTTGATTACTGCTTCAGTTTCCTTGCTGGTCATGGGTCTGTTCAGGTTTTCTATTTCTTCCTGGTTCAGTTTTGGTAGTTTATACATCTCTAGGAATGCACCCATTTCTTCCAGATTGCCTAATTTGTTGGCATATGGCTGCTGATATGTTCTTATAATGGTATTTCTTCAGTGTTAGTTTTGATCTCTCCTCTTTCATGATTTTATTAATTGGGTCCTTTCTCTTTTCTGCCGGAGTCCAGCTCCAGCAGGTCCAGGGGTCCCCGAAGGAAAGGACAGCGTCGGCGAATGCAGAATGAGAAGACGGACTCAAATGATGTTCCAGGAGTCTCCCAAAAACCTCAGGGCTTGGGGTCCTTTATTTATATCATTGTAACAGAGGATGACCAAAGACACAACCAGGATGTTTATTTACTGATCAAAGGAGACTTGGTAAATGAGCTTGGTGTACTTCCCCAAGGTCTAACTGATGAGGCCTGCTTTTTTTTTTTTATCTGTATTACGAGTCTCCTGGAGCCTGCGTAGTTTTAACAGAGCTCCCGTCATGTTCCTTTGTTTTATGACCTCACCTAGTTCTGTCTTAAGTCAATGGTTTGGTATAGATTCACTAGTCATTATGTCTTAAAGTCAAAGGCTATCTATCCTGGGGAAGGACAGTATGGGCCAGACCTTATCTGGCAATATTTCAGAACTCTTTCCAGGCATGTTTATAGAAGGAGTAAATTTGACTAATGCTTAACAAATTGACCCATTCTTTTCACTCATAGTATTCCATGTCATTTGAACTGTAAGCCGCTTTTAACTGGAAGGGGGTGATTAATACTTTACCCATTGCGATTCTCCTCTCCTTGCAGGAGGGTGGTGCCCAATGCCTTGCTGAGGGGGTTCACCTGCTTGTACCACGCAGATGGCTCACATCACTTTTCTTTTTGGTAAGTCTGGGTAGGGGGGTTATTGATCTTATCAATTCTTTCAAAGAACCAGCTCTTAGTTTTGTTGATCTGTTCTACTATTCTTTCAGTTTTCTATTTTATTGATTTCTGCTCTAGTCTTTATTAATTCTCTTCTCCTGGTTGGTTTAGGCTTTACTTGCTGATTTTTCTCCACTTCCTTTAGTTGTAAGGTTGGGTTGTGTATCTGAGACCTTTCTTGTTTCTTAAGAAAGGCTTGTATTGCTATATACTTTCCTCTTAGGACAGCTTTTGCTGCATCCCAAAGGTTTTGAACAGTTGTGTTTTCATTTTCATTTGTTTCCATGAGTTTTTTAAATTCTTCTTTAATCTCCTGGTTGACCCACTCATTCTTTAATAGGATGTTCTTTCGCCTCCATGTATTTGAGTTCTTTCCAAATGTCCTCTTGTGACTGAGTTGAAGTTTTAAAGCAGTGTGGCCTGAAAATATGCAGGGAATAAATCTAATCTTATGGTCCTGGTTGAGACATGATTTGTGACCCAGTATGTGATCTATTTTGGAGAATGTTCCATGTGCACTTAAGAAGAATGTGTATTCTGTTGCTTTAGGATGGAATGTTCTGAATATATTTGTAAAATCCATCTGGTCCAGTGTGTTATTCAAATCTTTGTTTCCCTGTTGATCTTCTGCTTAGATGATCTGTCCACTGCCATGAGTGGGGTGTTAAAGTCCCCTACTACTATTGCATTATTATCAATGTGCTTTTTAAATTTTATTATTAGTTGTTTTATATAATTGGCTTCTCTGACATTAAGGGCATACATATTTACAATTGTTAGAGCTTCTTGTTGGTTAGACCCTTTAATTATGATATAGTGTCCTTCCTCATCTTTTAGTACAATCTTTGGTTAATATCTAATTTGTTTGATATAAGGAGTGCTACCCCAGCTTTCTTTTGATGTCCGTGCTTTTTTGGTTGTTGTTGTTGTTGTTGTTGTTGTTGTTGTTTTCTTTTCCATTCCCACATTGCCACCCTTGTTATTATTGTTTTAATTTGATTTGGGGAGTGAGCATACTTTTGGTTATTGTGAGTTTGTGCAAGTGAGTATGTATATACAGTGAAGAATAGATTAGAAAATATTTCTATTGATTATCCTCCTTCCCCAGCAGAAACACACATTCACATTTGTTATGTTTTTGCCCAACAATGCAGACAATTACTGAAAAGTAAGCACCCTATGTTTCAAACGTGAAAACATTCAAGATTTAGTTATAGTTTGCTCTGTTAACTTTTGCATATGAAAAAAATTGTTTCTTTAAGGTATCTTGTTATCAGCTTTGTGTCATATATGAATAGGATATCTTTGGTCCAATTTCCTTTGATTTAGTTACCCAGGCAGACATAGAAGAATTCTGCTATTTTCTTTGTTTCAACCTACAAATTGTCCTCTTCTTTTTGTTCTTAAATAGCTTGGTCACACTTTGGTAATATATTTTCCCATGCAGGGAAGCAGTCAGCAAAAAAGAGCTCTGGCTCTTTTTTTTTTTAATGAAGAGCCAGATAGTAAATATTTAGGCATGGCGGGTCATATAGCCTCTGTCACAACTAATCAGCTCTGTCCTTGTCACATGAAAGTAGCCATATACAGAGCGCCTGAGTGGCTCAGTGGGTTAAAGCCTCTGCCTTCGGCTCAGGTCATGATCCC
>LNAC01000329.1:1800443-1834872 GCA_002007465.1 Ailurus styani | reverse complement strand
AAAAAAAAAGAAAGTAGCCATATACAATATGAAATCCGTGTAGCAGTATCCCAATAAAACTATTTATGGACATCAAATTTTTTCTTTTAATTTTCATGTGTCACGAAGTAGTATTCTTTTACTTTTTTCAAGTATTTAAAAAATACTTGACCAAATAAAGACCATTATTAGCTTATGGATTGTACAAAAATAGGTAATGGGCCAGATTTGGCTCATAGGCTGTAGTTTGCCAATCATTGATCTAGACTAAGAAAGAAACAGAGTAGAGTAAGTGCCTAGGCTTCTCTTTGTAAGGATTGTTCACTCTTCCTGAGTGATAATCGAGACCACCTGCATCAACATAGCTTAACTACTGGGAGAGAGAACTAAAATATTTACCTCAGGAAATCTTATCCAGAAAGATAGGATGATAAATCAATAACATCACTGTCCATTTGGAGAAATTTTTGTAAGCCTAATTTTATCTAGGTAAATTTTATCTAGGTAAATTTTATCTAGGTAAACAAGCAATTGTTCATCTAGGCACACAGCTTTTCTATTAGGACAATAGATCAACCACGTGGACAAAAAGCTTACTTATCAAGTAATAGTTTACTTATCATTACTCACTTCAAGATCCTCACCTCACTCTATCCACCAATTCTAAACTATTATAGCACAAATTTTGTCCAATCCCAATTAATTTCCTTTCTTGAAAGACCCATCTACACCACTTGAACTCAAGGCTCTAAAACTCTATAAATATCTTCCTCTGACTTCACTCTTCTGAAGCATTACTAAGACTATCAAGGTGGTATTCTTCCTTACTACAGATATTCTAACAAAGTTTTGTCTGATTAACAGGTTTTTCTAGTAGTATTTTGGAAGAGTTGACAGTTGATCTGAGTAACAGCTCTATCCTCAATTACGGGTTTTGTATTTCCTTTATTGTTTTTTGGATTTCAAGATAGGCTAGCTTACATGTATTTATTAAATAATTATACATCAACCTTATCTTATGTACAAACTGTTCTTACTAGCATGTCCAGAGTTCTCTCTTTTTCAGCAAGGTTGAAATTGTGAATGTCCTTTTTTAAAATCAGCTATGTTGTATATAAGTCACATGCCATACAATTCACCTATTTACACAATTCAATGGCTTTTGGAATATTACATCATTATTTTTTAATTATAGTTCATTATATATATAGCATAAAATTTGGTGTTTTAACCATTTTTAAGTATACAATTCATGGCCTCAATCACATCCAGAGCAATGTGCTTCTTATAATAATATCTATTTCCATAACTTTTTAATCCTTCAAACAAAAATTATAACCATTAAGTAATAACTCCTCATCCCCTCCCTCTAGCCACAGGTAACTTCTAATCTACATTCTATCTCTAGGACTTTACCCATTCTAGATATTTCATGTAAGTGGAATCATATAATATTTACCTTTTTGTGGGTGGCTTATTTCATTTAGCCTGTTTTCAAGGCTCATCCATGTTGTAGCATATGTCAGAACACCATTCCTTTTTTATGGTTGAATAATATCCCATTGTATATATATGCCACATTTTGTTTGTCCATTCATCTGTTGGCAGACATTTGGATTATTTCCACCTTTTAGCTAATGTGAATAATATTGCAGTGAAAATCAGCTTCCAAGTATCTGGTTAAGTCTCTACTTTCAGTTCCTTGGGGAATAGTTTTATTAGTGGAATTGTTGAGTCATATGGTAATCCTGTGCTTACCTTTAACAGGAACTACCAGGCTGTTTTTGTACTGGCTACACTATTTTAAATGCCCATCAGCAATGTATAGCAATTTCTCCACATTTTCACCAACACTTGTTATTTTCAGGGTTTAAAAAAAAAATCACAGCCATCCTAGTAAGTGTGAAGTGGTGAGTATCATTTTGAATCTAAAAATAAAGTTTTAAACTCAGCTTTAGCACTAACTGGTACAATTAATGAATATGATTTTCTACCTTCACACTGGATTGGTCATTCAGCTAGGTACAGAATTTTTTTTTTTTAATTTATTTGACAGGGAGCGAGTGAGAGAGACAGTGAGAGAGGAAATACAAGCAGGAGAAATGGGAGAGGGAGAAGCAGGCTTCCCGCCAAGCAGGGAGTCCAATGCAGGGCTCAATCCCAGAACCCTGGGATCATGACCTGACCCGAAGGCAGATGCTTAACGACTGAGCCACCCAGGTATAGATTTTTATGTTAGAAATGAAATTCCCTCAGAATTTTGAAGACATTGCCAGGATACTTCAAAAATATCTTTTCACACTTTTTTCCTCACTACCATCATCTTGGGTCCAAGAAAAGGAAATGGAAGGACATGGATACAAAGAAATCATTCAACAATATAAGATTATCCTATCTCTATTCTGAATCATTTTAGCATATATTCTTGACAGGATATATTTTTAAAAAATTTTAATAGTCTCTTCACATGGTACAAAATGCAAAAATTACATTGATATCTATACACAAGATATTACATACATATTCTTTCTTTACTCCCTTTTTTATACACATGGTAATATTAAATATAATTCCTAATATCTAATATAATAGGCTCTTTAAAATAAATTGTGAGGGATGTGGAGCTTTCCTATCACCTCATTTAGCTCAAGATGATTGTCCCGTACATCTATCATTGTGCTTTTTGCCAAAATATTGATTGAACACTTTAAGTTGGTCGCCCACAGTATTTTGATATTGAGGAAATTAGCAGGACTTAATTTGGGAGTCTTCACAATTAAAACAGATGGAAAGAATGAGATTTCTTTTAAGGCAAGTGCAGTGGAATGTTCAAAACCAGAACTTTGAAGGGGGCAACTTAAGAGACGTTAAAAGAAAATTTTCCATAATCTGTAGCACTCCTACATGTTTAGCTCATGTGCCCCAGGACTATCTGTCCTGGAATGCTTGTATAGGCAGACAGCCCTGGAAAGATAGAGATAGAGACCCCCCGGGAGAAAATGAATTTGCATTCCCAGATAAGAAAAGATCAAAATGGTGACTCCCTCTGTGAAATTTGCAGATAACTTCCCCCAGGAACTTTTACTTACATTCCAGGATAATAAAAATAATGTCTTTTTCTAGAAGGTAGGATAAGGTAGATTTGCCCGCAGGACTATAAAGATCAGAGTCTCTGAAACTTGGACTTCACCTTCTTTTTTGAACCCCAAAAGCATGTGTAGGTACCATCTGGCCCTCTCTGCATTGGTCTTTGAGGACTAGGTCTCAGGAAACCAGAGCTATCTGTGCTGTTGCTTTGGTTGCTGCCTCCACTGTGAATACATAGTTTTTGTCTCTGACACAGAGGTTTCCTGTTTTCTGCCAATGTGTATAAAAAACCCTATGGCATCATAATGTGTTAGCTTGCAAGCAGCTTAAAATCTCATACCTTTCATAGTTTCTGACTTAGCAAGAAGAGATTAGGGAAAGTAGATCAGAAAAGAGTGAATATATGAGCATCATTTACATAAGTGGGGTGTTGGTCCCCACCTAGAGTGACAGGGCAACTCTCTCAATTTAAAAATAGTAAGATTCAAGGTTATTGGTGCTGCTCACTAATATATGATTTTCCCCTTCTTTCTGACACATAGGATTAAATTGAGATTTTTTTTTTTTAAGATTTTATTTATTTGACAGAGAGAGAGATCACNGTTATTGGTGCTGCTCACTAATATATGATTTTCCCCTTCTTTCTGACACATAGGATTAAATTAGATTTTTTTTTTTAAGATTTTATTTATTTGACAGAGAGAGAGATCACAAGTAGGCAGATAGGCAAGCAGAGAGAGAGGAGGAAGCAGGCTCCCTGCTGAGCAGAGAGCCCGATGCGGGGCTCGATCCCAGGACCCTGAGATCATGACCTGAGCCGAAGGCAGAGGCTTAACCAACTGAGCCACCCAGGCGCCTCTAAACTGAATTTAGATTGGACCGAGTTAATAGTTCTGGCCAATGAGGTATGAACAAAAGTGACACATGTCCTTTTTTTGCAGATGTGGAAAAGCCAATCCTAAAATTTATGTGGAATTGCAAGGGGCTGTGAAGAGTTAAAATAGTATTCAAAAAGAACAAAGTTGGGGACTCATGTTTCTGCATTTAAAAACTTACTACACAAAGCTACAGTAATCAAAAGGGTGTGATGCTGTCATAAAGACAGACATATTGACCAATTGAATAGACTTGAGATTCCAGAAATAACCCATACACTTATGGCCATTGATTTTCAACAAGGGTGCCAAAGCCATTTAATGGGGAAAGGACTGTATCTTCAATAAATGATGCTGGGATAACAGGATATCCACTTTCAAAATAATGAAGTTGTACCCCTACTTCCTACCACATTGGAAACTTAATTTAAAATAGATTAATGACAGGGGCCCCTGGGTGGCTCAGTCAGTTGAGGATCTGATTCTTTATTTTGGCTCAGGTCATGATCTCAGGGTCATGAGATTGGCCCTGTGTCAGGTTCTACACTCAGCAGAGAGTCTGCTTGAGAGTCTCTCTCTCCCTAATCCTCTGCCCCTCCCTCTGCTCATGTGCTCTCTCTCTTTCTCTAAAATAAATAAATAAAATCTTTTTTAAAAAATGGATCAATGACCTAAATATAAGATCTCAAACTATAAAATTTAGAATAAAACAGGGATAAATCTTCATGACCTCAAATTTGTCAAGGAATTCTAAGATATGACACAAAGAGTACAAATAACAAAAGAAAAAAATAGATTGGATTTCATCAAAAGTAAAAAGCTTGTATGCAGCAAAGGACATTATCAAGAAAGTGAAAAGACTAACCACAGAATGGGAAAAAAATTTGCAAATCATAAAGGTCTTAATCCCAGAATACATAACTAACTTTTACAACTCAACTACAAGAAGACAAACAATCCAATTTAAAAATGGGCAAAGGAATCACATAGACATTTCTCCTAAGAAGATATACTCAACATCATTAGTCATTAGGGGAATGCAAATCAAAATTACAAAGCCATACCATACCATACCCACTAGAATGCCTATAATTAGAAGGAAGGAAGGAAGGAAGGAAGGAAGGAAGGAAGGAAGGAAGAAAAAAGACAAATAACAAGTGTTAGTGAAGATGTGGAGAAATTTCAACACTCATATACTGTTAGTGAGAATGTAAAATAGTTCAGCCATGTGGAAAACAGTTTAGTTCCTAAAATAGTTGAACATAGGATTATCATTTGATTCAGAAATTCCTCTCCTACATATATACTCAACAGAATTAAAGACAGAGATGCAAACAAATACTTGGGCATTAATGTTTATAGCAGCACTACTTACAATAGCCAAAACATCCATCAACAGACGAATGGATGAAAAAAAATTGTGGTATACACATACAATGGGATATTACTCAGCCACAAGAAGAAATGAATTACTATTACATGCTACAATCTGAATGAATCTTGAAAACATCATTCTAAATTTAAGGAGCCAGACACAAAATGTTACTTATTGCATGATTCCATTTCTGTGATATATCCAGAATAGATAAATCCAGAAACAGAAAACAGATTGGTGGGTTGCCAGAGACTAGAATGTAGGAGGAATGCAGAGTAACTGCTTAATTGGTACAGGGTTTTATTTTGGGGTGATGAAAATATTTTGGAACTAGATAGAGTTTGTGGTTATACAACATTGTGAATGTGTTAAATGTCACTGAATTATTCACTTTAAAATGGTTAATTTTATTTATGTGAATTTCACCTCAATTTTGAAAAAATTTATTATTTATTATTTATTACTGAAAAAAGTGACATATGTCATAGCCAGGATAAGCATTTAAGGGCCCAATGTGAGAAACTAAGGAGCTTTCCTCCCTAACATGGCAAATGTCAATGTTCAAGATGGCAAGTACTTTGTCAGCCTGAGTGACTGAATGACTAGTGTCTAAGATGAACAAAATCTCTTGAAGAACCCTGGGGGACATGTAATTAGCAAAAACTTGGTTGTTTTAAACTATTGCAATTTTGGGATTATTTTTTCTGCAACATAATCTAGTCTATCATAACTGATAAATTGCTACTAAGAAGTACTGTTATACTGTGGGGTTTATATAACAACGAGGCTGATCTGAAAGGATTCCTTAGGAAAATTATATTTGAGCTGAGTTAAAGAGCCCATGAAAAAGACAAGAAGAAACACTTCAAGAAGAGAGAACATTATGTGCCAAGGCCCTGAAGTAGATGAAAATATGGCACATTCATAAATGTGGCTCATATTTTGAAAGCAAAGAGAAGAATGGTAGGCAGTGAACATAATTAGGTAGAAAGGGAGAGATAAAAGAGGGTCTTACAGGCCTTGTTAAAGATTTTGGGTTTTATTATAAGAACAATAGTAAGTCTGAATGGTGTTAATGAAAATGACAATAACACCTAATATTTCTTGAGTACTTATTATGTTCCATTTACCATTCTGACAACATTTTTTTCCATTCTGACAATTTTGCAAGTATTATCATTCGATCCTCTGCAAAAGATCTATGAGCTAAGTATCATGAGTATCTCCTACTTTACAGATTAAGATATCGAAACACAGAGAAGTTAATGGTTTTTTGCTTATTTCCATGAACATTTGTAAGTAGTAGAGCCACAATTTAAAACTAGGAAATCTAGTCTCTGGTTCATAACAAGATATTCTATGCTTACATTATATTTCACTGCCTTAGACCTGAAATCACCCATTTTTTCAATTAAAAGCCAATGATTCCTTTTGTGGGGAATAGTATTTAGAAACTATTTGGGCACCCAGTGTGCTCAATACTACTGGAGTGTCATTGCTTCTGGGCCACTCTAGTGAACAAAATTAGGAAGTGATACAGTTTTATTTTTATTTTTTTTAAAGATTTTATTTATTTGACAGAGAGAGATTACAAGTAGGCAGAGAGGCAGGCAGAGAGAGGAGGAAGCAGGCTCCCTGCTGAGCAGAGAGCCCGATGCGGGGCTCGATCCCAGGACCCTGAGATCATGACCTGAGCCGAAGGCAGAGGCTTTAACCCACTGAGCCACCCAGGTGCCCCAAATTTAACATTACTGTTTTTTCTCATTTTATTTTAGTATCTTATTTCTTATCCTTCTGTATCTTATTTGTCTTACACTTTACTCTTGATATACTTTCTTATTTGTTTTATCCTACAATATATGTAAAATAGTTATGTATAGTTTTTAAAAGCCAATGTCATGAAAAAGAAAGAAAGAAAGAAGGTGGGACAAATGTTGTAAATTAAAAATGACCCAAAAGGCCAGACAACCAAATATAATGCATGAACCTTGATTGGACTCTGGGTAGAAGAAAAAAACTAACAAACAAACAAAAACTAGCAATAAAAGGCCATGTTGACACTTGGGGGAATTTGAATACGGACTAGATATCAGATGGTATCATAGAATTATAGGCATACATCATGAAGGGCAAGAAGTCCTATGTTGGGTAAATGTGTATGAGGAAGAAAGAAACAATTAGAAGATCCACATTAACGAGCACAATAAAACAAAGGAATTCCAGAAGGAAAAAAAGTCAGAAACAACCAAGCAAGCTGACATGCATCTTCCATCTCTCAGAGAAAAGAAGCATCAAGGGCAAGGAAATGGAGCCCATGCATAGATGTCTTCTATTGTCCCAGAAGACCCAACTGAGCCCAGATCTTGATTTGTGATGCCTTTCTAGGTTGACTATAGCTTGAGTGTCAACAACAGGGACCCACTGGAATTCTTCTCAAAAGTGTTTATTTCGGGCGCCTGGGTGGCTCAGTGGGTTAAAGCCTCTGCCTTCGGCTCAGGTCATGATCTCAGGGTCCTGGGATCGAGGCCCGCATCGGGCTCCCTGCTCAGCGGGGAGCCTGCTTCCCCCTCTCTCTCTCTCTGCCTGCCTCTCTGCCTCCTGTGATCTCTCTCCCTCTGTGAAATAAATAAATAAAATCTTTAAAAAAAAAAAAAAGTGTTTATTTCATCACATTCGCTATTTCCTGGTTCAGAGTATTTCCCAACACAGCACAGCATCTCCTCTTCAGTGGTCTTCAAATTGGGGTATGTTCTCTTGGAGGAACTTAAAGAATTCTATGATGTGCATGAGCATGAAAAACTTTAAAAGAACCAATTTCTGTCTCTCAGCTTCTATTTGTTCTCTCATGGAACCGACCTGCCTGGGGATATGTCTGGGGTCTGCTAGGATTCTAATTACCCTTCTCCCAACATACAAAATAAGGGATGCCTCTGACCCAACCCAAAATGTGTATAGTGTATGGAATGTGGAGGTGGGAAGCTGTAAAAATGCTCTCTGAAGCATGAAATAAAGGGACTATTCATCACATTCAGCTTTATTTCCTCCAGACACCCAAATGACCAACTCGTGCCTTGATCAATTAGCTATTTATCTATTACTACATAGAAATTACCTCAAAAATTTAGTAGGTTAAAACAATAAACACAAGCTCCCCTGGGTCCTTAAACTCATGGTGGGACAGACTTTCTCACCAGTGTGAACCATCAAGATATCGACAAGGAATCTTGGCTTCGGGAGAGGCTAAAGCAGAAGTTCCCAGCAGGGTTTCTTCCCTCTGGTCACATAATCAAGTCAGGTGATCTAACTGGTTAGGCTGGTTGAAAGCCATCAGTAAAGAAAGTGACCTTGGGGTTTGCCAGGGGAGATTCAGATTTTAAACAGCACATCATAAATTCCACCCCCCTTATGTTAACAAAGAGTCAAAATCCAAACATCCAGGCTTCCCCAAAGCTATAAATCAACCTACTGTCTCTCCACACTTTCCCAGTAAATGGCCTTTCCTTTAAGATCTCTTCAGACAAATTCAACAAACAGGGGTTTAATGCACATTGGGAAAACATCTACACACAAGTGACTCAGGCTGATTTGGAAATTCCTCATTCAAGGCACATTTTAAATGATCTTAGAGCCTATTTGATGCATACTCTGTAAGTCTTTGTTGAGAAAAAGAAGTAGGAAGAAAAAGGAAGAGAAATAAAAAAGCAAAACTTGTGGGCCCATTTCCCTTTCTGCTCCTACTCTTTTGCTCTCCTAAGCATTTTCACTTCCTCATTTATACTGTAGTTTCCCCTCTTAGCTGTTTAAACTTCCCTTCCCTAAAAGGGCCAGTGTGATCTTGCTATCTAGTCCACACTTAAACTCGTGATACCTATAATTTCTGTTTCCCCCTTCTGATACTGATTATATGCTCTTTTCTCTTATTCCTACATGCCTATGGGCTGGGGTCCCACTAGGTCATCTTTCAGCTCATTCCAAGATAGACATTAGACTTCCTGCTGTAGAAGACACTATAGACTTGATGTGTCCTCCCAAATAAAAACAAATACCCTATGTACACCTGAAACTAATACAATGCTATATGTTAACTAGCTGGAATTAAAAACTTCTCCATTCTTTGGGCATATTGAATTTTAGTGTGTGAATCTTATTAATAAAGATTCCAGAATGATAAAAATGCTCTTTAAGAGACCACCCATGAGGTAAGCCAACACATCAGGTCTAGTCACTCAGTCCTCACATCTCCAAGGCAGCCTTGAACTATGGTTGACCCTTGGCCAGCCTATAGCACAATGTGGTACTGTAAAGAGTGTTCTTTACATGACTAATCGCTGATTTTATTGTGTACATCCAGAGCAATGCACGGTGCCATACCAGCTTGTCAATTTGCTTTGCACAAGATCCAGATTGATGACGTACTCCTGGTTTCATTGTTGAGGTCCTGAGTTTTGGTTGCTACCACTGGTAGCACAGAAGGATATGCCTATGACTGGTCCTCCATAAAAGCCTCATACTCTGAATCCTGAATGAGCTTCTCTGAGCAAAGACATTCCACCTATGTCCCTGTAGTTTGCTTCTAGAGATAAAACATATCCTGTTTTAGGAAGGAATTGTAATATTTGTTAGACGTCTCTAAGTACCACCTAATGCATGTCATTTTCCTATTGCTTTTGTTCTGTAGCCTATGTTGTACTAAACTTTAGCTGTGATTTTAACTTGCTATTGAGTCTTGTAAAAATCACTCAACTTGGGGTGATCTTGGAACCCCCAAAACACCATCTATTCCAGTCCATGTGTGTGTTGTCTTTGAAAGGTCTCTGCTAACTAATCATTCCATTGATGTTTAAATATGTCCAGTAATGGTGAATTCACCATGTCCTGGGGGTACATAAACTTAGAAATCATTTGACTTTAACAATTATATAATGCAATATTCCCAACTAAAAACTGAATAGAAAAGTTGAGTGATAAGAAACTATTCTGTCAGGGGCACCTGGGTGGCTCAGATGGTTAAGTGTCTGCCTTTAGCTCAGGTCATGATCTCCAGGTCCTGGGATCAAGCCCCTCATTGGGCTCCCTGCTCAGTGGGGAGTCTGCTTCTCCCCCTGCTTATGCTCCGTCTCTTTCTTTAAAATGAATAAATAAAATCTTTTAAAAATTTTTTAAAAAGGAAGTATTCTGTCAGAGCACTAACCTTTTTCAGAATTTAGGAGAGCCTCAAGATGGTAATTATTGATTTTTTCACTAAAGATTATATCAGGAATTATGAAAGAAAAAAATCCACCTGATATAGCAATCATAAAAAGACAAATATTAACAAGTTTTGGGGAGGATGTGAAAAAATAGGAACCCTCATACAATGCTGGAAGAAAGAGTTTAGAAGTTCCCCAAAATGTCAAACATGGAGCTATCTTATGACCCAGCAAATTACTCTTAGCTATATACCCAAGAGAAATGAAAACATGTTCAGACAAAAACCTATACATGTTCAGAGCTATTCATCATAGCCAAAAAGTAGAAACAAATATCCACCAACTGATAAATGGATAAATTTAATATGGTATAGCTATACAATGGAAAATTATTCAGCGATAAAAGGAAATAAAGTACTGATGCATGTTATGACATGGATGAACCTTGAAAGCATGCTAAGTGAAAGAAGCTAGTAACAAAGGGCTGCTTTCTTCATATATGAAATATATGAAATGTCTGAAATAGGTAAGCCCATGTAGAAAGAAAGCAGTTTGGTGGTTGCCTAGAGTTTATGATTTGAGTAGAAATGGGAGTGATGGGCGATGAAATGTTCTAAAATTAATTTTAGTGATGTTTTCACAATTTTATGAATACACCAAAACCACTGAATTATATACTTTAAATGGGTAAGTTCTATGGCAATTATTGGAACCTTCAATTTATTATTTCTAAACTAACAAAACATGCTATTATTAACTGCACTATGTATTATGAAGAGTTTATAAGCATATATTACTTTCATAATAAAATATTTTTAAATTATATGCTGCTAGAACCTCTTGCTAGTTGTTAATTTTAGACTCATAGACAGTTTGTTAAAATAGAAAATCTAGCTAAGTTAGAGGCTTTTTCCCCCATTGTGCATGAAAGAAAAGAGGAACAAATGATCTTCTCATTTGCAGAGCAACCTTATAAGAATTTATACTATTTATACACGCAGAGATGTCAATTGCAACATTACAAATGGGGTAGCAAATTATCAAGTAAAGCACCAAGTCAGAATTATAAACTTCAAGGAAGAAGGGAGCTAAACCCTTGGAGTTAGCATAGTTACTTGTCTTCTGAACACATTAAGACAAGATCTATCTGACTTTCAGTCTTGTTTAACATGCATATCAGAATTTATCACGTGCATCTGCCTCCTGGTTTGAGGTCTGCATTATGAGTGGTCACACTGGAGGAATGTGCCTACATGACCAGATTCCTGTAAGAATTCTAGGCCCTGAAACCTAAGTGAGCTTACCTGGGCAGACATATCTTATACACATTCCTGTAATTTGCTACTAGAGTGAAAGAACTGCAGTGTGACCAACACGTAGGTAAGACCTAGAAGTCTGTGCCTAATCTCTGTGGTCTTCGCCTAGGCATATCTTTTTTTCTGCTGATCCTATTTTGTATCTTGTGCTGTATAAACTTAAGCCATGATTATAACCTGTTATTTAGTTAAATAAGTCCTCCTAGCAAATCTTCCAACTAATATGTTCTTGGGACTCTCCAAGTACATGAATTTCTCTGAAGGTTATTTTTAAGGACATATTAAGCAACTAAATGTCTACATTTTAATAGCTTGACATGGTTTTTTTTTGTTTGTTTGTTTTGTTTTTTTGTTTTTTTGTTTTAAAGAAATTATACTTCCAGGATACCTAGGTGGTGCAGTCAGTTAAGCATCCAACTCTTGGTTTTGGCTCAGGTTCTGATCTCAGGGTCATGAGCTCAAGCCCTACAACTGTACTCAGAGCACTGTCTACTTTGGAGTCTCTCTCCCTCTGCCCCTCTGCATTCTCTCCCACTCTCTCCCTTTCTCTCTGTCTCTAAAATAAACAAATAAATCCTTAAAAAATTATACTTCCAAGGAAGATATTTGCAAATGGTATATTTGATAATATCCAAAAAATTGCTAGTTGTTAATTTTAACTATGTAAGACTCACACATTGTTAAAATAAGAAATCTAGCAAAATCACAGGCTCCCCCCCCCCCACTTCATGCATGAAAAAGGAGAGGAACAAGGAAGGAGCTCACACAGCACATCTGCTTATTTCTTGAAGTATCTGGAGTCATGGTACCAACCCTTAGCCAAACTCTGGGACCAAACTTACAAAATTCAACACCAACAAACAAACAAACAAACAAAAACCCCCACAAATAATATGATTAAAAATGGGCAGAGGACCTGAATAGACATTTCTCCAAAAAAGACATATAGATGGCCAACAGTTACTTGGAAAAATGCTCAACATCACTCATCATCAGGAAAATGCAAATCAAAACCACCAGGAGATATCACATTACCACCTGTCAGAATGGCTAAAATAAAAAACACAAGAAACAATAATGGTTGGTGAGGATGTGGAAGAAAAGGAACCTGTACACTGTTGGTGGGGATGTAAATTGGTGTAGTAACTGTGGAAAACAATATGGAGATTCCTCAAAACATCAAAAATAGGAATACTATATGATTAGTAATACCACTAATGGGTATTTATCCATTAAAAATGAAACCACTAATTTGAAAAGACATATGCACTCTCATGTTTATTGCAGAATTATTTACAATAGCCAAGAAATGGAAGCATCCATAAATGAATGGATAAAAAAGATATGGTATATATCTACAATGGAATATTACTCAGCCATCAAAAACGATGAGATCTTGCCACCCGTGACAATATGGATAGACCTAGAGAGTATTATGCTTAATGAAATATAGCAGAGGAAGACAAACACCATGTGATTTCACTCACATGATTCTACTTTATATGGAATCTAAAAAACAAATCAAATGAACAAACAAAAAGAAGAAATAGATCCATAAATACAGAAAACAAGCTGATGGTTTCCAAAGGGAAGTGGGGTGGATAAAGGAGAGTGGGAGGTTTCCAGTTATGGATTGAATAAGCCACAGGGATAAAAGGTATAGGTACAGTATAGGGAATACAGTCAATGGTATTATAATAGCATTGTATGGTGACAGATGGTAGCTACACTCTGGTGAGCACAGCTTAATGTACAAACTCGAGTCACTATGTTGTACACCTGAGACTAATGTAATATTTTATGTCAACTATACTTAAAAAAATAGTTTCAGTAAACAGAAAAAAAATTATACTTCCAAGGACAAATTTATAATAACAAGAAATAGAACATGCTGAAAATAGTTATGAAGTTACACCATCCCAGAAAGAAAAAAAATCAATATTTTTGTGACTATCCACCATTTAACATTTAAAATCAAATATTTCAAACAAATTTTATGTCACAGAAAGCTCTTCCTCTGTACTATGGGAATAGAAACATCATTTATCTCTTTCTGAGTTATCTTTTGTTAATTAGAAAGGCTTGCATTGATAAACCCAAGCTCTGGATTTTCAATAGTTAGCATTATAAGCTAAAAACAGACCTATGAGGACCAATTCTACTGGCATAAATACAGTTAAGAATGAATAAGATCTTATAATAACAATTTAAAAAGGAGCACATAGCATTACTTTTCCACACTGTTTGGTCACATATTTATAAATGTGACAATAAAGGAAGTATCACTAGAATGTCCTCTCTACAAATTTATGGCAATATGAATAAATATACCCTAAATGCTGCTTTATTCTTTTTCACACAATTGTATATTTACATATGCTTTTCTGTCAGGTCAGAATATCAAATTTTACTTTGATATGATAAGAGATAATGGATCATTAGGTTAAAAGATAATAGATTTGGGTTACAGCCAGGGAATATAAACGTAAGTTGACTTGTGTATAGTTATAACAGGACAAAAATTTGAGGCTGTTATCCAGAATGCATAGAGTTATCTAAATTCTCTCTGAAATAGAAATTATTTACTTTTCAAAAAAAGTCCTTCTTTCCTGTTTAAACACAAATAAACAATAATGAATTAAAATAAGTGGCAGATAAGTAAAATAAGAAAATTCCTATGTTGTTTTCTTTAGCTTTACGTGGAAAAATAAATCTTTCTGACAATAATCTCTTTTGTAAATACATCAGATATATATCTAAAACCTAATCACATAGAACAAAGTAGCAACTCCCTGAGTTCATAAAAATAAAACAAAACAAAAACTTATGAGACAGTCCTCTATTATGAACCAGAAAATTGTTTCCTAGATCAGGAACAAGAAAGGTTGTTTCTCTTCAAGTTCAATTTCTTGCTTTTTACTGTCTACAGGAATTCTTCTGATCTATCTATCTATCCATTTGTTTGTCCATATTCCAGCTTTACTGACATATAATTGACATGGGTTCTTACTATTTATATTGAAGTCATGTATTTTGTTACCAGGTCAACTAGCCTACTCCTGAAGTGCTGTTCCTGGGATGAAAGTTGTTTTCGTTTTTTTTTTTCTCCAACAGTCAGAGGAGAGTGGGAGTATATCTCAGTCAGTATATCTCTAATGACCTTGGTCTTCCAAGTAGGATACAGAACCCAGAGGAGATCTTTTTAAATGACAAACTTGATTACTATAAAAAATTATACAGCTTAAGTCAAGAATCTATTAACAAAGTCAAAAGGCAAATGAGAAATACCTATGATATAAGAATACCTGGAAACACGCAAGATCCATTAAGGTGATTGGGATGTAGTATCGTTGAGAAAGGACTAGAATGTAATTGTACCCAAAATTGCTAAAATATCAATTTTACACTGTCCAAAGAAATTTTGCAGTAAAAGCAAATGTTAGAGGAGATAATTAAATGATAGCAGGAGAGCAAGGTTTGGGTACTGATTACCTAATTACTACTGTAAGTCCAGAGAAATTGACTATGGTGGACACATTTACTCTGTGCCTGAAGGATAAGGTTGGTTTACTTCACTCATTATAATTTGGATCAATAATTTCATAGTTTGGATAAATGATATAATTCCTGTTGCTCTAACTCCATTCTCCCCTAAGTAAACTGATTGTTAAATGCTTCCCAATCACCAAAACAGAGGACATGAAAAAATATATAATTTCCACTATAAATTTTTCTGATAGATGTCCTGGCCTATAAACACTTTCTTCTGAGTTTAGTTATCAGGGTATTCATGGAGTATGATCAGTTCTGGATTTATTAACAATTTTAAATTTTCACATCTGTGAGCTGAGAACCAGACTGTACACTGATGACTCTAATTAACAGTTTAACTTCATGAACCCTTACCCAAGAAGCAATTGATCTCAGACATACCTGTTTCAGGTAGCCTTTGGTGCATTACAAACCACCCCCAAAATCAGTAACATAAAACCTAAAATGTATTGTTTATAATTTCTGTGGATTGCAGACTGTCAGCTGGGTGGTTTTTCTGCTGATCTTTCCTAGAATCACTCATGTGGCTACAGTAATTTCTCCAAGCCTCCAGTGAGACTCTCCAAGTTTCATTCGCATACCTGGCACTTGTGCTGGCTGTCAACTAGCATTCCTCAGTTTATGGCCTCTTCCTCCAATAGCCCAGACAGAGCTTATTTACACAGTAGTCTCAGGGAACCATTCTAAAAGAGTAAGAGCAAAAGCACAAGACCTTTGGAGGCTGAAATTCAAAAATCTATAATACTGATTCTACATTTTATTGAACAAAGTAAGTCATTAGACCAGTCCTAGATTCAAGAGGTAGGCATGATAGTTAATTTTATGTGTCCACTTGCCTGGGATAAGGGATGCCCAGACAGCTGGTAAAATATTATTTCTGAGTGTGTCTGTGAGGATGTCTCTGGGAGAGTTTAGCATTTGAATCAGTAGACTGAATAAAGAAGATCATCCTCACCATTGTGAGTGGGCATATTCCAGTTCTTCAAGGGCCTGAGTAGAACAAAAAAGAGGGACAAGTTCATTCTACCTGCTTGAGCTGAGACATCCATCTTCTCCTGCCCTCAGACATTCCTGGTTCTCAGGTGTTCAGACTCAGACCAGGTCTCATACCATTGGTCCCCTGATTCTCAGAAATTCAGAGCTGGACTAACTTATACCCCTGGTTTTCTTAGTGCTTTAGCTTAGATGGCAGACCATGGGACTTCTTGGCCTCTGTAGTCTCATGAGCCAATTCCTCTTATCTATATATCTAGAGCTATTTCCATATATGTCCTATTGGTTCTGTTTTTCTGGAGATCCCTGACTTATACAGTGGGGAAACAGTTTCCGCCTCTTTTCAGGAGAAGTTACAAATGAATCTGTAGCTATGTTATCCTCCACTATTTCTAACTTAAATTCATCAGCTGTCCCAATAATGTCCTTTATAGAAAAAGAAAAGATTCTGTAGTCTAGGGCCCAATTTGGGATCACATATTGCATTTAGTTGTCATATCTCTTTAGTCTCCTTTCATCTGGAACAGTTCCTTAGCTTTTCTTTGTATTTCAAATGACACTGACATTTTGAATTTTCTCTTTTGAACTATTTGACCTTTTGAATTTTGTAGAGCATCCCTCAATTTGTCTGCTATTTCCTTGTAATTAGGTTCAGATCATGTGTTTTTGCCATCAACATTGTATAAGAGACGTTATGACCTTTTTGTTACATTACATCGGGAGGAAATAATATCATTTTACCCCTTTATTGGTGATGTTAACCTTGA
Organism: Ailurus styani; assembly: GCA_002007465.1. Classification (NCBI taxonomy): domain Eukaryota; kingdom Metazoa; phylum Chordata; class Mammalia; order Carnivora; family Ailuridae; genus Ailurus; species Ailurus styani. The sequence goes on along the minus strand of LNAC01000329.1, from coordinate 1,817,739 downwards.
CTGGTGTTTCCACTGTAAAGTTACTGTTTTTCTTTTGGAATTAATCAGTAATTTGTGTAATGATATACTGTCCCTTATTAAACATTACACTTTTATTTATTAAACTTTTTGAACTTTTACTTATTAAAACTTTTACTTATTAAACTTTTACTTATTAAACTTTTACTGACTAGTTTTAGTACCAATTATTTCTAAATAAAATTTATAGAAGTAAAAATTTTTAAATTTAGTTTCAAATTTTGGTTTGCTACATTTCAGCTGTTTGATCGTAGGGCACTCATGATGGCTCTGAGCCTTAGTTTTATCATCTGTAAATTGCAAACAATACCAATTATTTTATAAAGTTGTGAAGATTAAAATAAGATAATATATGTAAAGTATTTAGCAGAGTGATTACCACTTATTTATTTTAACTAGTTTTTACTGGGGTTCTCTAATTTTTATTAGTGTTCTAAGAAGACAAAAGTAAAACAGTATCTTTGCCTTAATAGAAATTATAGTCTAGTCTACAGCAGATGTCAGCAAACTTCTTCTATAAAGGACCAGAATGTAAATATTTTAGAAGCCATACAAGCAATACTAAATGAATGGGTGTTGCTGTGTTTCAATAAGCTTTACTTACAGAATATGTTTGGGACTAGACTTGGCCCATGGGCCATTACTTGCTGATCTCTCGTTGTTGTTGTTGTTTTTAAGATTTTATTTATTTATTTGTCAGAGAGAAAGAGCTGAAATGTAGCAAACCAAAATTTGAAACTAAATTTAAAATTTTTTACTTCTATAAATTTTATTTAGAAATAATTGGTACTAAAACTAGTCAGTAAAAGTTTAATAAGTAAAAGTTTAATAAGTAAAAGTTTTAATAAGTAAAAGTTCAAAAAGTTTAATAAAAGTGTAATGTTTAATAAGGGACAGTATATCATTACACAAATTACTGATTAATTCCAAAAGAGAAAGCAGGGGGAGTGGCAGGCAGAGAGAGAAGCAGGCTCCCGGCTGAGCAAGGAGCCCCATCCCAGGATGCTGAGATCATGACATGACCTGAGCCGAAGGCAGACACTTAACTGACTGAGCTACCCAGGCGCCCTGTGGGCTTCTCTTCTATAGGAAACAGAGCAACAAATAAATATAATTGCAAATTTCCATAAGTGCTATGAAGGAAAAATACAGGTATTAGGAGATTATATAGCACTGACCTCATCTTGTCTAGAGTATCAAGGATAATAAAGCTGAGGAAATAACATGTACACTAAGACCTGAAAAATAGGTAACTGGTAACTAAATATACGGTGGCCGGGAGCTTTGCAGGCAAAGCAAATAGGATATGCTAAGGTACTCAGGGAGAAAGTTGCACTGCATTTTTTAAGACCTCAAATAAAGCCAATGCGACCAGAGGGCAAAAACATAAGAAGAGTGATGTGAAAGTCTTTTCACTAATGCTTATTAATTTCTTACTACACGCCAGGCATTGTTCTAGCTAAAAGGAATATATTAGTGAATAAGATTGACAAGGTCTTTGCCCTGATGGGGTGGACATTTGGGATACAGATGGGTATTAGAGATGGATAATAAACTCATAAATAAATAGTTACATATTTAATATATAACTGCATGTATGTAAATGCATAGATAAATGAGTGTAACAACATATTGTGGTAAGGCCTAAGAAGAAAATAAATAATTTCTTCTATGACATAAAACAGGATGAGAGTACTTTAGATGCATGGGTGGAGAAGACTTTTTGAGGATGTGACACTTGATCTGAGACTTGAACACTGAGAAATGGCCAAACACAGGAAAGCAGGAAGAATAACGTTAAAAATGTGAAAGAACAAAAGGAGATGAGACAAGAAAGAGCCAGTATTGAGGACAGAAACCTAAGGGAGCCAAAGTGAGAATGCTTTGAAACAAGACTGAAGATGTAGGCGTAGCTCAGATCATTGGAGTCTTTGGTGAGAAATTTAGATTTTATTTGAAATGCACCGCAAATCCACTGCAAAGTTTTATTGAAGAGAGTTACATTACATTTATCTGTTGAAAAGATGTTTCTGGGTAGTAGCATGGTGAATGCAATAGAAGAAACCAGGACCGAAAGCAGAAAGGCAAGTTAAGAGATCATTTGCACTAATCCAGATGAGAACCTACAAAGCAGCTACAAGAGGGTGACAACAGTATAGATGGGGGGAAATGAACAGATCAGAGAGATATTTAAAAGTCAAAACTGGGGTGCCTGGGTGGCTCAGTCGTTAGGCGTCTGCCTTCAGCTCAGGTCATGATCCCAGGGTCCTGGGATCAAGTCCCATATTGGGCTCCCTGCTTGGTGGGGAGCCTGCTTCTCCCTCTCCCACTCCCTCTTGCCGGGAGCCACATGGGCCTCGCTAGCTGACACAGTCACAGTATGGAAATGGCAGCGTTTGCACAGCTCCTGCCATACAGAGTGAACCTGGTATCTCCTTCCACTGCTTTTGATCTCTATCCTGGGAATAAACCTGTTGCTTATGATTGGGCCCTAAGTCACTCCACACCAGACCAAGATTACTCACATGACATTATATGAGGAAAATGAGACCCTTAGCCCCACAGCAAGGACCCTAGATTCTATCTCTGCAACACTCTCTCCCACCATTTTTTCATGGAGCTCTTGTAGATCAGAGAGAAAGACTTTAAGACACCACCAGGCCCCGGAGCTAGACATTAGTTCAGCCCTAAGAAAAGGAGCCTTATCTAAAGATAATATACGAGTCAGAGCAGAACATAAATTACCACAAGTTCCTTTACTGATTAATCGGAGGGCATGGTACCCTCCATTAGGACTGCATTCCATGAATACTGCCATTTATTCAAAGAATAGCCAGAACAGGACCTTCATGGTGCCTGCGCACTCAGCTACAAAGAAGTAGCTCATGCGAACAACTTAGGCCCTACCTCCATCATTATCACTATTTCCCTCACTTCTGCACTCCTCACTTCTGTGATTAATGTGCTAGATAGTGACACGTGATTCGCTTATGTTAGACTATGCTTGAACTATATAACTAGTGCCTTATTCATCTAAGTTTAACATAGATGATTCTAATGCAGAATAATGGTTACTGTTTTCAACTTGTAACTCTATTACTATGGAATTTCCGCTTAACTCGTTTCTAAGAACAAAAGCGCGACCCACTTGCCCTGTACGCCTGAGGAAACCATTTCAATGTCATTTAAGACAGATGATCTGTCTCCGCCCCAATCTATAGGGGGCAGACATAAAGTGTAAAGGACAAGCTGAAGAGAACACGTAAAGAATGTTTTCATTGATCAAAGCACCATACCACAGGAATCAATCAACTTCAAGAGATCATATTCTGGTCACGTATTGCTCATCTTACTGTCTATAAATAAAGATACTGAGACCAGCAAAGTTAGAGATGTCTGCTCAGTGATCAGAAAGAATCGCTTGGCTGTCTCATTCCTTTCACCGACACCATCCATCCTTCGGGGACCCCTGAACTTGCTGGAGCTGGACTCCGGCACCCTCTGCTTGTGTTCCCTCTCTCACTGTCTTTCTCTGTCAAATAAATAAATAAATAAAATCGTTAAAAAAATAAAAGTCAAAATTGATTAGATTTGGTGGTTGATTGGATGTGAGCATTAAAGGAGAAAGATGATCTCTAGGCTCCTGAAGGGAGAAGCTGGGTGAGTGATGGGGCCATTCACTGGGACATCCAAGTGGAAATGGTAAATATGCAGTTGAAAACAGGAGCTCAGGGGTGCCTGGGTGGCTCAGTTTGTTAAGCCACTGCCTCGGGCTCAGGTCACCATCTTGGAGTCCCAGGATGAGCCCCACATCTGGCTCCCTGCTCAGCAGGGAGTCTGCATCTCCCTCTGACCCTCCTCCCTCTTGTGCTCTCTTTCTCAATCTCTCTCTCAAATAAATAAAATCTTTAAAAAGAAAAAAAGAAAAAAAGGTAAACAGGAGTTCAGAGGAGATTTTATAAAACTGGGGATGCATTTTTCCATCGATGTCACCAAAGCCACAGATGTAGACAGTAAGACCTGGGAAGAAAGCAGGAAGAAGGGAAGCCAGCCTAAGTCTGAGTCTTGAGAAACCTGGGCATTTAAAGATGACAGAGGGGACAAACTGATCAAGGAGACTAGGAAGAAATGAGTGTGGTGTAGGCAGAAAACCAGGAAGCATATGGTCAAAAAATGCTCCTGAGAGACAACAAAAATGAGGAGTGAAAAACAGCCACTGGATTTAAAGACAAGGGGATCATTGATAACCTTGGTAAAAGTTATTTTAGCAGAGAGGACAGAGCCAGATTACAGTGGTGAAGGGGTTGTAGAAGACTTTGAGAAATGTCTTTTATTATAGACAAATAGATGATAGATAAGTAGATAGATAGACAGATATAAAAGGAGCAGACATAGACCACAGAGTAATCTCTTAGTCAATAGTTTTTGTTACTACTATTTTATAGTCATTTAATAAATGTTATAGATACTTGGGAGTTTTCACTTAAGTATCAAATTTGCTTGCTTAGTCCACATTAATTTTTAAGGTTAATTTTGCTTTTTAAAATATGCAATACATCCAAATGTTTCCAAATTCAAAAGGAACAAACAGTACAGTGAAGTGTGTACTTCTCACTCTGTTCCTCAACCCCCAGTTTCTTTCCCAGAGGAACCAATGTTAGGAGTTTAGCGGGCTCATTCCTTCTAACAACTGCATGGTAAGTCCTCACTTACATATGTTACTGTACTTTATTTCATCTGTATGCTAGTGATGGTCACTCTTGTGACCATGAGATAGAAAGTAGGAAAATGAAGGCCTATGCATGAAAGTGGGGGAAGTCAACAGAAGCCATGAATTAAAATAGTGTCGGGCGCCTGGGTGGCTCAGCGGGTTAAAGCCTCTGACTTCGGCTCAGGTCATGGTCTCAGGGTCCTGGGATCGAGGCCCGCATCGGGCTCCCTGCTCTGGGGGGGGGGGAGTCTGCTTCCTCCTCTCTCTCTGCCTGCCTCTCCGCCTACTTGTGATCTCTGTCTGTCTGTCAAATAAATAAATTTAAAAAAATAATAAAATAGTGTCTTCCCATACCCAGGCCTTCGTGTTAGTAGCGTTAGTAATAATTATCACACAAACTGACATTCATGTTTATACGGTATTTTCTAAGTCACAAGTGTGCTTTCACAAAATTCGCCTCACCCTCATTCTTTCAATGCCTCCACCTCTGTGCGATAGGTATCAGTGCCCTGGGTCGGGGGTGGGGGGAATCTCCTGCAATATTAAGAGCACATAATTCACTGATGGCTAATTTTGAGTTAGCTCTACTTTAACAACTAGCAAAGATCCACCACCCTAAAAGTATGGAACTTTGTAATTTGGCGACATAGGACAAAAGTAATCTTGTGGCATGCAGTATTTTGAAAAGCATCCCATACCCCAGAATTGAAGAGATTAGGGTAGAGGCCCACGAGAGCACCAAAGGTCAAAGGCAGAATGCACTAAATGGGAGGGGGAGAGCACGCAGAAAGGATGTCCATACGTTACAAAACACAGATTTGCCCATTCTGAAATTCTGCACTATAGTCTGTGGGAAAATTAATTTTCCCTGTATTCCTGTGTTCCTGCAGGGCATTGAACCACGGACATTGATCTACTATGAAGATGAGAATATTTGCCCTTAACAGCCAGCTTGTAGAGACGCTTGCTGCCCTTTAAAGGGTGAAGAAACTTACCTTACCTGGAGTCAAAGCCTTACATTCCAGGACCAGGAACTTACCCTCTTCCCTAGAGATGCCTAAGAAAGGACATAGGGAACTACCTGCCTGTGTGTTTATACATCAAAAGAACAGAAAACCCAGGTTGCAATTTCAAAGAGGCTGCTTTTATCTTCCCTCTGAAACAATTTAGATAACTGAGCTTCCAAAGGGTAACAATCCAAGATTCTTCAACTTCTGTTCTAGGGATAGCTTACATTAGAGGCAAAGACTTTTCTCCCTCCTTTAAGAAAGGGAAAGAAAAACGGTTATTCCTCTGTATACAAGCTCCCAAAGTTCCTCTCCTGTAGGGTGATCCCTCCCTACATATATGCCTAGCCACCTCACTCTCATTGAGTCTCCTCATGTGGAGCTTGAGGCCTGAAGGACAATGCAACAGTGTTAGTCCACCTGGTGTTATTGCGGTGAGTAAATAAAGATCTGACCTCTCAACCAGAGACCAGGTGTTTTTGCTATTACCGCCCCCCCCCCACTGCGCCGTCTCACTCTCCCACTCCCCCTACCTACCCCTTTACCTATCTCTATGCAAGCAGGGTAGCATCTAAGACCTATCTCAGTGCCTCACCTGACATAATCTCCCTTTCAGAAATTAGTGAATTACTCTTTTTAATAATGATCCAACCAATGCTGAGTTTCTAATATGTATACGATATCACTTACACATTTTCCTGCCTAAAATGGAGGAAATCTAAACATTGGAAAAAATCTTAATGGGTGAACATTCTAAAAACATACTTCAAAAATGTCAACGTCAAAGAAGACAAAGGCTGAGGAACTGTTCCAGATTAAAGGAGACTAAAGGGACATAGGAGCTGAATGAAAAATGTGAAGGAGAAGGATTGTTACAGAGGGCATTCCTGGAACTATTGGCAGAATTTGCACATGGGCTATATGTTAATAATAACAGTGTGTTGATGTTACGATTCCTGAATTTGGTAGTTATACTATGGTTTTGTAAGACATTACCTTTTTCTTAAGGATAGATGCTAAATTATTTAGGTGTGATAGGTCATGATATCTGTAACTTAGTTTTGAAGGGAGGAAGAGAAAAAAAAATCAAATCTGGCAAAATATTTACTGAAGTTGTTGACCTAGGCGAAGGGAGTTCCAAAGTTCATGGTACTATTCTTATAACTCTTCGCTAATTTAATTTTTATTTTCAAAATAAATAAGAAGAAAAGTATTCCTGTCAAGAGAGTCTAATATGTGGCAGGCTCTGAGCTAACCACAGCCCCAGAGATAGGTAATGGATGCGATATACTCCCAGGCCTCAAAACCCTGACATCGAGTGAAGGCGATAAACAAGGAAATCGATACATTGTGATAAAATTAAAAAGCATATTATATATGTTTATGTTTATGACCATTTTCCTTTCACATGGCTTATGGGACACCCCTCTCTCTTGATCCTCCTCCTATCTCCCTGGCGATTACTTCTCAGTACCTTTTGCTAATTCCTCTACATCTCCTCACAGAACTCACTCTTCGGACTTCTTCCCTTCTCTGGCTACTCTAGCCCCTCAGGTAGACTTAATTAGTTATATGGCTTTACAGATCATCTACAAGCTGGTAACTCCCCAATTTATATATCCAGCCTAATCATCTCCTCTGAACTCCTGCCTATTCCATATCCCCACCTGGATGTCAGATAGGGATCACAAACTCAACCTTTCTAAAAACAAACTCCTGATTTCCTTTCAATCCTACCCCTCCTGGAAAATATGTGCAAATCATATATCTAACAAAGGACTTGACTCCAGAGTATGGAAAGAACTCTCTCAAAAGGCAGAAATAAGAAGATAAACAGCCTTATTTTTTAAATGGTAAAAGATTTAAACAGTCACTTCACCAAAGAGGATGCACAGATGGCCAATAGGCACATGAAAAGATGCTCAACATCACTAGTCATTAGGGAAATGCAAAATAAAGCTACAATGAAAATGAAATACTACATACCTATTAGTGCAACTACACACACACACAGCCATAAAAAGTTAACAATACGAAGTGCTTTAAGTCCTCAAAGTAACTGGAATTCCTATACATTGCTGGTGAGAATGCAGAATAGGACAGCCAATTTGGAGAACTCTTTGGCAGTTTCTTTTAAAGTTAAACAGACACTTAGTATATTTATCTATAGGTAATGAATATCTATGTTCACACAAAAAACCTGTTTGTGTTTAAAGCAGCTTTATTCATAATCATTAAAACCTGGGAACAACCCAAATAGTCCTCAACTGGGAAAAAAAAATCCTACCCTCTTATAGCATTACCCAGTTCAGTGAAGAAGAACTTCTCTTACATGTCTAGGGCAAAAATGATGGAGTCATCTCTGATGTCTCTCAAACTCTACTTGAATCCTTTAACAAATTATATTGGCTTTATTTTTATTTTTAAGATTTTATTTATTTGTCAAAGAGAGAGCATGAGCAGGGTGACCAGCAGGCGGAGGAAGAAGCAGACTCCCTGCTAAGCAGGGAGCCCGAGGTGGGACTCCATCCCAGGAGCATGGGATCATGACCTGACCTGAAGACAGACAATTAACCAACTGAGTCACCCAGACATCCCTATATTGGCTTTAAATTCTAAATGTAATATATCCATAACTAACCATCTCATAGCATATCACTGCTACCACTGGGTTCTAAACCATCATCATGTCTTTTTTATTTTATTTTATTTATTTATTTGACAGAGAGAGACACAGCAAAACAGGGAACACATGCAGGGGGAGAGGGAGAGGGAGAAGCAGGCTTCCTGCCAAGCAGGCATCCCGATGTGGGACTTGATCCCAGGACCCTGGGATCATGACCTGAGCTGAAGGCAGATGCTTAACGACTGAGCCACCCAAACCATCGTCATTTCTTGCCCAGATTATTGCAATAACTTTCTAGTTAATCTCTATACTTCTCTGAATCTGTTCTTCATACTGTTAAAAAGGCCAGCGGGATAATGTCACACTTTTGCTGAAAGCCTGGAATGATATCCTATGTCATTCATTATTTTACAGCCAACACCTAGCCCTAGCTACCTGGTCTCATCTCCTTTTAATCTTCCCATTGGTCCCTCAGCTCCAGCTACACTGGCCTCCTTTCTGTTTGCTGAAAGCAAGCATGCTTCTACCTCAGAACATTTGCATGTATTTTTTTTTCTTTTCTTCTTTTCTTTCAAATTTTTATTTAAATTCCAGTTAGTGAACATACAGGGCAATATTGGTTTCAGAAGTGGAATGCAGTGATTCATCACTTACATACAACACCCAGTGCTCATCATAATGATGCATTTGCTTTTCCTTCTGTATGGAATACTCTTTCATCACATAGCCATATTGCCAAATCACTTCCTCCCTTACTTCCTTCAGGTCTCTATTTAGATGTCATCACCTTCATGGTGAAGTTTTCCCTGACCACCCTATATACTATTTCGTATTTCTGCTACCCCACTCCAGGACTGCTAACCCTCCTTGCTCTTATTTTTCTCCATAGCACCTATTACTATTTGATATAATATCTATTTATTTGTTGTTTTTTTGTGTTCCACAATTAAAAGTAAACTCCCTGAGAGCAAAAACTTAGTTTTCACCCTGTATTATCCCTACGCCTAAACTAATGCCTGTCATATACTAGGTGCTCAATAAACATTCGTTGAAAATGTGAATGAATGAATCATAATGCAATGTAAGAAATACACATAGAATCGTAAATAACAATTATATTTGGTTAAAAGCCTTGGAAAATGGTGAACTGGGTCATATAGATATGGGTATCTGGAGGATTTTCAGTCCTAGGGGAAAATTGCCCTGGTCAGCAATAAAGAAGAATGAAGTTGCATAGCTGACTCTCAGATAAGAGATAAGAGAATGAAGACCAAATTCAGCTTCAGACTTGAGACTGCTCCACCTAACTTACCATGTAAGCCAAGAACACATTGGAAGCTGGCCAAGGGAGTGGGTAAAGGGCTCCACAAAGCAGGACTCCCCAGGCATGCACTGGTTACCAAGGAGATGAGCCTCCTCCTGAGGATAACATTATAATGAAAAATGAAGGAAATCTTCAATAAGAGTTGAGCAGCACATTGGTCTAATCAGTGCCACCTTGGAGGAAGATCTGGGGGAGATGAAACAGTAGATTAAGATTAAGATAACCTGCGCACAAAGGTTTTAGATTGTAAATAAAATATAAACCGAGAATGGGCTCAAGAACTTTGTGGGTCCTGATCATCCGTGAACCTTCCTCTCACTGGATTAGTGGTTAGGGTTTGTGTTTATAAATTTGATTTTTGACTCAACAACATTGATTCACTTTATACTTCAATGAAAGCAAAGTTATTTCTTTGTTTTGGGATTTTTTTCTGAAATGAAACAGAACTTACTCTCTAAGTAGTTTGTGTGCCCTGACAAGGGGATAGAATGCCTATGGCCTCTTACTATAGTTGCAAAGAAACTATCCTGACAGGGAGAGTATAAGAGGGAAGAGCAACATAAATCAACACTTAATATACAGTGGAGGATGTGAACTAGGCATCGTGTGATTGTTTCCCAATATATACAAATATCAAATCCTTATGTTGTCAACCTGAAACTAATATAATGTTGTATGTCAATTATACCTCAATAAAAATTATATATTCACACATATGTATTCACACACAGTGTGATGGTGCAGGTCAGTAATATTAGTAATAATCATTTTAACATGTTATGTGTATATGGTACTTTACAGATTCAAATATGCACTATCCTCTCATTTTGTTCTTACTACTGCCCCCTTGAGTTAGGTGTCAACACTTCCATTTACAGGGAAGAAACTGAGACTCAAGCAGGTTAAGAGGACTAGCTCAGTCATTCAGCTGCGACCTACACTGAGAATGAAGATATGTACTGGTGTGTCTAGAATAGTCCCCATTTGTACCTATTGTCCTAGAGTGATAATTATTAATAGCAACTCTTAGACTCTCCAAAGTCTCCTAGATGGACAATAAATTTTATGGTCACTCTACCAATAGCTACTTCTTTCCTTCACTCAAGTCCAGTCTTATTTCATTATTGCTTTGTTTCCTCTATTTACAGCAGTTCGGCGCCGGAGTCCAGCTCCAGCAGGTCCAGGGGTCCCTGAAGGATGGACGGTGTTGGCGGAGAGAATGAGAGAGCCAACAGATTCTTTCTGATCACCAAGCAGGCATCTCTATTCTGCTGGTCCCAGTATCTTTATTTATAAGCAGTGAGTCATGCAGTACGTGACACGACAGCAAGGACATGATTAATTATTTTTAGAGATAAAAAGCACTTTGATCAGTAAATAGACATTTTTTACATACTTTCCTGTCAGGCTACTAGTATGATTAAGACATAGGTTATATGGTTTAGACATAGGTCAAACTATACATGGCTAAGTCAGGCATCATTCTGTCCGACACATCAACCACAGAAATGAGGAGAACAGAAGTGACAAGAGTATCGGTATTTACAGAGGTAAGGCTTAAGTTGTTTGCATAAGCTGTTTTTCTGCAGCTGAGTACGTAGGTACCATGGGGATCCTATTCTTGCTATTCTTTGAATAAATGGTAAGGTCTTTCTTAATACCTTTTTGCCTTTATATTTAACTATTACATCTGCATCTTCATTGTATATGCCAGTGTATGGGAAAGTTGGAGTAGGTGTCGCAAGGATATTCATGGAATGTAGGCCTCAGGGAGGGAACCATAATTTGCCATCAATCACTAAGGGAACCTGTAGTAACCAGTGCTCTGCTTTCGCTCGTGCCTTATCTTAGATAAGGCTCTTCTTCCGGCAGAGCTAACTCCTAGCTCCAGGGCTTCAAGGTGTCTTAAAATTCTTCCTCCCGATCTCCAAGAGCTCAAAGAGATAACAGTAGGAGGAACTGTTACAGAGATAGGATCTAAGGTCCTTGCCATGGGGCTAAGGGTCTGATTCTTCTCATATGGTTTTGGCTGAGTGATCTTGGTCTGGTTAGGAGTGCCTAGAGAGGCCTAATTATAAGTAACGGGATTAATTCTGAGATAGGGATCAGAAGTAGTGGGAGAAGATACCAGGTTCGCTTTGTTTGGCGGGAGCTGTGCAAACGCTGCCGTTTCCACACTGTGACTGTGTCAGCCAGCAAGGCCCAATGCAGCTCCCAGCAGTTCGGGGTGGTTATAACAGCCCAAAGAGCTGGCTACAGACCATGATGAGATCACTTCTCTGAGAAAGGGCATTTTAGTTTGCAAACAAACTCATCCTTAAAAAACTTTTAAAATGGAAAATTACCAATATAGTATAGCAGTTAAATGATCAGGGTCTCAGTCTCATCTCTACTATTTTCTAGCTATGCAGCTTTGGGGAAATTAATGTAGAAAAAATCAGCCAGAGCACCATTACCACAGGACCTTATTTTAAAACGTTGGTCCTGACATGAATAGACACTTTTCTAAAGAAGACATCCAAATGGCCAACAGACACATGAGAAGATGCTCAACATCACTCATCATTGGGAAATACATATCAAAACCACAATGAGATACCACCTCACACCTGTCAGAATGGCTAAAATTAGCAACACAAGAAACAACAGTTGTTGGTGAGGATGCAGAGAAAGGGGAACCCTCTTGCACTGTTGGTGGGAATGCAAACTGGTGCAGACACTCTGGAGAACAGGATGGAGGTTCCTCAGAAAGTTAAAAATAGAGCTACCCTACGACCAGCAATGGCACTACTGTGTATTTACCCAAAGGATACAAAAATACAGATCCAGAGGGGTACATATACCCCAGTGTTTACAGCAGCATCATCAACAAAGGCAAACTATGGAAAGAGTCTAAATGTCCATTGACTGATGACTGATGAATGGATAAAGAAAATGTGAGATGTGTATATATATACATATGTATATATATACACACACATACACTATATATATATACACACACATATATATAGTGTATATGACATATATACATTATATATATATACATATAATGGAATATCACTCAGCCATCAAAAAGCATGAAATCTTGCCATCTGCAATGATGTGATGGAGCTAGAGTGTATTACACTAAGTGAAATAAGTCAGTCAGAGAAAGACTCCATATGTGATCTCACTCATGAGGAATTTAAGAAAGAAAATAGATGAACATATGGGAAAGGTGAGGAGGGAGAGAGGGAAATAAACCATAGAGTCTCTTAATAGATAACAAACTAAGGGTTGGTATATGGAGGTGGGAGGGAGTTGGGATAGATGGGTAAAGGGCATTAAGGAGGGCACTTTTTGTGATGGGCACTGGGTGTTATATGTAAGTGATGAATCACTGACTTCTACTCCAGAAACCAATATGCACTGTATGTTAACTAAGTAAAATTTAAATTAAAAAATAAATAAAATAAAATAAAATAAAATGTTGGCCCTGAGAAGGCTCCTGAAGGAACTAGAAAACAGTTTGTCTTCAAGAAGGAAAGGGCAAGAATTTTACAGAATTTTAGCTGGAGTCAGGGAAGGGACTGTCAGCCAAAATTCAGCTAGTTTTGGGAATAGCTGGTCAGAAAAGCACCTTAGAAGAGCAGGAAATTGTTATTGCACATTAGCAGCCATGGTTTGGGCAATTTAAATTTATCAAAATGGATGAGAGACACAGATCAGGATTAAAATCCTGTGCAAGAAGGAACGGGAGGAACAATTCAGGCAAAGTGGACATACGGGAATGTATGGAAAACTCTTGGGACTTCAAGGACTCTCACATAAATTAACCTCTCCAAAGCTCAATTTCCTCATCTGCAAAATAAGAGGATATACAGCACATACCTCCTAAGTTGTAAGAAGAGTAAATATGTTATTAAATATAAAGCAGGCAAAATAGTGTCTGACACATATTAAGTACTTAATAAATGTTATTATTATTATTTTCTTTCTTTACTTACATCTGCCTTCTGAAGGAGGGTAGGATGGAAACGAGGGTGAACATATATTTGCCAGAAAGATTTAAGGCAGTGCCATCTCCAGAATTTTTTATAAGGTTCAGCTTAGGGCTCACAATTCATTTGGAAGGGGGTCAGTAACAAAATGAGGCTTGGTTTGGCATTAATGTCTCCATAATTTTAATAAACTCCCACATACATCCTTTGATGTGGAAAATGACTTTTTCTCAAAGAACTAGCCCAACACTAATCCCTGTGACACAGTACCATTCGCCATCCTTCTCAACCCAATCAAGTTGCCATCTCTAAACCCCAACGTACTGGATATACAAGGAACAGCTAAGGGACTGTCTCAAGGCTTTCCTGTATTTGTATAATAAGTTCACCATTCTCTACTTAGATTACATATTTACTTTAGATCAATATGTAATCATTTATATAAATAAATAAAACACGATTTACTAAATAATAAATAAATAAAACACAATTTACTAAAGAAGCTTTGATTTACACTTTCCATACATTTGAGGGGAAAAAAATCAATTGTTTATAATAAAAAAAGAAAACCCTAAAAGGCATCTGAGGCAAGGGATAGAGAGCATGTATATGGAGACAGGGAACTTCCCAAACTCTACTCGGACCTCACCCACTCAACAGACTGGAACACAGACCAGCGACTCATGGTAGTTTAAAGATGTTTTATTCATTACTCATTACTTAGAGATTTTACTATATTTTCCCTGGGGGGAAAATAACTCCTTCTTTTGGCTTTTGGAAAATAAGGTAGATTTCTTCAGATGTCAAAAGTATTAATGACTAGTCCAATAGTTTCTCTTTAGCTCTAAGACTAAAAGAATAGCGATTAACTCCCATCGCTGTTTAGTAATTTTGTTCCCAGAAATCACAAATTTTCCATTATTTTCTTGCCAAAACTGTCCAAACTCTGTCTAGAACCAAAGGCTGTGGTGATAAGAATAGTTTCTATCGTCAACGTTCTATACCTTTCCGCTCTATCTGGACAACAGCGCAAGTGCTTTATAGAGATATGTGCTGCTATGAATCAATGTCTAGAGAGGCTGTCCATTTTTTCCTCTGTTCGAGGAGATCAGTCTCCTCTGAAATTGAAACTCACCTAACACAAAAGAAACTTGATGTTTTACTCCATGGAACAAATACCATGTAGAAAGGTAACACTTTTATAAAGGCAAATTACTGTTTCTAAATTCCAAGTTTATATTTTTGGCACCGGACTAGATGGTCCTCCCCCATCCTAAGATTATACAAATACTCAACTAGGGTTTTTTTCCCCTTTTGTATTTGTTGTTTTATGACAAGTGTTTCATTTCATTTTACTCCTTTATGTTTTCTGTATTTTAAATTGAACAAGTTTTACTTTTACAATAAGAAAAAAAGATAAAAATAATTTTTTTAAACTGCACATACCAAAGGACTCACATAGTGTCAAATAAATGATAAGGTAGACAATAAGGGCAGAAAGAGTTCTGAGAAAAACAGATGGAAACCAACGTGGCAAAAGATACTTTGCAAGGGCAGTGGGATTAAAATGGCCTTGAACAGAACTGACTTAGGTTAAGAGGAGAGGAAAAGGAGAATGAAGGATCAGGAGAAGGAAAAAAGCAACAAAAACATTGTGAAGTTTATGCTAAGGGGGAAATTAGTTAGTTTGTCAATTAGTCTGTTTGATTTTTTATGCCAAAGAGAAAACTTTGGGGATATAGGATCCACACTGTAAAGAGTTTAGAATTAGGATTAAAGGAGCTTTATTCTGCAAATCAGACACAAATTCAAGAACTGAGTAGAGTCTTAGCTTGCATTTGCAAAGGAGACAAGTTAGTGCAGAACTGGTGCACCTAATAAAGAAAATAGAAGCCTTCGAATAAAAAATCACAAGGTCAGGCAATAACTCAGTTTGTTCTATGGTAGTAATTCTGATTGCATAACTTTTGGGTCCATTTTGATAAAAAAGAAAAACAAAATGTTTCTGTCTTTGGAATAAAACACAACTTTATGGCTTATCTTAGAACTCAAGGCTTTTTAGAATATTCCTATTTTTTAAGACTCAGAGTGCAATGTTTTTAGAAATGTCAGCCTTTTCTAGGCTTTGGTACAGGATAGGCTTGATTAGTCATTATTGTGGACAGGATTGGACAAGACATCAGTTTTCTTTGCCATATTATATAGGCTAGAGTGTAGAGGGTCAAACATCCAGAGGCTTCAACTGGGCCATGGGGTAGAGCTGTGATCGCACAGGTTGTGCACTGCACAACTGTAGGGGGTGCTATGTACACAGTGCCCCCTGAAGTTATACGACGCAAAATTGGCCCCGCTTTCCTTGGAAACCTAGAAGCCAGGCAAGTAATATAAATCAGTGAAGCATGTGACCAACCTGAAGGATTCCAACTAATTAAAAAAACAATGTTCAAAACACTGTGGAGAAATAACACAAATTTGCAGACTACACCCAGCCTTGGAGTTCCACTTTGCAACCTCTGCTACAGAATGTAGAAACAGTCAATATTTTTGAGCAGTGTAATGATGCATTAAAGAGGTTTGTAAAATGAATTATAGAGAAAAAAGACTAGAAAGAAGGAGACCAGTAAGAAAACTACTTCAGTAGTCTAGAGCAGAGGAAACAAGAGCCTGGCCTAGGCCAATGATAGTTGGATAGAAAGGAAAGAATTCTTAGGATTCAGTGATAGAATTCAGATTTGATTCAGAATCAAATCAATTCAGATGACTTTCCACAAGGAAAAAGGTGAAGGAGTTCAGAGTTGCAAGGTTTTGAACCTAGGTCCTTAGGAAAATACTTGGAGGAAAAAGATTTTCCTTTGAAACAGACTCAAATTTTTTTTAAAAAAGATTTTTAGATTTTAGATCTAAAAAACAACTTAAATTTTACATGCAAAAAAATAATTTTAGACTATGATAATAAAAATCATGTTTTGAAAGATTATTTAATGCTATAGTACTACTTATATTAAAAATAAGGGGGGGAGCCAAAAAGAGGGAGCAGGAATTAGAAAAATTATACAAAAATATTAACAGGTGACTACCTTTGAGTAATGTGATTATTGAAAGACCCTTCCCCTAGAAGGTAGATAGGATAACTAACCGCTTTATTTTTTGCTTTTCTGTAAACCGCTGGCTTTTAGGTATAAATTAGGTTATTAATCGGGTTATTAGTCGCATATTAATTGCTCTTTTGCTTTACTGTCACTGCTTGGCTTATAGAAATAATAGAGACGCCATGATGGCTTTCCTACCTTCCCCCTTCTTGTTCCCCTCTCTTGCGCGAGCGGGCCCTCAGAACCAATCAGCTTGTTCCCCCTTCCCGCCTCTCACTTCGCGCGCGCGGGTACTCAAAACCAATCAGCAAACTCCAAGTATGCCTTTTTCAAAGTTCAAATTGTCAACCAATCAGTTGCGCCCCACCCAAAACTTGTTTGTGCCTTCCTATATAAGACCCTGTTTCTCTCCGGTCGGTGTGCTCGGTTAGCTGGAGCTGCCGACCACCCGCCGGTACCTGCGTGGAAATAAACCTCTTGCTGTTTGCATCCAGTGGCAGTGTTAAATTCTTGGGTAAGGGGATCCGCAGGTCTTTCA